>CAWUFW010002334.1:1200000-1647500 GCA_963921515.1 Calotriton arnoldi
CTGGGAGGAGATCACAGGTATCAAACTTCTCAGCACATTAAACCCACACTAATGCCAGTGTGGGATTTAATGAAAAATGCACACAGAGGGCATCTTAGAGATGCCCCCTGAAAAACGACCTACCACTAGTGTCCAGGCTTAGTGGCTGCTTTCAGCTGCCACCACCAGACATGTTTCTGGACCCCTGGGTCGAGAGCCTGCTGCTCTCGGGAGACTGAAACAATGCACATCCTGGGACGAGGTGCCAAGCCTCCTCCCCCAGGATGGGCAGGGTTCACGAAGGGGAAGTTTCAAAGGCTTGCCGCCTTTGTGAGCTTCCCCAGGCCACTTGCCGCTTTCAGCAACTGGTCCCCACTGGTTCTGACCCGCACTTTGGGCAGGAGAACCGGCGGGAAAAACAAGTGAGGAAGAGAGGTGTGCCCACTTCTGCCAACTCCACCCCTCAGGTGGGGGAGGCGAGGTTAAGCACAACTCTCAGTCCCCGCCATCTTGCAGAGGGGGGGACTCAGCCAACCAGGGAAAGGCTCATGCCCCCCTCCCATTGGAGGGTGGCATAATATGGGGTGTACCCACCCAGGGAAGGGACCCATTGGTTGTAACCTTTTACCTACTTGTAACACCCCTAAATCTAGTATTTAGGGGCACCCCTGAACCTTGCTTCCTCAGACCAGAAGAAACTACAAGAAAAGAAGAAGAAGGACCGAACAGCTGTGCCGAAGCTAACAGGAGGAAGACGCCCACTGACTTGGTCCCAGCCCTAACGGCCTGTCTCCCCCTCGAACCTGCTCCTGCAAAATCCCGGTGTGTCCTGCAGCCAGCAACCTCGAAAACCCCGGAGGACCTGCCTGCCTTCAAGCACAAAGACTTTGTCTCCCGTGAACACCGGATTTGTTCATCTGCAACCTCTGGCTCCGGCCGGACACCGCAGATCCGCCCCACTCTGCACCTGCCGTCCACGGCCCGAGCTCGAGTGGGCAAACACCACGAGGAGGTCACCCCGGCGATCCTGACCCGAGATCTGGCGACCCCTGACCTGCCTCAAGCCTCCAGCCGACACCTGCAGCCTAAATCCAGAAGGTCCCCCCAACCGCGACCAGGAGCTGGTAAGAAGATCCGACCCCAAAAGGCACCCCTGCACCATACGCCCCACGGCCTTGTGTGCCCAAACAGACGGTGCCTAACCAACCCCTAACTTCCCAACTTACCTCTTGAAGTGGTGGTCGCACCCAGAAGACCTTCGTCCCCGAGCCTGCAGTGCCTTTGCAAACCGGAGGTTCCCCATTGAAACCAACAGGGCGCCCGACGTCGAAACAGCACCCTGCCCCCGGCCGCCCTAGTGCCGCTGAGGATGCACCTTTGGCGCTACTTTGTTTCCCCATTTGCCCTGAGCTAAAGTCCAGGAGGTTTGCTCCCACACCCAAGTGGCCTGCTTGCCAGCAGCCACCAACCGGAGGCCCCCTATCCCCCATTGGATAACATTGGGCCTCAGCACTCTGCACCCGGCCGCCCTAGTGCCGCTGAGGGTGTAACGAGAGTGCATCCTTGACCCTGGGGGAACCCTTGTTCTAACCCCAGAAGAGCAACTCCAAAGACCGATTACTTACCTGGCAACCGTTAACTTCATTTCTCTCCATAGGAACCTATTGACTGTTTTTCTCTGAAAAATGTTCTAAGTGTGGAGTTGATTTGTATGGAAACCTGAAAAATAACAATTGTGCAAAACTGATTTTACTTACCTTTTCTCTAGGAAATGTCCCAGGGTGATATCTAGGCATATCACACTGAGTAGAAAAAGTAATCTTAAAAGTAATCTCAAAAGTAACGTAAAAGTAACTTACCTGTAATTTTCACTGCAAGATCGATACAAAGTATATGTACAGCATTCCA
The DNA here is from genome assembly GCA_963921515.1 of Calotriton arnoldi. Taxonomy (NCBI): domain Eukaryota; kingdom Metazoa; phylum Chordata; class Amphibia; order Caudata; family Salamandridae; genus Calotriton; species Calotriton arnoldi. The sequence continues at coordinate 1,201,888 of CAWUFW010002334.1, forward strand.
CAGTATTGCATTACCAGTAATTCAAACTGTAACCACTTCAAAGTACATTTACAATTGCATTTCAAACTGTATATTTACTGCAAAGTATTTATCAAATTACCTGTGCCATGCTTGCTTGGTTCTAGGAAATAAAATAACTAAAAGAATTTTTATACAAAACCAATTGGTCTGAAGTTCAGTCTTTGAGTGTGTGAAATCATTTGCTGATTGAGTGGGTACAACAAATGCTTAACACTGTCCTCTGATACTGCCTTACTGCTCGACCACACTACCACAAATAGAGAGTGAGGTGCTATCTAACTTTATCTCTGCCTACCTTTGGGGATCCACTGGACTCTGTGCACACTATACCTCACTTTGGTATAGTATATACAGAGCCAGCTTCCTACACCCAGGTGCTTTATACCTCTCTCTTGATTGGATCTAGCCTACCAAAGATGGGAGTTTACAGCCACAGTCCTATGCCCCCAGCTCCTCCTCCTCTTTTTTCTCTCATTCGTCACCGTTTGAGGCCTCATTGGAGTTTCGACCAGGCCACTCTGAACCACAACCACCATCTCATTCATGGCCTCTGTTCTTAAGTTGGTGTTTTCCTCAGGACCATTTTGCCTCTGTGGTTATGCACCAATTTACCCCCTGATCTTTCTCCCCACTCAGCCGAGACCACTTAGCAAATCCCTCTTTGAATCTAAGTAGAAATTGGCTATCTTGGTCACATGACAATGAAAAAAGTGTCTAAATAAATTATAAATTCCTTAAGTAAAATTTGTTTATTAGTTCAATTGAGGAATAAAAAGTCTTTAGGCGACGTAGGAGATGGTCCTAGATCAGTTCACTGACAGAATATCGGAAAAAGAAATTTCGTGTGGACATAATATTGTGTCAAAAATATCGAGCACCAAAATATCGAGAAGGTGAGTGCAAAGAGGTATAGTATAGATTTACTATTCTTAACTCCACATCTACGTACCTTTTAAGGTATATATCTCGTCAAGGTATGTATATGTGGAGTTGTATATATAGTAAGATTTTGCCTAACTATAGAAACTTACCTTCACAATATTTTTGTCCTTGATATTCTTGACATGATATTCTGTCCCGCGATATTTCTGTTTGCGATATTCTGTCTAAACACCCCTAGATCTGCCGGCCTCAATTATGAGGATACAAGGACTCTCATCCAGTAAATTGGCATGATTCATCATTGGGTCCTGCTACTCATTTGGTGGGGGCCACAATACCCAACTGGCATCCTTTCAGAGCTCTTTGTGGACATCTGTTATCTTATGTTTACAAAGCCCAGAAGCTTGCTGAACTGCCCTTTCTAAGGTACACTCTATACAGAGGGTTAGTATTTCAAGATTGAGCAGAAGAAAAAAGGAAAAATAAAAATTATCTATGAAAATTGGCAATCAATTGATTTATTGGCAGCTGAATTTCCTGATAAGATTAAAAATACACGGCAACCCGCTAGGCATAATTAACTGAAGAGTCCAGATAGGGCAACATGTTTCTCGCCTTTGGTGGCCCCCTGAGGTACATGGCATTCAGCAGGACTGGCTCAAAAAGCCCTACTCTGTATCCAGGAAAGGAAATGTATATAGTGTCAATCCCTGGTGTTCTTCTCATATTGTAAAAATGTTTACTAAATTAAGTCACATGATTTTCTGTGGTTAGCGTAGCCCTATTGCAGGATATCACTGCTTTTTTAACCTGATTGTCATAGATAATTTTAACTAAAAGATCTCCACAGAGAGCACAGAAAGGATGCTCATTGGGTTTTGCAGCCCCCAGCCAACAAGGAGCAGGACCCAACGATTGACTATGCCATTTCGGTTGGTGACAGTCCCTGTATCCTAGTGATAGATTTCCCCTGATCTAGGACCACCCCTAATTAGCCTAAAGAATTTGTGTTCCACAAGCAAACTAATAAACAAATTGTACTTCAGAACGTCATACTTTATTTGCATATTTTACGATTTGAGAGGATGCATGACGGACCGATCAACGTCACTTCCCCCCATTTGTATAAGTGTTAGATGACAATGACAACAGGTCCGATCCCACAGATCCCACTGTTCCTGGTCACCTCTCTCTTCTAACCTTTGAGACATGGGCACCCACCCAGAGCGTGTTTCACCTCCGTATTCCACACGCACCCCTGGTCTTTCATTGTCACCTTGGAAGAATTGTTTATGGAGGGCTTCCCTCCTTACCTATGTTAATGCGGTGGTTGGACATTCACCATGCGCAAGAGAGGTTGCTCTAATTCTGTGCCCTCTTCTCTTTATCCACCTCTTGTGTTTGATACCCTTTTGTTTTCATCATTGGTATTCCATCTCCGACCATTGCCTCCCAGTGGAATTGCTCATAAAGCTTTTCCTGTGACCCTTTTTACAACCACGCTTGTGTAGCATTTTGTATTGTATTGAACTTGCCTTTACATAGAACTTCAAACCCCTGATGAGGCATCAAAGCACTTTGGCAGACGTTGCCCAGAGGGGGTTTGCATGGTTGGAAGAGTGCTCAATTTCACTGTGACATATGTGTAAAGTGTTTTTTTATCGTGCATGATTGTTGAGCACAGTGAGGCCCTCGGTGTGACTTAAGTTGCAGCACATATGCATGTAGTAGATGGTAGATGAGTGAAGGATAGAACTCATGTGCTTCATGTTCATTTATATTTGTGCCTCGGTTAATACCTGTCCGAGGTCTATGCATCTTTATCTCCTTATCTAGCTTTCTGCAGCTGTTTCATGATCTCGATCTGAAAAGGGTCATCTTCAGTACTATCTCTGAGCCGCTTTGTCTGTTTTTACTCTCAGCAGGAGTGAGTGTCTGCAGCTCACAATCTGTCTTTTCGTCAAACCTGTTTTTATTAGCATTTTACCAACTTGTTACAACATGCGTCATAATCAGCACAGCGAAAAGAGGCATATGTCATATATAAGCATAGGTTCAGAGAGTGAAACCAGTATGTCTACAATCACTCAGTCAATAGCACTGGAGGAGCTAATATTGGAATACAGCTTTCTCATCATTAGACAGTAGGAGAGGGCTTCTACTCATCTGTCTTTCTTTTGCGACAGCTATAGCCTCAGAGCTCCCAACTGGGGAGATAGTCTATTCCGTATCCCAGAATTAAACAATTAAACAAACATAATAACAAAACCCCCCGTTCCCCTCCCCGTGCTGGTGGTGGCTGTCTAAGCGGGACGCCTCCTTCGGCGTTTTTCAAGAAAGAGCTCAGGTCTGATCATACTTGGAATAAGTGTAGTGCTCTGGTAGAGGGAGGGCAGACCGCTGACGGGAGTCCCTTCGAGAGGAAGGCAACCAATGGGCCCCATCTGTACTCAACATTTTTGAAATCATCCCTGAAGATGTCGGCCATCTGCTCCAGGCTAAGGAGCCTCCACAGTCTGGCATGCCAGTTCGAGATAGCGGGCGCCTCTTTCTTTTTCCAGGCGGCCGCAATTGCCACCTTTGCCGCCCCAATGCACATCCACAGGATGGCCTTATCCGCCTTAGTTTGGTATTTAAGGGAAGGGTCGCGTACCCCCAAGAGGACCTCCGCCATAGTGATCGGGATTGGGTATCCCAACATCTCTTTGATCTGTGCCAGAATCTCCGCCCAGAAGGGTCGAATTGCCGGACAGTCCCACCATATGTGTTGAAAGTCTCCCAATAGCCCACACCCCCTCCAGCATCTGTCGGATGTGTTAGGGAATATCTTTTTAAGCTTGGCAGGGTGAAGGTACCAGTCCATCATGGTTTTGAGATGGGCCTCCCGTAGTTCCGTGGAGTGGTTAAATTTCGCAATATCGGACCACAAGCCCTCCCACTCTCCGGTTGTCATATCGCACTGTGTGATTCCCTCCCACATACCCATATAGCGGGGGCGTGGAGTGTGGTGATGGGTGAGCAAGTAAGTGTATAAATAAGAGATCACTCCTCGCATCGAGTCCACTTTCTGGATATAGCTTTCAAACTTCGTCAGTGGTCGAGTTGCTGCTTCGTATAGAGAGGGAGTCATTGCCCAGTGTTTCAGTTGGAGATAGTGAAAATGTTCAGTGTGGTCCACCCCATAATCCCTTTTGCAACTGTTGAAGGTAAGGAAGTCATAGTTGTGGAATAAGTGTGTCAAAGCTCTGCAGCCTCCCTCCCTCCACCCTTCAAAGGCCCCTCCTGCATAGCCGGGGAAATGCAGGATTGAAATGGATAGGCGTGTATGGCGACGGGAACGTGGTCCACTGGGCATTGTGTGACACCGAGTCCCACACCCTCAGGGTGGTCCTTGTGGGAGTGCTGAGGTAGGTATTCTTTGGCCGCTCAGTTTTGTGCCGCCAAATAAGATCCCAGATCGATCGCCCCGCAACAGCCCTGTCCATGTGAAGCCAATGCTTCTCCGATTCCCGTCTGGACCACTCGGTGATCATCCGGAGCAGGGCTGCTTTGTAGTAGAGCCCAAAGTCGGGAAGGCCCACCCCTCCTTCTTTCCTCGTTCGTCTCAAGATTGCAAAGGAGAAGCGTGCCCGACCTCCTTGCCAGATGAATTTGAGAACCATTGATTTCAATTTGGGGAGGAAATCTCCGTCCAGCTCTATCGGGAGGGCCTGAAATAGATAAAGTAGCTTAGGCAGCACTGTCATTTTAATTGCATGGATGCGCCCAAGCCAGGATATGAAGAGCGGCTTCCAGCGGATGAGGTCTGTCCGGAGCTGTTGTAAGGCGGGTGGGAAGTTAGCCTTGAACAGGTCCTCCACTCGTGGGGTTAAATGAATCCCCAGGTATTGCAGGGGGCGCGCGGTCCATTGTAGTGTGGTATGTGTGCGCAGGGTCTCCACCTCTGCCTCAGGTATCGTGAGGTTAAGGATGGAGGACTTCTCCATGTTGATTTTGAAACCCGCCACCGCTTCAAAGCGTCTGAGCTCCGATTGGAGTGCAGGGAGGTAGACGGCCGGCTCCGTTAGCGACAGAAGCACATCGTCCGCGAAGAGCGAAATCTTATGGGATTCTCCGCTGAAGGGGATGCCTCGGATCTCTGGTTTATTGCGGACTGCCATCGCAAGAGGCTCAATACTGAGAGCAAACAATAATGGCAAAAGCGGGCACCCCTGGCGGGTGCCTCTAGTTAGTGGGAAGGGGGCCGAGAATATCCCATTCACCTGTACTCTTGAGCAGGGCTGAGTATAGTTAGCTCAGACCATAGTAATAAATTTATCATCAAACCCAAAACGGGAGAGTGTAGCAAACAAAAATGGCCAGTCTACCCTATCGAATGCCTTCTCGGCGTCGAGGCCCACAAGGATCGCCGGGATCCTCATCTTATTGGCTTTTTCGATTAGGTGTGTTATACGTCTGGTGTTATCATGGGTTTGACGACCTTTGATAAACCCGGACTGGTCTGGGTGAATGAGGTTTGGCATTAAGTCATTCAGCCGTGACGCTAGAATGGACGAATATAGTTTCGCGTCGAGATTGAGGAGAGCTATAGGACGATACGAGGCACATTTCTGCAGGTTTTTCCCTTGTTTTGGGATAACTGTTATGACAGCCTCCGCCATCGTAGGGGGGATCGTATCCGTCGCTGCCATAGTATTGAACAGGCGGGTCAAATGGGGTATGAGATCTGGGGCAAATGTTTTATAGAATTGGGCGGTATAGCCATCCGGTCCTGGGGCCTTGTGCGGTTTAAGAGATTTAATGGCAAGCGCCACCTCCTCCTGCGTAATTAGGGCAGTGAGTTTCTCATTTCCTTCCGATGTTACTTGGGGAAGGTGTAGGGCCTGTAAGTATTCACCTTGTGCCTCTGCGTCACGTGGTTCTCCCATGTATAAGGTTCGATAAAAGGAGCCAAACGCGTCAGCTTTGTCGGCGTCGCTATGTGTCAGATTCCCCCCCTCCGTCTGGATGGCTCCGATATATTCCTTTTCTCTCTTTTCCTTCAGTTGGCGGGCCAGATGTCTACCAATTTTGTTCCCCTGAGAGTAGGAGAGGTGGCGGAGTTTCAAGAGAGTATGCTCCGCTCTGTTATTATATACGGCCTTGAGCTTCCCACGCAATGAGGTCAGAGTGCGGAGGGATTCCCTAGTGGGCTTTGTTTTATGAGCTGTTTCTGCTACTGACAAGGCTGTCTCTAGTTCCATTCTTTCACGGGTTCTCCTCTTATTCAGGGCGGAGTTAAGCGCGATGCAACGACCGCGGAAAACCGCCTTAAAGGCGTCCCAATTAGTGAATTCCGAAGTGTCCGCGGCCGCGTTCTGTGTAAAAAAATCTGTGATCGTGTCTCTGAGCTCCGTGCAGAGCACTCTGTCTCTCGTGAGTGACACCGGGAAATACCATTTGGGGGATGTGGGCGCCTGGGACACCCAGGCGAGGCATATCGTAACTAGGCAGTGATCGGATATCGAGAATGGGAAGATCTTCGCCTCCCGCAGGGACCCCATTAAGTTCTGACTAATAAAGATGTAATCAAGTCTGGAGTATGTGCGATGCACATGGGAGTAAAAAGTATAGTCTCTCGAATGAGGGTAAAGCGACCTCCAGGCGTCCCTAAGGCCCATGTCTTGGATTTGTTGTTTGACCTCCCCTGTAAAGCTGCCGGAGTCTTGTCTATGGGGGTGCGTACTGTCCACGTCTGCTTGCCATGTCAAGTTAAAATCGCCCAGGAGGATCGTCGGTCCCTCCGCAAACCCCTGTATTTTCCCCAAGAGTGTCTGCAGAAAGGGTGTTTGTCCCGTGTTGGGTGCGTAGGCTGATATGAAGGTGCAGAGTCTCCCCTTCAGTATGCCCTTGACCATTACCCAACGGCCCTCCTTATCTGACCCAGTGGCGGTGGGTTGAAATTTCATAGAGGAGTGAAAGAGGAGCGCTGTCCCCCGATGTTTAGTGAGTGCAGAAGCCCTATAGATCAGGGGGTATTGTGTATGGCGGAGTCGTGACTCTTCTGCCCGTGAGAGATGTGTCTCCTGCAGTGCCACTATATCTAGATGATGATCAGTGATGTATTTCCATATCTTCTGGCGTTTCTGTGGCAAATTAAGGCCCTTTACATTCCAGGAGCCTAGTGTCAATACGATTGTTCCCCTGTACCACCCCCTCTCTCTCCAATGGGCCTATGCTTGTACCACATGGCCCCCACAGCACAGCGCCCACCCTGTATAAAAATGAGGTTGTATCCAAGACCATAAATGGACCTGTGGAGTGCGTCGTCAGATGTAGTTACGTTAAAAAAGCCACCACCAGCCTCCCTCCCTGCCACCCCCCCCTTCCCAGCAACCCTACCCTGCCCCCCTCCTCCCAACGCCCAACAAAAACAACATTACCGTCCTAAACTTGTGTCGGAGCGATGGCAGAACTCCGACGTTGGGATGTGACTTCCCATGACACGTGCTGGGGGGACAGAGGGACCGAGGTCCCCGTCCGCGCCCGTCCCATAGCATCTAAGACACCGTTACCTGCCCACACCACGGCAATTGTCTACCAAGGTCTGTCCAGATCAACGCGGCGGTTGGTGGTTGGTCTCAGCTGCCAGTGTCCCGATCGCCATCAGGGCCAGTCCGGCTCAATATGCTTCACACAGCCTACCCCTAAAGAAAAAGAACTCTCTAGGTCAATGCTGAGGCACATTGGCATTGTCTCTGGCGTCTCTCAAGCATTGTTCCTTGTTGAAGGGATGGATCGGTGTCGCGGTTCTCAGTATCCAGCCATGCGCGGCAATGTCTATCAAGGGGGTAACGCAATCAACTCCGCATGGGTCCGCAAGAGTGTCCTCCATTCCCGCGACCCCCGCTCACTTCGCTGGTCAGTCTCATTCCGGACACCATCGTCAGCACCCTCTGTACTAGAGCCTCGTAGTCAAACTGGAGACCTCGGGGTTCACCGACGATTCCTCCTTGATCCTGTCATCCAGGGGCTCAGGGAGGCGCTGCTCCCCGCCCGACCCCCCACCTTATCCCCCGCCGCGTCGGGTGCTGCGGATGCGAGGCCCAGCAGGTCCAGCCCTTCCTGTAGCTCCGAGATATGTCGTTGTTTATTATTATATTCGAATGTCAGCCCAAATGGAAAAGTCCATCGATACCGGACATGATCGTCCCTCAGTTTCGTCGTGATGGGCCTAAACGCCTGTCTTCTGGCCAATGTAGTCGGTGCTAGGTCCTGGTAGATGGTGCATGAGTGTTCCTGAAAGGAGACCTTGCCTTTCTTCCTGGCAGCCAGCAATATTGCTTCCTTAGCTTTGTAGGAATGAAATTTAGCCAGTATATCTCTGGGCCGTTTCTTGTCTCCAGTTGGTGGGCCGCCGACTCTGTGTACTCTGTCGAGTTTGATCTTTAGGGTCTGTGGACTCAGAACCTCTGCGAACAGACCCTCCATAAAGGTCTCGAGATCAGGTCCCTCTGCGCCCTCCTCTAGGTCTCGAACTCGTAGGTTCTGTCTCTGGGCCCTATTTTCCAGGTCTTCCATCTTCAGCTGAGCCTGGTGCCACTGTTCTTGGAGGGTGTGGATGTCATCCCGCAAGGCTGTCGAGTGTTTGTCGAGATCCTGGGTATGAGTTTCCAGGTCCAAGACTCTGGTGCCCACAGAGTCAACATCCTGTTGAAGAGAGGCCAGCCTGCCGGAGAGGTCCGCCCTTAGCTGCTCCATCGAGTCCTTTAGATCTTGCCCCAGCTCAGCCCTCAGTTCCGTCTTGAAGTCACGAAGTGTTGCCAGGAGGTCCTCTTTAGTAAGGGCCATGGCGTGCGCGTCGTCTGCGTTGCCCGGAGGCTGAGGCCTATCCGTTGGCACAAAGAAATCTGATACTCTGGTCGTTGCCTTACTCGACACTTTCGGCGGCATAGGGGTCCTCCCTGGTGCTCCCCCGGTCTACGGCCGACGCGGGTGCCAGGCTGCGGGTAGTGTGTCCTCCTGGGGGCGCTCTACCCAGCGCCGCTGGGGCTTGGCTGAGTGTGCGCCCGGGCCGCGCAGGGCAGGCAGCCACCCCCTCACCTATAGTCTGGATTGTAACCGCCCGCCTCCACGCGTGCAGAAACCCGCTTAACTCACCTCCAGATGGGGTCTGGCTGGCGTCAGTCCTTAGTCTGGTTCAAGGGACCGCTGAAGCGACCGTGCTCAGGGTGCATACTGTAGCAGGTGGAGAAGCGCAGGCGAACAGGCAGCCGGGCTGCCCCCACTCGATCACCAACGTCCGCCGCGGGCCGCCATCTTGGGGTCAGGCATGAGGAAGCTTCTCGATCCCGGAGTGTAGGCCGCGGTGTCCGGTATCCGCCCTCGCTGCTCCCGCCGATTCCACTAAGCCCCGGAGGGACTGGGGTAATCTCGCTCAGCGAGCGACGGTCTGCACGCACCTGGGACGGTAAGCAGTAGCTCTCCGGCCACCGGGGTCTCGAGCGCCGCCGCCGCCCTTGGTGCTCTCACCTAGTCATCGTGCTCATAATTAGGTCGCCAGCTGCGCTTCGCCCTTCACTACGACGACGGTGTGGTTATTCCAACTCCTCAGCGCCCTCCGTGTGCTCGGCGCCGAGGGTCTGCCGCACTGGTGCAGCGATAGTCGCCATCTTGAAGCACTCCGGCCGCCTGCGTCTCCAGCCTCCTAAACCAATGTTGCCTCCGTCATATTTCTTTTTGAGGGTCACAGCAGGTGCCTCCTGCATTCCGCTGGCCAGCGCTGACTTTATTCCCCCACTTTGCCCGGGGTATAGGCGGCAAATTATGCCGGGACAGCAGCGCGGACCGGGAGCCGAGACGTGCTACGTCCGTCCGGCCATCTTGCCCGGCCACGCCCCCCACAATCTGTCTTTTGACAGTTTTGACTCAAGCTCCAGCTCTCAGCAGTTCTTTCTCATGATCAATCTCTCTGCAGCTCATAATCTGGCTTTTAGCAGTTTTGTCTCATGGTCTAGCTCGCAGCAGTTCTCATGATTAGTTTCTCTGCAGCTCACTCTTCAGCTTTACCTGTCTGCAGTTGTTACCGGATCTGACTGTCCACAGTTCTGTCTTCTAGAGGGTGCTGCTAAAAGTGACTTCAGAAGGGAGGCTCTCATAGCCCTATATGGCCATCTCCTGGTCTGAGCTTCTGCAGCTCTATCTCTTTCTGATAGTAATTCAGGATTACAGGAAGCCATGATAGATGCTCTTTGGAGTCCACCCAGAGGCTGTACAGGACCACCACCCAGCATCAAAGGGCTGTGGGAAACTGAGGCAACCGATCTGAAGAGTCCATTCACGACAAAGATGGCGAGCAACCTGTAAGAAGTTATTGAGAACACGCAGTCAGGTTTGGTGTATTATAGCTCTCTCTTCACTAGTGAACCATTTCCTAGATACTGGTCAATTGCTGTTTGCACTGTTATCACTTCAAGAGGCTCTGGGCGGGAATGGATGTATAAGCCAGATGGTGTTTTTACAGTCCAACGGGCAAGACCTATCTTCATCCCCTGCTCTGGCACCTTCAGAAGCATTGTTCTCCAGTTTCCCAAGCCATAGAAACTTTTATTCTGGTATCTCAGGTGACCAAATCTCTGCTCCACCGGCGGCTGGTCCCAGAGAACCTTTACAGGGGAATGATGATGCATTCAGATCCGCCAAGAGTTCTCCTTATAGCTACGACAAGGGATGTAGAGGTAATGTTCTGGTTACTTTCCCATAATCTTCTTTACTCTTAGTCCTTCTTATCTTCATTCCAATCATTACGCCCATCCCACCTTGCATAGTTTCCAGGCCTTTGACTCTGCTTGGTATACAGGAAGAGGCTGGGAATACTAATCCTCTTATATCCCTTATCCGAGGGTGGTCGCAGTTTCTATCTTAGTATTACTGTTTGTTTCCTGTCTCTTGGAGCACCATGATGGAGCGCGAACGAGTAGGACTAAAAGTAATGGAGATTACATCAAAGTAATCGGACCATCTTCTGCTGCCTTTACAGATTTGCACTTGTCTCTGTGTGGCAGAGCTCTCATGTTGCTCCTTGTCAAGCAGTTTTGTATTCTGGTACTGGCAGTTGTATTTCTTTAAGTGAAGAATTTTAACTCCCAGATTCCAGAAGATAGAACAGAATTGGGTGATTAATTCATGCCTAACCATCTGGGCTGGTGCTACACGTGGGCCGTGGGGGCAGCTGTCCAGGGCTCCGCACTCAGCCCACCAACATAGGGCCCCACACCACTGCACAGAGCCAGGCTGCAGCTTCCCACTTTTATCTCTCCCCACACTGATAGTCTTGTGCCACCACCCCACACAAGTGACAGCAAGATGTGTCTCTTTGCTATTGGACTCATGGGCCCAAGTGAGAGGGCCCCCACTACCCTGGTCATCACAGCTATGATGTAGCACTGCGAGACACAGGGGAGGGGGGGCCCCCATACCCTGGGGGCAATTGCAACGAGATGCATTTGGCAGGTTTCCAATCATGGCTCATGTCCCACTGACGGCACAAAGGCATTGCGGTGCACCCATTGTACTGCATTTGTGTGCCCCACCACCTTTAACCCTCTCAAATGACATGCAACACTCACTGTTTTCGCCCTTCATGGGCTGTGAAGGAGGTGATTTTATGTGGCTGGGAGGGAGGAGTCGCAGCGCAAGTGAGGTCCTCCACAAAGCAGTTTCAGGAGCAGATCCAACTAATGAGATGCAAATAGCCTCCAATGTGCAAAATAAAATTACACTGGGGACCTGTCCTGGGAATATGCCCTTGGTGTTTATTTCCTTCATTAAGCCTGTTTCAAAGTGCCGACAAATTGTAAGATCAGTGGACAGAGGCACAGGGAGATTATTATTTGCCCAGGGTGAAACATTTTGTTAAATAAGTAGACCCAAGACCCCAGCACATCATTGCATGCTGCAAAGGCCATAGATTTACCAATGCATTGCATTTTTGTGATCACACCATGTGATGGGGCACTCCTCCCCTCCTACAGGAAATGCCCAGTCCATTTGTTTAACCACACCCTTACTAGCAGCTTTAACATTTAATCTATATACACCCAATCTTACCAAAAAGGGAGCAGAAGAATAATTCGAAACATTATTGCCCAAGAGCAAACAATTTGGGCAAATGAGAGGCCAGAATTAAAACTGTATCTCCTGTTTCCACATTTCCAGCTAGTTCACTAGACCACAACCGGGTTTGCAATGATTCTAATGGCAAGGCCATGTCACTGCGTTGTGGGCCCTGCCCATCTTTTCACTACAGCATTTATTTCCATCCTGTTCAGGTGAAGTGGTAAAGCAGAGATTAGAAGTCAAATATCCATGTTCCAAGGCAGATCCTGTGGCAGTGGGAAGCTACTGGGCAGTATTTGTGGTAGATACTGATATTGACTATTGGTGTTCCAAACCTTGAAACTATTTCATTCCATTTGGATACCAGAATTGTAACTTTTTTTAACTTATCTCTCAAAATTTGCAACAGCAAGCAGTCAAAGGTGGTAAAGGGATTACAACTCAAATACGGTATGAATAGTAATCACACTCAATAAACTCAATCTCCAGCAAGGTTATTTTTTAAGATGGCCTGAATTAGAGGAGGTGAATATAGTATCAAACCCCAAAAATGTGCTATGTGACTCATAATTCCCCTGCTCCCCAACAAACATCTTCCGCTGTCTTGGTGTGCAGGGGAGTATCTTGGTCAGAAAGATTGGCTTTTGACCTTCAGATTTTCCAACAATCACACTGGTATATCCAGTTAAAATACATCAATATAACAAGCAGGGCACGAGGGGGGCTTAAGGGGCAGTGGAGATGGGGAAACGTGTGGATTGTTATAGGTACTAAGTGGCAGAAAAAGCACTATTTTGAAAAATAACCAACATTCTCAAAGACCTTCAAAATAGATTGGGGTGGGGAGACTGAGAGAGATAGAGACAGAGAGAGAGAATATTTTCATCTGTGTGTGTATTTATGAATCCAGGTGAGATCCGACAGAGACCACACCATACCCTATTGAAAGCACCTGTACCTAACTTTATTTCAAAATAAATTTATTGGGAAGGGGTGTAGCACCCCAAACACTCCCCTTGAAACTACGAACTTGTCCACAGGTGCTATATTTCTTCACAACAAAAAAGGAAGGAGGGGACAAGGAGCTAAATAAAGGTCCAGTGACTCGTGCTCCTGGAAACTAGACTTACATCCCACGAGAGTCACTGTTCCTATGGAAGAGAAGTAGAGAATGAAAACTACGGTTGTTCTAATATTGTAATGGCTGGGCAGTAGCGGCTCCTGGAGGGAGTGCTGCGGGGCGGTGAGGCGGGGTGGGGGAGGGGCAGGATGGGGGGTAGTAAACTCCGGCATACGGCCGAACGGAGGTAAGTACATAAATAAATAAATAAAACGAATTACATTGCGCACGCTGCATCGCCTTTGGCGTGCGCAATGTAATTTGTTTTATTTATTTATTCATGTACTTACCTCCGTTTGGCCGTATGCCGGAGTTTACTACCCCCCACCCTGCCCCTCGCCCACCCCGCCCCGCAGCACTCCCTCCAGGAGCCGCTACTGTGGCTGGGGACAGTGTGTCCTGATCTTGGTGCCCTCACACACCCCGAAGGATGTCATGCTTCATCATTGGGCAATGCTCCTCGTCGGGCCGGCGCTGCAATGCCCTACGGGTCCCCCGAAGGGTCACTTTATCGGAGATCTTTTTAAGATAAAGCCGTGAGGGTGCGTGAGGGTGTGAGTGGCAGTGGTGTCCTAACCTGAAGTTAAACAAGCATTGGCATAGCCAATAGGTCTCGCCTTTGGGACCTTATAAGTGTTTAGCCATGCAACAGTTGATGTTGTTGCACCAAGGATATTGTGCTGCATAACTAAATACTTATAAGGTCCCAAAGGCGAGACCTATTGGCTATGCCAATGCTTGTCTGACTAGGCAACCTTGATGGCGGTCTGTTAGATGCTGGAGACATTTGACTTGAAAAGGGACAGGAGACCCTTACAATCCTGCCCTGATGCGATGGGTTCAGCTATCAGAATTTTCAGTTCCGCTTTATTGGAATATCATGCAGAATTCATTTGTTGAGTTTCATGCTACATTGTTATGATTTGCAAAGTTGTTTATTAACTCATGTTTGCACCAGTAATGGCCCTATTGCATATTTCTATGTAGATGTTGCACTGTGTTGGAAACGGCAGCAGCCACAGGTTCCCAGGTGTAAGCCTGGAATACCTTCTGCATTCCAAAAATCCGAAAATTTACTCCGAACGTAATTGAAAACCAAAAGGAGTAAATTGTTTTTTCTAATAATAATCGGGCTCTGTAAGAGGTGTATTAGGCAGTGAAAGGCTCATTATGATGACACATATCCGAACTTGCGCTGAAATAGAAAGAAATTGTGATAATGACAGGGCATCATTATCGTTGCAATGATCATTGACAAAGTGTGGTTTCCTACTGGGAGTCAAGGGAAGGCACGAGAACAAATGGTGCCAAAAATTAGTCATGGGAAGTAAACACATGCATTCATCCACCGTTGCAACTATTGTCGCCAACAGTCTCAAGGAACCTTTTTTAAAAAAAAAAAACAGGGGCAGTATAGATATAACATATAGTACTATATTTTGCACAAGTTTTGTAAACCTCGAAAATTTGAGATAGTATTTTAACAAACATGCTATATTCATACAAATATCAATGCATGCGTAAGTGTGGGTTCAAAAGCACCAAACAATACTACTAAGTTTTAGCGTCTGGCTGCCCAGCGGCTTTAGCTGTCCGTTGCCAGGCTAATGAGTCCTATACATACAGTTCAAGGCCCGTCATATCGCGGAAAGAAATCTGCTAGCCTCTTCCCATTATGTCGAGCTCGGTCATTTTCAGCTTCATAACATACAATGCATGATGTTCTGATGCCATCATGTGGCCACTTTTGATATTGCAAGCAACAGCATAAACACACTGGCATGTTAATGCTCGATTATTAACTGAAAATAATGTCCTTTCACAGCAAGCGTTTCTAGTCCCCCAAAGATGCGCATTTGCTTTATCCTGAAAGGATGAAAGCCTGATTGGTATTTAAACCTATAACTCTCTAGTTACACTAAGATAGCAGGGGAGAAGGAGAGCGAGCTGCGAGGAGAGAGCAGAACGAAACAAGTACGGGCGTGGCCACGCTAATTACAAACAGATGGCCCCTGCGCGCCGCTGCTCGCTCCCGCAAGGTGGATGCCGCCACACGCACGAGGGTTCAAAAAGTGCAGACAGATTCCAAAAGGTCATCTCCTAGACAACGCATGCGCGCTGCGCTAGGCTCGACCTAAAAATGACTAGAGGGGTAACTAGTAGATTTTTTGAGAAAGGGGCCCCTCTGCCATCGGTAAAAAAAACGATGGTTGTGCTGCTTGAGGGGGATAATGGCCCTCAGTAGCTAAACATACAACATACCCCTAATGGGCATGTTTAGAGGTCGACATGTTTTGCGCAATGATTAGTCTCAGGAGGAGATCCCACGTGCTTCTTCAGGACCAGAGAGAGTGCAGTGAGTGATAGGAGAGTGTGGTGGCCTGTAACAGTTAATCTAGTGCCACTAGGATGAAGGAATAGTATTCCAAAATTCACGGGAAAAAGTCCCCATGAGATGCAGCTGTGGGTGTCCTCGAGATAGTTCTCGTAGGTTAAGGAGGCCTGCTCACCTACCCGACCTCACGCCGTCTCCGTGACGACTTTATCTTAAAAAGATCTCCGATAAAGTGACCCTTCGGGGGACATGTAGGGCATTGCAGCGCCGGCCCGATGGGGAGCATTGCCCAATGATGAAGCATGACATCCTTCGGAGTGTGTGAGGGCACCAAGATCAGAGCTCACAGAGCTGTACCATGATAATGTGCATGGGTCCGTGTCAGCGGCATAACCATTAGTAATGCAGCAGGTGCAGTGGCACCAGGAGTATTAGGTGTCCAGTGTACCCAAATTATGTCTGTATTTTACTGTGCAGCCAGTGGACAGGGTTGAGGCGACGCTTTTACTTTGCACCAGGACAATGGCAGCAATGCTATGCTACTTGTCTCTCTTCCATGGGCATTGCAGCCATGTTCCAGCACAGGAGAAGCCCTCCTTCCCCTGGGCCTCACAGCCATTGTTGAACACTCAGGAGAGTGTGCAGCAGCTCATGCGCTTTGCAGCGTTGGACCATGGTTGTGCTACATATGGGGATTTTCAGCAGTGTAGCCATCAATAGTGCAGCAGGTACAGTGGCTCCAGGGCTCAAGGATGTTAAAGACCCAATGCACCCAAAATATTGCTGTGTTTTATCATTTGCGTGCCTCAGGGGCCATGGTATGCCACTGGCTCCCTCTCCAATATGTCTTATAGCTATGAACAAGATCTCCGTGGCCGGGGTGGGTTCATACTCCTCTGGGTCTTGCAGCAGTGATCCAGTGTTTTAAAGACCAAGGAAGGGAGCCACCGCTTTGCCTTGCAGAGCTGTCGCATGGCTGCGAGGTCCAGAAGAAGAGGACCCTCTGCGGTGCATAGCTATGAATAGTGTTGCAAGTGCAGTGGCACCATGTCCTTATGGGGTTATGGGCCCAATGCACCCAAATTATGGCTGGCTGTATTTTACTGTCCAATCAGTGGCAGGGGTGGGGCTGGAGAGGAACAATTTGCCTTGCTTGCACCATGGACTATTGCGTAATTGATACACTATTGTCTCCCCTCCGCTGACACTCTCAGTCATGATTCTGAGTAGCAAGGCCTAAGGGAGGATGATGTATGTTGCTTTATGGTATGCTTTTCCTCTGAGTTTTTCCACATGGGACATTACTTCGGATCTAGATATGATGAACTGAAAAATAATTACTTTATGTGCTTTTAGTCAAATCTCTAAACCCTTAATAATCCCTCTCTCCCCAAAATGTCACCCATTGCTGAACCCTAAAAACCCCTCGTAACTTTAAACCCTACTAATCCCTGACCACTAAAAACCAATCCCCACCCCTAAACTCCTCCCATTCAGCTACCCATCCGATCACATGTTGCATCTGGGTTTGGCCCCGTAGGCCTGTACAGCTCTCCGTTGCCTTTCTGGTAAGTTTTCCCTATGTAAATACCACATACATAATAATTTGATAACTAATGATTAAACAATTTGTTAGCATATGATTAAAGCAGCCCTGCCAAGCGCCATGCATCAGGGGTTAGACTAACGCATGTTAGTGCCGGTGTCCACATCACTGCATTAAAATGCATTAGTCATGCATTTACATCTCCTCTGAATTGAATGTGCGATGAGGCACTGCAGGATAATTAACAACAAGAGCTGACCCTCTGCCTGCCCCAGGCAATTTACAAAGTCACTCTCCACTGCCCTAAGTAGCATATTGATGGTATGCACACTAAGACCCTTGTGGTTCTGGGGCGGACTGTCAACAGGAGCTACGTCATATATGGGGAGGTGTTAGGGTGTGGTGTAATGAGCAGTGTGTGAGTGTATGCTGAAGAATAAAGAAGTGTTTGACTGCAGTTCCCATGTGGCATGATTCATCTGCATGCTCTAGGGCTGGGAAAGATGCTACATCTGGCGACGAGGATGAGATAAGTGCCCAGAAGAAAACAAGGCAGCTGTCCCTAAGAGTTTGCAACTGTCCAGCAATCTGCTCGTGCATGCCACGTGTGCCTCAAGTTGATGCAAAGCAGTCTCCGACTGGTATATGTGGAGTCAAAGCCCTGCCCCAGCCTATATATGGCCAAAGAAGAAAGTGAAGGCCCTACAGAAGAGCCCATTAAAATGCCCGCCCAAAAAAAACCAGTGAAGCAGTCGACGGAGGCACTGCACTACTCCCCGAATACGGAGCAATTACTCAAATGAACCAGAAAGATAATGGCAGTGACAACCAGGTATGAGAAACAGAGAATTTACTCACCGTTACGGACAATGAAGCATTCTACGACCTCAGATCGGGCGTGGTGGCCCAAGTTCAAGCACAAGAGTTGTGCTTGCAGAAGTTGCAGGTGCTGCTGGGTACAGCGAAAGCTGCCTGAACAGCAAGTGATCTCAATGGCCGAAAAAGAGAACGCAAAATACAATGCAGCTGTGTTCCTGAATCCACCACCACCTTTCGACACTTCTAAGAAGCAGAACATTGGTGCCAGGTGGGCTACGTGGATCGAAACATTCAATGACTTCACAAATGCACTACAAGAAGAAGATGAAAAGAAGATTATCATATACTTGAAAAACCTTGCAGGCGATCGAGTGAAAGAAGTGCTAAAGAAAGTTTCACAGACTGATGCAAAATTATACCAAAAGGTAAAAGAAGTGCTGGAAGCCAAGTTCAACCCAATGCCGAATTTCAACTATGAAAGGTATATCTTCAACCAAACACAGCAACAGGTTGGTGAAACAATTGAAGAATTTGTTCAAAGACTTGATACACTCATCAAACATTGCAAGCTCTGTGATTTCACCGACGAAGACGTCATGCGCTTCAGAGTCATTGATGGCTGCCTTTCAAATTTGTTTAGAAGGCGCATGTTAAGAGAAACACACAACTAGGAGAAAATGCTGATGGCTGCGAGAGCAGAAGAATGAGAAGATCGACAAGCTGTTGACATGGAAGCAGGAACGGCCCACAATGAATCAGCCCTGGCTGTGAAAAGCAAGCAAAAACATGATGCATGTAAGTCGACATCTTTAAAGAAATCTTAATTATGCTTTCAATGTGGATTTTCATTTCCCCATGAAGGTAAATGTCCAGCCATCGGGCAGGTCTGCAAAGGTTGTGGGAAAAAGAATCATTTCATAACTGTGTGCCAGGCTAAAAAAAAATCAAGTACACCACGATGGAAAGAAAAGATGGACATGAGAACATTCCAGAAGCACTCGTACCACACCCACAAAACCAAAAGGAAACATTGGTTATGACAAATGGAAACAGGCAGAATCAATCGTCATCAAGCTCATCGTACAAAGGCTCTTCATGTCACTATTGAGTATCAGTCAAGAAGATGGATGTGCACTGATGATGTCTACCAAAGGACAGCGTGCACATACGGGGTTGGCTGCCTATAAATAAGATCACAGTTCAAAGAAAACTCCGCAAACAAAGTGACAAACTTAATTTGAACATTGTCCCAAAATCCCATTGAAAATAAACGATCACCCAATCAGTGGCAGCTGGTGAAGTTTGAGAGTGGTGGGGCTGGGCTAGGCCCGGGGTAGGGGGTCACTTTAGGGGGCACGCTATTTTTAGGGGAGCTAGTCGCCATTTCCTGTGCAAATGTTATTTAACGAAAATGAGATAAAATGATGCAGCTTGTTGGAGTGTGCTTACACTATATTCTAGCCTCATTTACAATATTCACTAAAAAAATGAGGAACATTGACATGTAATCACACTATACTGTACAGACAATGTACACATAAACTGGGAAAACACAATGTGCATGCACAGTATGCCACAGACTGTACAAACCCTATATAATATACAGGCACAGCATCAAAATAACTGTACATTAATAATATGCACACATACTGCACTCATGCACAGGTCACATGCAAATATACTGTATACAGTGTGTGTGTGTGCGCAAACTAAATAAACCAATATTATTCTGAGCTCAAATAGCATTGTCACAATAAATCCTCTACAAGCTAATACTGATCACAATATGCTGAACAAGTAGGGCATATAAACACACAGTATTCCCAAAATCTGCAGGATACACACTGAGTGCAGTTACGCATGCATGCCGACTGTTCAGCACTTAAAAAATGCAACAAGCAGACCTAAATAAAAACAAGTCCTTTTTATTTTAATATGCACACACACACAACTTGCACCCACAAACTGGTGTGGGGTTCTACCCATGCAGAAAGTGCTCACAGCATCCAACAAGGCGGAGGCAGGAGACTGAGGTACCCAAGCTGCTCTTGGAGAAGACAAAAGTAAAATATTTTAAAAGTCAATAAAGAACATCAACTACACAAATCAAAAGTCTTAATAGAAGCCTCATGAATATCCAATCATCCCTAAGAAAAAAAATTCAAGTTTTCTTTTCAATCTGATATTACTTTAAGTTCGTAGTCAGAGAGATTGAAAATAAAATGGGACAAACTCTATTGCTCAAACGCAAAAATAAAATCCCCAACTTTGTTTCACCCAGGTACATGCAACCCAATACACATATTACTTAGACACTGAAGGGCACAAATTTCAGGCCCGGGCTTTCCAGCTAGTCACACATACTGGCTGCAGGCTACAAGAAAATAGATAAGTGACAGTAGCATGTGTCCATTTAGAATAAAGCCTGTTGATGTCAGGTCCGCACCAAAGACATCCAAGGACTGCATTTGCATTTGACAAATAGAGCTAAGCAACAGATAGAAATAAACACAGTTTACTTGTTTCATTGCCCCATCAGAGAAAGACGAACGTAATCCATATTGGGCTGCTTGAAATTAAGTGTAGCACAATTATTTGTTTTACCTAATGTGTCTCGATGCTCCATGGTGGAACAGGGATCACTGATGATTCGGAGCCTGTTGGCGAATTGCGATTTTGACGGTATGTTTGATAAAATCAGATCCGCACCACCTGACTTGTTTGCAGAGCTCTGCAGTCAAGTTATTCAACATCTTCAGCATCACATACCAGGTGTTGATGTCACCCAACTATGCCAAAGGTTTCAAACAGCAGGCCTGGATATTACTGTGGGAGATCTAGGGAAAGTAGTTCATGCTGTGCATTATCTATTCAGCTTAGCAGCAAAGCAGAGTCTTTCTGCAGAGGAACTGTCGACAGTTTTGGTTGAAGCCAAAAGTCCATTGCCAAAACAAAGTTTGCAGGTCCTACATAGGGTGTGGAATGATCAGGGTAAATCTTTGTCGGTGTCGGAAGAGGCTAGAAATGTAGTCGCAGGCGGTCAGCTTCTTGATTTCCAGTGGAAGCTGGGAATCAATCAATCATGCGTTTGTTAAGCGCGACTACTCACCCGTGAGGGTCTCAAGGCACTGGGGGGAGGAGGGGTGTGCAGGGTCCAGTCCATCAAGGAGGGGGTCTGTCGAAGAGCCAAGTTTTGAGGTTTCTCGTGAAGATGGGGAGTGATGTCTGTCTGAGGTGGAGCGGTAGGGCGTTCCAGGCTCTGGCCGCGAGGAAGGAGAAGGAGCGGCCTCCCGATCTGGTCTTTCTGGCACGGGGGACCACGGCGTAGGAGAGCTGGGCTGATCATAGGGTCCTTTGGGGTGCGTGGAATTTGAGTCGGCTGTTCAGGTATGCTGGTCCGGTGTTGTGGAGAGCTTTGTGTGCCTGGGTGAGAATCTTGAAGGAGATTCTAGCCTCGATGGGGAGCCAGTGGAGTGTGCGCAGGTGCTGGGAGATATGGCAGTGTCTTGGCAGGTTGAGGACCAGTCTGGCGGCGGCGTTCTGGATGTTTTGTAGTTTGTGGGTGAGGTTTTTGTTTATTCCGGCGTAGAGTGCGTTGCCGTAGTCGAGTCTGCTGGTGACGAGGGCATGAGTGACGGTCTTTCTGTGCTCGAGGGGGATCCATTTGAAGGTCTTACGTAGGAGGCGGAGGGTGTGGAAGCAGGAGGATGCGACGGAGTTGATCTGGCGGTCCATCTTGAGCTCGGAATCCAGGATGATTCCAAGGTTGCGTGCGTGGTCCATGGGGGTGGGTGGGCTTCCGAGGGCGGGGGGCCACCAGGTGTCATTCCAAGCGGAGGGATGTGGGCCCATGATGAGTACTTCTGTTTTGTCAGTGTTGAGTTGTAGGCAGCTGCTTTTCATCCATTTGGCGACGGCTTCCATGCCTTCTTGAAAGTTGTGTTTTGCTGCGTTGGGTTCGTTGGATAGGGAGAGGATGAGTTGGGTGTCGTCTGCGTATGAAGCAGTGAGCTCTGATACTTGCAGATCACTTAACTATCCATACGTGGCAGTGGCATTAAAGGTGGCCGACTGTTCGGGACACATCACCAGCTAGTGTTTTGAAATGACAATTCCACAATTTCTGATTTTTTCCAAGTAATTCAAGGAAATGGCAGCTGTTCTTGAAACCCTTCTTACAAGCATATTAAATTTCAATTGCACCTATTGTGATTCATGTTTTTTTTTCTATTAAGCATTTATTTGTTCTGAAGGCTCAGCTTATAAGCCTGTGCTTTATTTGTACTGTATGTTCAAATGAATATCCATAAATTGTGTCTCGATGCAAAGTGGCTAAAGGTACTTGCAGGCTAAACTTTGAGCGCTGTCTCTATGTGGAAAATGTTTTCAATATAAGTGCTGTTCCCAGCCTCCCATTTTAACTCTTTATTGATAAGAGTGCAACAGTGCAATACATCATTATGCTTTTTGGGGAGTCAAATATTTATCCAAATGATTCAGAAGTGATGTAGTTATGTCATCCGGCTCACTGACCTGATTTTTTTTTAAGAGTTCAGAAAAGGAACTCGTCAAGCATCTCTGCAAATACCACAAAGATAGTTAAATAAAAACAGCTGCTGTCTTTCAAAACCCTCCAAACAGGAGGGAATAATTATGCAAGTAACGAAACGGGCATTAATTTTAGAAGGCCAGGCCTCCAATAATTACAACAAATCAAATCGGGCAGTTGGCTTTTTTTGTACCTCACCTAGTGACATGGAGGGAAGCTTCCAGACAGACGAGTCAGCAATGTGGACTCCTTCACATAAACACACGGACCTCCAGTGCGTAACACTTTGTCCTTCATTCCACATACTCATGCGTCTGTTGCTGGCAATAAATCTGAAGACATGCCAGAGCTCAATGCCGTCTAACTGCAGCGTGGGAAGCAGGACACCTCGAGTCTGCGCAGTGTGTCTTCAAAACTGATGACAAACTGCGCAGACTCGATTCCTTGGCTTCCTCCCTGCAGTCTGTACCACACCCTTTACCACCCTGTGATGAGTTGGAAAAGGGTGTGGTGACAATGCGCTCTACTCGCTGATTGACTGGGAGGCCTAACGCCCAGGGCTAACTTTACCCCCACATCATCAGGGGGTGGAGCCTGGTCATGGATGCAGTGTCCTTGCCGAGCTGATGACCTCACAGGCCTCAGGGCTGTGAGATTTTCAGCCCGGCAAATACTCTAGAGTTTGGGCCCGCCCAGGAGGGCATATTTAGGGAAAGCGAGAGTCACGTCATTGTCACAGCAACGAGTACGGTGAGTGGGAGTGTACAGCAGCTCCCAGCAAGATAATTCAAAATCAATGTGTATTGTGTATAAGGTTTTTTTTTTTTTTTTTTTAAAGAAGCAGTTTAGCATTGCTTCACTTCAAAGCTTTCTTTTGACCATGAATGTAAAGGGGCGGAGCCCTGACGCCCTCGAAGAGAAACCGCCCCTGCACCCAATAACTTTTAGCAAAGACAGTGGTACATATAGATAATATCATGTCTGTGGAAAAGTTTAGCAGCTTATCCCCTGTGCCTCGCCTCACTCCATCAGGCATGAAAGTATACACCTGGGCCACTTTTGAGCCACTGCTAAGCCAAGGGTCATTTACAGCAACAATGCGACACAAAAAGACATTGGTGCAAGCCACCATTCATGTTCTACAAGGGGCTTCATCCAGTATCTTTTTGCTCAGTTTTGCCACTGCTGCTGAAGACATGGGGTTAATATCACTCAACTACAACCTCTGTGCTCGGTCTGAGGTCACAAGCCGATTCCCATCATTGTTTCATGGCCTGGTAAAGCTAAAGAAAATGAAAGTACAGGTTCATATCAATGAAGACATTGGTCCTGTTGCTCAGCGTCACCGTAGACTTGCTTTCCATCTACAAGAACCTGTAGAGAAAAAGTTGGAAGTACTTTTAAAGCATGATATAATTGAATGTTCCATAGGTCCCACGCCATGGGTTTCACCCATAGTAGTAGTACCAAAAAAGGACATTAGTGGAGCAGTACACATCTGCGTTGATATGCACCAGGCAAACAAAGCCATCTAGAGGTAGAGACACCCTGGTCCACACATAGCGAACATGATCATGCAATTGAACGGAGCCAAAGTGTTTTCTCGTCTCAGCCTGAATAAAGGATACCATCAACTTTTTTTTTCAGTTTTATATAGCGCGACCTAGACCCGAGTCATCGGGTATCAGAGTGCTTTACATGAGCACCCGTTGCGTTACAGATGGACACATTCATTTTTGTTAGGCACGGGGAGATTAAGTGATTTGCCCAGAATCACAGGATGTTGAGCGTCATTGACGAGACTCAAACCCGGTTCCCCAGCTTCGAGGTCGACCACTCTAGCCGTAAGGCTACATCCTCTCAAGTTGGTGGTAAATGTTACCTGCGCGCCGGGATAGCAATACTGGACCATATTACGGGTGATTTGTTTAATATTTTTTGTATTGCATGTTTATTTTGGTGCAGTAAACATGACTTTTACCAGCTGGTTTGGAAGGCTTCTATGACAACCTATGTATCTTTGAGGTAGAATCAGGTCAAACGTTTTAGGACTTCTGTCTGAGGTGTGCTTAAAGGATCAATGGAAATGTTCAGAATTAGTAGGAGCATAGTACTTGAACAGGAGGAGAACTGCAGGTACCCATACTACCTTTTCGACTCATGCTGGTTTGTTCAGATATAAGAGACTGAGTTTTGGAGTATCCTCGGCTGCTGAGATATTTCAGGAAAGTATTCACGGAGTTATCCACCCTGTTAAACATGCTTTCAATTACAGTAATGACATACTGGTTTTTGGGAGAACACAAGAAGAACACGATAAAGCCCTTAACCAAGTGTGCCATTTACTTGTTGATGTCAGTCTCACTCTGAATGCTGCAATGTGCGAGTTTTACAAAACTAAACTCAAGTTTTTTTGGCACTAATTCTCTGACTGGGAATGACTCCAGACCCAGACAAGGTGCAAGTACTATTATCCACTTGCCTCCCCAAGATATTACCATGCTACAATCCTTACTGGGCATGGCCAGTTATTGCTCAAGATACATTCACAACTTTGCTACAGTGAGAGCCCCATTAAGAGACTTGACAAAGCAAAATGTACCATTTCAGTTGTTTCCAGAGTGTGACAGGAGTTTCAGAGACACTAAATATGCAATTGAAAATGCAACTGAAATGGCCTACTTCGACTCCAAGTTACATACTGAAATAATGGTTGATGCAAGCCCAGTAGGACTAGGGGCAATCCTTGTTCAACACAATGGCCATCCGAATGCTCAGAGACGCATTGTGCCCTATGCCGGTCGGAGCCTGTCTGAGACAGAATGTGCCTACTCTCAGCCGGTGAAGGAGAGTCTGGCTGTGGCGTGGGCCTGCGAACATTTTCATGTATTCCTCTACGGAAAACAATTCACTGTCATCACAGATCACCAGGTGTTGCTCACACTTTTTGGGGACCCAAACACCAAGATGCCCCCTCGCATCAAGAGATGGGGGTTAAGACTGCAAGAGTATGACTATGAAATTGTGCACAAACCAGACTCACAAGAGCTGCCATGCCACCACGTCCGTTGAACAAACCATTGTAATGTTGTAATTGCTACTAATGTATGATGTAACAAGGCTGATGCCACTGAATGTTAAAGCATGAAGTGCTATTTGTTGCTATTGCCAATGGAACAAAAAAAAAACAATAAAACTATATTTAAAAAAAAAAAATGAAATTGTGCACAAACAGGGAAGGATCAAAACCTAGCAGATTACTTTCTACAAGTGCTGCTACATTGCCACAGTTCAACATCCAAGACAGTTGAAGCATATCTCAACTTTATTGGGAGATCCAGCACTCCAGCGGCTCTATCGTTTGAACAAATCATTGCTGCCACCAATGCTGATGAAGACATGATCATCATTAAAGATCTTATTGCTATGCAATCATGGAGGAGAAGTACCCAGCCCCTTGCTGATGATGTTGAATTTCAAAAGTTCAGAACTGTACAGGATGAGTTAGCAGTCACCCTAGAAGGTGTGACACTGAGAGGCTCAAAAATCATCATACCTGTGGAGCAGCGCAATTTCAGCTCCACCCTTACACGTCACAGAAGCGCAATATGTACATGCACTTACCACCATATACTCTGTGTGCCTAACTTTATTAATGAAAAGTGATGTATTACTGAAATGCTTTCACTGTAGAACACTAGAGAGTCATAAACGTGTGTACATTAATGTTTAGCCTAACCATGAACAAATGTAGTTTTCCAACATATTTACACATATGTCTCAAGTTATGTTGCATTTATTTGAAAGTGCATTGCATATGTGACCATGATTCATGTACCTAAGTTACATTTATATTGCTGCATTTATTCTGAAGTTATACGTGCACATATAATCATGTAGTCGAAGTGCACATTGTAGTGTTTAACAAAGCTAATTCAACTAGGCCTGAATTTCAAAATGTATTTTTTTGTTTGCCTTGCATGCTCTCTCCTCTGCAGATGCGGTTTCAAGGCTTCATTAGCTAGGGAAAGGAGTATTATGTATTAGTGATAGAGAGGCCTGGGAGATAACATTTTGAGTGCAGCCTATTTATCGCGTATCAGGAACGGTGTGATACTCAAGGGCGTTGTGAGTGTCCAGGTTTCGTGGGATGAGAAAATCTGGAGATGTTGCCATTGCAATGTAAAGTTCACCACCATTGGTTCCCGGAGGGGTGGTGTGAGGTCCGGGTGATGAGGATGTATCTGTGTTATAATTAATGTATGCACTGTGAGAGTTTAGATCAGATCTCTTTGAACTTTGAGAGGTACAGACCTCTCTGCTTGCCATATTCTTGCGAGTGTAAAGCTATATGCTAATAACGTGCTGCCTTTACAGAATTTCTACTGAAATCCTAACTATGGTGACACCTTCCTGCATTTCTAAATTCCCAGCTGACCTTTCCTTGATGACCCTTTCCTAGTTAGGTTTAAGACTTAGGTTAACTACTTTAGAACTATTCATGTTTAGGGAGGAGGACTGGAGTTTCTCAGAGGAACACTGAGTAATATTCTTCTGTATCTGGGTTATTCTGACTGTCGTAGTTATTGCTCTTCTATGGTCAAGCCAGAATCCATATAGGTGCATTAATATATTTGTTTTAATGCTTCACATTCATAATACATTCTTATTCTACTTATTCATTGGATTGATTATTAATGTGTAATAAACCCACTTAACTTTAGTTACTGATGCCTGGTCCTTATTGTGTGGTCAAATGGGCTACATGAACTTTAAATTGTTTTATTGACTGCTAACCCTTTTGTCTCTCAGTCAACCACAAAGGTCTATTGGATAGATATGGTAACTGCGTTCGAACGGTCACCGAGCTGGCCCATGAAGGGCACCGTGGTATCGTAGCCACCAAAAGGGCCTTACGAGATCGAGTGTGGTTCTCTCGCATTAATGAGCGTGTTGAGGAGGAGCTGAAAATGTGCCACATTTGCAACTGCTTGTCTCCTAAGGTGACTGTAGGAAAATACCCCTTTTTGCATGGTCACCCCCTAACTTTTTGGCAGATACCTGATGCCAACTTGACTGAGTGTGTGCTGGGACCCTGCTAACCAGGCCCCAGCACCAGTGTTCTTTCCCAAAACTGTACCTTTGTCTCCATAATTGGCACACCTCTGTGGCTCATGTAAGTCTTTTGTAAAAGTACCCCTGATACCAAGGGACATGTGACCAGAGAGGGCCTCCGAGGGCTGCAGCATTTATTGTGCCACCCTCAGAGACCCCTCACCTTAACACCTACACACTGCCATTGTAGGCTGCGTGTTTTGGTGCAGACCAAACTGATGAGTCGACATGGCCCACCAAAACTGCCTATGGCATGGGTAAGTCACCCCTCTAGCAAGCCTTACAGCCCTAAGGCAGGGTGTACCATACCACATGTGAGGGCACAGCTGCATGAGCAATATGCCCCTACAGTGTCTGTGCCATTCACAGACATTGTAAGTGCAGTGAAACCATTTTGAGTACATGGGCTGGGAGTTTGTCATTATGAACACCACAGCTCTATGATGGCTTTACTGAAAACTGGGAAGTTTGGTACCAAACTTCTCAGCATAATAAACTCACACTGAAGCCAGTGTTGTATTTATTAGAAAATGCCCTCAGAGGGCATCTTAGAGATTCAACATTTTTTTCCTCACCCTGTTATTGCACCTCCCAAGCAAGTGGCACTGCATGCGACCCAGGCAGTCTGAGTGGGGCAGTGTGCTGGATGCAGCAGGATATGTTTGCCCATGATGCTGCCACCTTTAGTCATATGTGTGCTTTCTCTGGGCCACCTGCTGCTGCACCAGTCCCCGGACATCATGGTTTCATTAGCCATTCCTGTCCTTGTTTGCTCTGGCTGATGCGGGCCGAGCCAAGTGCACCCTGGCTAGCTCACAGCTGAGACAGGACTTCACCACTCTGGATGGAATGGGCACTCCTGACCTGGCCAGCACTGACGCTTTTCAGGGCAAGTTAGCTGCTTGCCACCACCCAGTATGGAGACACTGCTCTTCTGAGCACAGTGTCAGGTGAATGCAGAACTGACTTGGATTCACCACTGTGCTGTTGCCCTGTCTTGCTTTTATTTAGCCTACTCCACTAGTCTGCTAGGAAGCTGTGTGACAGAAGGTCGGACCACCGTCTTCTGATACTTGCACCATATGTGTGTAAAGTATTTAATTGCCCAGGTAAGAGGCCCAGAACCGATGATTTTTTATTTAGTGGGGGTGGGGGGGGGGCGTGAGAAAAAAGGGTGCACATACATGCATAAAGATGCATATATATTTGTGTTATAATGGGCAAAAAAACGGAATCACAATATGCGCTAGGGATTCTCTATTGTAAAGTGAGGAGAATAAACACATAACCTTCAAATAAATCATTTGATTGCTCAAATAGTGATTGAAAAAACTGTAACACCTTGGTTTGTTCCTCGGCATATATTATTCATGAACTGTTTTACTGTGTGTTGAATTGTTACTAATTCACTTCCTGTTAGGCACCAACCAGGCGACTTGTATATTTAGCTATTTCGTTCACAAATTAGAACCACATTGTTTACTTTGCTGGGTACAGTAAAACCATGGGCTCCTGTTGTGATTACCAATGTCTGAACTAGAGGCAGAGTGTGAAAGGAGATACAGGCTGTTTTCTTCAGCTCTGAACTCCAGTAGCAACAATACCACAACAGTGTTTTTTTCCATGCTCTGTCTGCCTGCGCGCGAGTTATGTGAGGCAGTACAGGGCACCAGGAAGTGACGGTTCAGGACGAGGAAGGAAAGCATCGGCATTCAACAGGCAGACATGGTACTACTACCTGGTTCCGTAACACTAAAAACATTGACCTCGATACTCTCTGTGATTTCGCTTTGCTATCACTTCCAAGGCTAGACCCGAACTTGGATGTCAACGATCTCACCTCCCAATGCCTCTCAGTCCTTGCAGTCGAAATCGATAGTGTCGCTCCTCTCCAAAGCAAAAGGAAAAGACCTATTCCCTCAGCACCTTGGTTCAACAAATCCCTTTATGAAGAAAGGAAGAACCTGCGAATCCTGGAGAAACAACGGAGACAAGCTCCATCCACCACTAATCTTGCTACGTTACGGTCAGCAAGATCCAAATACCACAAACACATCTTCCTTGAAAAAGCATCACACTTCAGAACCCTCCTCGACTCAGCCACAAACAGACCCAAAAAACTATTCGACCTCATCAAAAATCCAAACTGCTCTCCCCCAACCTCCAAGCCGGAGGATTCTCCAAAGAAAGCAGCGGAATTCGCTATATTCTTTGACGAAAAAGTGAAATCATTGGTGGATCAGGTCATTCATCCTACCTCTCTAGAGGAGCGTAAATCCTTAGTCATTTGGCAGAACTTTGAAGCCATCTCTGAAGATGCCCTCCTCAAATGCATCCTCGAAACAAAGCCCTCCAACCATTCTCTTGACCCCATCCCTAGTAACATTGCCATTGACTTCTACACCCATACTCTTTCTTATTGGACCAGTCTGATTAACCTCTCCCTCAGTCAAGGCTCCCTTCCTGTTACCTTTAAAACAGGACAGGTTACCCCTCTTCTTAAAAAACCCACCGCTGATGCGAACGACCTCAACAACTTCCGCCCCATCACCAACCTCCCTTTTCTTGTGAAAATCACAGAAAGATGTGTAGCGAAACAACTTTCCCGTCATATCAAGGACAATGATCTTCTTGACAATTTCCAGTCTGGTTTCATTCAAAACTGCAGCACTGAAACAGCCCTGCTGCAAGTGATCGATGATGCGCTGCGTATACTCGATTCAGGGAGTCTTGTCTTCTGATTCTTCTTGATCTTTCTGCAGCCTTTGACACTGTCAATCACAACACTCTCCTTAACACTCTTCAACAGAGAATGGGTTTGGAAGGCACAGTGCTTAAATGGTGTGCCTCTTTCCTTTCGGACAGATCCCAAATGGTCAAAATAGCGAACAGTCTTTCATCTTCATTGGCGGTAGGTCAAGGTGTCCCTCAAGGCTCTATCCTTGCACCCACATTGTTCAATCTCTATTTGGAACCATTGGGAAATCTCCTAAGTAAATCTGGGATCCTCTACCATCTCTATGCGGATGACACCAAAATCTACCTTAAGGTGTCCTCCACACACGATCTCTCAATCCTCAACTCTACTCTCTACTCTATTCAAAACTGGATGTTAACTCATCAACTCATTCTGAATCCCTCCAAAACAGAATTCCTCCTCCTCTCAACCTCTCTCTCTCTCCTCCTCCTGTTCAATCTTGGATGGATCAGCTGAATCTACTTAACAATAAACCTATCGTTGTCGACAGCGCAAAATCCCTTGGTGTCTTACTCGACAAAAGGCTCAATCTACTCTCCCACATCAACTCCATTGCAAAGAATGCTCGATACCAACTGCGCCTTCTTTGGGGGATTCAACGCTTCTTCCTGGAGCAAGACCTTAAAACCCTGGTCCAATCGCTGGTTCTCTCTAGATTGGACTACTGCAATTCTCTTCTTACTGGCCTCCCCAAATCCCACCTTTCCCCTCTTAAATCCGTTCTCCATTTAGCGGCTCGTTGTATAGTTGGGGCCAAAAGAAGTGATCACATCACACCCATTTTGTCTTCCCTCCGTTGGCTTCCCATCGAGGCAAGATCAATCTACAAGACGGCTTGTATCACCCACAAAGCCTTGCACACTTCCTCCCCTCGCTACCTGGCGAATAAACTGAAAATCTCTGGAAGCTCTAGACCGTCTTGTAATGCAGAAAAATTACTGCTTGAGCCTCCCACTTTCAAAAGGGAAAGATCGATGGCTCAATCCTTCTCAGGCAATGCGGTGAGAATCTGGAACTCGGTTCCGCCGCAGCTCCACACCACCACCTCTACCTGGACTTTCAAAACTGACCTCAAATCTCTTCTCTTCCAAAGACACTTCCAGAACTAATACACGCCCTTTCAAGTCCCTCAAGGAAGTTCTTTCACTATTGTAAATTTTGTATTCTATGCCTGTACAAGTGTCATCCCAGTGTGTTTTTGTGTTTTTGAGTGACTGTCTTCTATTGCTGTTTTATACCTCTTCTTGTATTTCATTTGCTTCTGTAACATGTACATTTGTAACATTCTCCTCATATAACGTAACTGGTCCTATTGTGAAGCGCTCTGACACCTTTGGGTAAAGTATATAAAAATGCATAAATAAATGGTAATCAATAGCTCTGCTTTTCTCACTCAGCCTGTATCAGACTTGAGGCACAAAAATGGAACTATGGTAAAACTTGTGGGATGCTCACCCGGGCGCAGTGTGCACAGCTGTTTATCAACAGCCAGGATTCATGATTATTTTTTATTTACTATTTGACCTCGCACCTGCCATTTACACCATTTTATGGCTGTGTTGCCCTTTTAGTTTCACTGGGATTTTAATTGCAGAATCTAATTGTTGTTATTTTTTGCTTGTGCAGCCTTTTTGTGCTTAAGTTTTTATACTGCTTTTAAACAGTATGTAACCTGTGGACTGTATTATTCAAACAGGGTGATAATGAAAAAAAGCAGAAAATACATCTGGTATTAGTCAGGGGTGGACAGGCCTTCTATTACACGGGGCATCTCCCCTCAGCCCTGCCAAGTACCACCCATCATATATTCTCACCACCAAAAGTAGTTTTACTCGCACTCCAGAAGTTTTTTGTTCAAGGGCTTATTTATTCCATTGATTTTTTAGCCATCACCCTCACCAGTTACAAACCAACGAGTTTCGAACAGATTGGTCTTGATCATGGTTAGCAGTAATCCATTTTCTATGTCTATTTATACATGATTGCCCATGTGGCCCATCATGAGGCATTATGGGATCTGTAGTTCACTGTGTTACAAAGTCGTTTTATACAAAAGCAAAAAGTGTCTGCTTTAAAAGCATTTACACTGTTCATTGTTATAATGTCATAATGACGTTTCAGTCTTTACTGCCCATTTTGCAGAGAGTTAATCAATTTAACCATGGTGGGTTATATTGTCCCAAGTGCATATCATATCTGTTCTCCAGACCGGTCTGGGATTTACGTCTAAGTGCCATTAAATTCGGTTGTGGATTATGATGACCCCCACTTGTAATGTATGCGAGTGTCACTCATACTTTATAATAGAATCTAAGTGATGTTATTATTCTTTTAGTATTGATCAATAAAATTTCAGGCTCAGGAATGCTACTTAATTATGCACGCAAGTTACAAATGAACATGCAGTTCTTTGTCCCCCATTCAGACCATGCGGTTGCTTTGTGCAGAACCGAATTATTAATCTGGATTCCAGGCATCGCAGTTTCTTTGTTCTGTCCCCGCCTCTCTCACTGGCGGGGATTGTCGCTAGGCCCCAATACTTCATTTGTTGCCAATTGTAATCCAGATGGGCATAGTTGGTGTCATCATTTTGTATTGCACGAATGTGTTCAAGGATCCTTTTCTTCAATTGGCAGATGGTGCTACCAATGTATCTTAGGCCACAGTTGCACTCCAACATGTAGACGACATAGGTGCTTTCACAGTTGATCTTTTCATTATTGAAGAACGTTTTTCCTTTGAAGTCAGTGATTTCTTTCATGTTCTTTCCAATGCAACAAGCTTTGCAATTCTCGCATTTTTTAAAACCAATTTGGAATTCCGTTAACCATGACTTCACTTGTGGTCTTGTGAAATGGCTGTGTACCAATTTGTCTTTGATCGACGGTGCTCTTCTGTAGGGTATGCTTGGTTGGTTTCCCAAGATTTTTCCCATGTCAGGATCTTTTATAAGTACATTCCAATGTTTGTTCATGATTTTGACAATTTTATGATTTTCTTTGTTGTAAGTTAGGATTAATTTGATGTCTGGATTTACTTTTTCCCGGGTTCCATTGCTTATCTCCTTCTTGGTTAGCAGGATTTTTTCTCAAGATATTTGCTCTGGTTTCCTTTTTCCTGCCATAATGTATGCTGGTTTATATCCTCTTTCCATGAATTTTCGGGCTGTTTCTTCCATTTTTATTCTCAATTCTTTCACGTCCAAACAATTTGGTTTCATTCTGAGGAACTCTCCTTATGGTATGCTTTTGATTAGAGATCTGGGATGGAAACTTGAGCCATGCAAAATGCTATTGGTTGCAGTAGGATTTCGATATGTTGTTCTTTTGATTATGCCTTGGTCCACATATACCTGTATATCCAAAAATTGTATTGTTGTGGTACTGATATTGTGTGTAAATCGTAGGCCTGTGTCATTCTCATTTAGTATATTGACATATTGTGTGAATTCATCAGCTGTTCCATTCCATATGATGAATAAATCGTCAATAAACCTTAGCCATAGCATTATTTTTTCTGTGTATTGATCTTTATCTTCTCCCCAAGCTACCGTCTTCTCCCACCATCCCATGGTGAGATTCGCGTAGCTTGGAGAAAAGGATACTCCCATGGCGGTTCCACAGATTTGGCAATATAGTTGCTGGTCGAACAGGAATATATTGTTTCTGAGACACAGTTCTGCCATGTCATTAATCATTTTAGAGTGTTCCAAATATCTGATATAGAAAGTACTCATGTGCACAAAGTCCCATTTCATGATTGATGGAGGTATAAAGAGATACCACATCGATCGTGGCAAGGTATCCATTCTGCCAATGTGTGTTATTTAAGATTCTCAGAAAGTCACCAGTGTCTCGTTTGGATAAATTTAGTGTGGTTACTATAGGTGCTAGGAAATGATCTACATATTCCGATATTGGTTCATACAGACTGTCGCAGCTTGAAATTATTGGTCTTCCTGGTGGATTTACAAGTGTCTTATGTACTTTTGGGAGAAAGTATATAGTGGGGATTGTGGGATTGTCTTTCTTGAGAAACTTTGTCTCCTCATTATTTAGTAGACCTTTTTCAAACCATTCATCTATCTTTGCATGCAAGCTTATTGTCAATTCATTGATAGGATTTTGTTTAAATTTTTTGTAGTTCTCTGGCACATTTAGTTGTCGCAGTGTTTCTTTTTCTATTGTGTCTTGTCCATCAGTATAATATTTCCGCCTTTATCAGCAGGCTTGATCTCTATGTCTTGGTTGTTTATCAATTCTTGTAAGGCGTTCCTTTCTGCTTTGGTCAAATTCTCTTCTCTTTTGGTATGTGTTTCGTTGTTTAGATTTTCCAAATCCGATATTACCAAATCATATTAGAGGTCAGTTTTATTGCCCAGGGTCAGGAATGGGCAAAACTTGGATTTTGGTTTAAAGAGATTTTTGTCTCTACTGGTGGTGTTGAGACCCAATTCTCTCAAAATATCTGATTCCTACATGTCCTCGTCCTGTAGATCATACATCGTTTTGACATCTGAGGCTTGGTCAAAAGATATGCTTGTTGTTTTCATTGCCTCCTCAGAATTGGTAGTTGGTGCCATTTTGCGTTTTGCAAAGAATTTTACCAATTTGAGATTTGAATAAATTTATATGTATCAATTTTTGTTTCCACAAAGTCATGGTGTTTCTCAAGGCAAAAGGTCAATCCCTTGTTGAGAACTTTACATTGGTTTCCAGTTAATGTGTGTTTAGATAAGTTAATAATGAGATTATTATTTGTTCCTAATTCCTGTAATTGGCCTATTTCCTCTGTTTGCTGAGTAAAGGATATTGGTTTGTACTCTCCTTGTTTTTCTTCGTTTGATCGATCGGTCGTACCTCCTCGTCCACATCCTCATTTTTGTGTTTGTCCTCTTCCCCTTCCTCTTGTGTTCCTTGGTCTTTGGTCTATATATACCAGTCTAATTTTCTCTAAAAAGACATCTTTTTGGTAGTTGTTGTTACATTTTCTCCTTCACTCAATTCTGCATCTGACTCGCTTATTGTTGCGTCCAATTCATTCCCTCTCACGTGTTTATCCGTTAATTGTTTTTTCAAACTAGTGAATCTCTTGGCGAAGGTGAATATTTTACCTATTTCGTAGCCCCTTTCATCTCGCCTGAACTTTCTTTGTTTTCTTTCCTCTATTTCCTTTTCATATTTATCCAGTTTTATTTCCATATCTTTTCTATATTGGTTGCTTTCTTCTTCTTTTCTTAGTGCCTGAATCTGGGTTTCAAGATTCTAATTGTTTTATGAATTTCATCCAGATCCTTTTTGTCATACTTGATTATGATTTGCATCATATTCCTGGAACGTTGTTCCGTCCCCATTCTTCTAACATTTCCGGTTTAGTATCCGGATTATTGGGTAAGGTGAAAAATCGCAGACATCTTGGCACTCTATTCACTTCTATGTATTTTTCCATTGTTAACACCTCCCATCCTTTGTGTGTGTATATATATATATATATATATATATATCCACGAAGATTCAAAATAAACGCACACTCGGAGATCAGGTAGCAATTGATAGCTATTTAATGCTCGTTACGCGTTTCGACCGTAGTCTTGATCACACGAACAAAAAAGCATTCCTAGCATGTTTAAATAAAGTAAAAAAACACACCCACATTTGTGAAAGTCGACAAGGGACTACATTTCAGGTAACCATCAGCATCATTGTGAAATGGCAGACATCTTGTAATGAGCGAATTATAAATGTAAGTACTAATATACATACAAATATATATGCGCCAGTTTACCAAAACATAACTTCATTTCGTATTTCATTTTCAAAACAATATGACGACTTAAAATTTACAATCATATTGCAAGACTTAATGACAACCGTTATATAGTAAATAAACGCCCAAGTTGGCGCTATCATAGCTCTAGTGACAACAATTTGGCTGGCATATTCGGCGATATCCCTCCAGGACTATGTCGATAAACAAATGGTTCCAAGAGGCCTAAGAATATATATAACACCGTCTCATGACTCCCCTAACCCGCGGATGTTGGACGAATGGGCTACTAATTCGGCGACAAGTTCAAAGAATATGATGATTATTCTCATAAAATATGCCTGGGAAGATCGTGACAGAATCATGAAAGAACTGGCTGAAATTGAAGAGAACCTGAAGAAACATGGTGACCAATCGCATATTCAAAAATACAAAGATGAATTGAAAGGAAGATTAATGAAACATGAGGAAGACATAAAACAACGCAAACAAAGAAAATTATACCGGGATTGTGTAGACTATGAAACGGGACGTATTCTGACTTATAGTCGTAAATACGATCATCTTTACAATCAAACAAGCACGAATGAAGTTACAGCTGTAATTACTGAGAGTGAATCAACACAAAGAGATGTCAGTGACTCAGATACGGATGCCTCAGTACACACAGCAAGTACATCGTCGGAGGTAGAAGTAATAACTCATACTGCTACTTTTTTAGACGAATTCAGGGTGATGAAGAGAAGTCGACAATCAGCCAGGACAACCCCGACACCGACTCCACCACCGCGAGG
Source organism: Calotriton arnoldi (assembly GCA_963921515.1). Lineage (NCBI taxonomy): Eukaryota > Metazoa > Chordata > Amphibia > Caudata > Salamandridae > Calotriton > Calotriton arnoldi. Next base: position 1,238,690 of record CAWUFW010002334.1, read on the forward strand.
ACGAGGGAGAGGCAGAGGAAGAGGACGAGGCAGGGGCAGGGGCGGAGTAAACAAAGACGCCTCAAACGCAAACACAAATCGAAAAAATATCGAGCCCGTGGGAACAAGAAAGAGAGGCTCAAAGAAAACACAGTAATGGATGCCCAAATGGTAAATAGAACTATTGTAAATCTGTCTATACGTTCCTTATCTTATTTTGAAAAATCGACTTTATGCCTAGGTTTGACATTCTGTCCCACAGAACTATTTAATTATGCCAATACCCGCATAGACATTTTCAAATTTATAAGAAAAATCAAATTGAAAAAATGGCATGTATTGAACAACAGTGAAGGGCAATTTTATACAACGCAAGGTAACACCCTAACACAACCGGGACTTACGGTGGGAGATGCCACAGTGTTACAAACTATGTTTGAATTGGGGGTCTCTCATACAGAGGGCATGGATGATCAGAATGAATTGGGATGGTCAAACCTGGTGACAGATAAAGCAGCTTGTACATCGTTTAAACCACGATCAGTATTTTATCCGAAACTTTCTCATGATTCAATTGATACATTTCATGATGTTGTCACTAAGGAACTGACGAAACAAAAACATTCGATTGTACATCAGAAAACAAGAAATTACAATTTGTCACATAAACAACGCAATTTGATTTTATCTTTAGCCAAAGATAATAGCTTGGTTATATGTCCATCTGATAAAGGTGGGAATATTGTTTTATGGGACAAACAAATGTACATTAATGAGGCAGAAAAACAACTGAATAATTATGATTTTTACTGTACATGTGACACAGCAACATATAATGCTAGCATAACTACTACATGGCAAAAACTATCAGAATGGCATGAATTAGGTATTATTTCATGGCAGGAATACTGTTTCTTGAAACAGGATTTCCCCAAATTACCTATTTTGTATCTCCTACCGAAGATACATAAACACCCCACTATACCACCAGGGAGACCCATTGTTTCCTCAGTAGGCAATGTGAACGAAAAAGTATCCAAGTATGTCGATCATTTTTTGAAAGAATATGTCATGGAATTGCCATCTTTTGTCAAAGATACCAAAGATTTCCTTAATAAAGTAGGAGGATTTATCTGGGATGAAAGTTACTACCTCATTACCCTGGACGTGAATTCGTTGTATACTATAATCGACCACGTCCAGGGAGTGGGAGCCTGTATGCACTATTTGGGAACCGGAGCCATTGAGTACTTAGAACACACACGTATGCTAGCCGACATGATGATGTTGTGTTTAAAGAACAACATCTTCATGTTTAATGGAAAACTGTATAGACAGGTGCGGGGCACAGCAATGGAGACGTGCTTCGCACCCGGGTTTGCCAACCTCTTCCTGGGAAAATGGGAGGAGGAGATTCGTCAGGATCACCTACTGACAGTAAGGGTATGGCTGAGATATATTGACGATCTATTGATCGTCTGGAGTGGAAGTGAAGAAAATGCTGTTGCCTTTATTGAAAAACTTAACCACAATCCATACAACATAGTGCTAACATATACCATCAGCAAGGTTAGTGTGGACTTTCTGGACACCCGTATTGAGGTTCAGAAAGGCAACCTTGTCACTAGCTTATATAGAAAGGAGACTGCTGGCAACAGTCTCCTTCATGCCCTCAGTGGACACCCCGATTCACTTAAATGGAGTATTCCATATGGGGAGCTACTGAGGGCAAGAAGGAACTGTAGTACTGAAGAGAGGTTTCAAGAGGAACAAAATGTCATGCTAAATAGGTTCCGACAAAGAGGTTATCCGGAATGGGTCCTAGATAGGGCTGTGAGTAAGGTTAAGGACGTCAGTAGGGAGAAATCACTGGAACAGACAGAGGGTAAACAGAGACAAGAGAAAAAAGTGGTATCAGAGAGATCACAACCTTTAACAACAGATCCAGTAAAATTCGTAAAATCTTAACAGACAGTTGGAAGATCCTACAAACCGATGCAGTTGTAGGCAAAGAGGTAGGAGAAAGACCCCTTATCACTTATAGGAAAGGTAAAAGTTTACGTGATATCCTAGTAAAGGGGGACATAACTGTGACCAAAAGAAATGACTTCCATGAGCTTAAAGGGTTTTATCCTTGCGGGCACTGTAGGGCCTGTCGATTCAGTCCCTCAGTGAAGGAATTCAGTATCCCAGGGAGAACTAATAGTTGGAAAATCAATCAATTCTTGACATGTAGCAGCACTTTTATTGTCTATGCATTGGAGTGTCCATGCAAGCTCAGATATGTGGGCAGTACTACATGTATGGTGAAAAAAGAGTCATGGAACATCTTAGAGCGATAACTAATGTAAACACTGTCTACCCCATTGCCAAGCATTTCTTGGAACACCATCAATCCAATAATTCCTTATTGAGATTCTTTGCAATTGAACAAGTAGTCCCAGGTCTAAGAGGTGGCAATAGGGAATTGTCACTTAGACAAAAGGAATCCAAATGGATTCTAGAATTAGAAACTAAGTCTCCAGGGGGACATAATCTTGAGGAATTAGCCTCTCATCTCCAAGTTCATTGAGCATGAAATATGTATGCTGTTTGCAATATATTATCTTGTATGTATTTGCTCCGTGTAAGATGTTATATTTATTTATCTCTTATTTGGGTTCTTTTTTCGAAGGAAGGAAGGGACCCACCGTCTGGATGGTCACTTCACGGGTTCCCTATCCTTTTCTTCCCCGGGCTCGGATGACACTGAATCCAGATAAGGGACTTTTATGCTAAATAGTAATTTTTGGAGAAAAAGAAAAAATGAAATAATTTTTGAATTTTTACTATTAGTTTATATAAGGAGCACTTCTATTCTATTTTCTAGCAGTTATTTACAACACTTTTTATTCACGAGAATCTTATTTAATTTTTTGATAATGACTTGGGCATTACATAGAAAAGACAACAAGTATCTTGTGTATTAACAACTGAATATTAATCTATGATGGACATACTCACAGGACTATATATACACCTAAAACTCAAGATGTATAAACACCACCACAGAATAATGGGGCACTAGACCGCATAGAGTTATTTAAATGAGGTGGTGATTTCATCAGGGAAGTAAAGTGGACCATGATTCGAAGGGATTTGGCACTAGACCGAATTCATATGTACGCCGAAAAATGCCAGACGTGTGGTTGCCACTAGAGCTATGAAAGCGCCAATTTGGGCGTTTCTTTACTATATAACAGTTGTCATTATGTCTTGCAATATGACTATAAATTTTTAATTTATCGCATTGTTTTGAGAATGAAATATGAAATGAAGTTATGTTTTGCGATGCTGGCGCATAGAGTTACCTAGAGGAGTTGGTGATCTCATCAGGGAGAGTAACGTGGACTATGATTTGCAGGGATTTGGCACTAGACCGAATTCATATGTCCGCCGAATATGCCAGCCATATTGTTGTCACTAGAGCTATGATAGCGCCAACTTGGGCGTTTATTTACTATATAACGGTTGTCATTAAGTCTTGCAATATGATTGTAGATTTTAAGTCGTCATATTGTTTTGAAAATGAAATACGAAATGAAGTTATGTTTTGGTAAACTGGCGCATATATATTTGTATGTATATTAGTACTTACATTTATAATTCGCTCATTACAAGATGTCTGCCATTTCACGATGATGCTGATGGTTACCTGAAATGTAGTCCCTTGTCGACTTTCACAAATGTGGGTGTGTTTTTTACTTTATTTAAACATGCTAGGAATGCTTTTTTGTTCGTGTGATCAAGACTACGGTCGAAACGCGTAACGAGCATTAAATAGCTATCAATTGCTACCTGATCTCCGAGTGTGCGTTTATTTTGAATCTTCGTGGATAATTAATTGCCGGTTTTGGGCTTACCGGCAGCACGCACCAGCTGACAACGGGCTCGATCCCGAAAAGACCCTGCCAGGAGGACTTGAATATATATATATATGTATATATATATATTTGCAACAAAGGACACAGCACTCCAGAACTGATTTTATGCACAATTTATTCTTGGCAACTTCTCAAACCAAAGCGTTTCAGCCCTCTCACGGCTTTTCTCACGGTTAGCCGTGAGAGGGCTGAAACGCGTTGGTTTGAGAAGTTGCCAAGAATAAATTGTGCATAAAATCAGTTCTGGAGTGGCGCGTCCTTTGTTGCAAAAATTACTTTGGGCCAGGATCCGGCCCCTTTGCAGAGCACCAGCTGGTGAGCGCGCCGAACTAAAGGATCACATTGGAGGCCATATATATATATATATATATATATATATATATATATATATATATATATATATATATATATATATATATATATATATATATATATATATATATATTATTTTTTTCCAAACAACACCTGACATTAGGAGCGCCTCAGCCCCTCGGGTCGGGGCCCATCAGAGATGTGTCAGCCATCTCCCATATTCCATAAGAAAACACGCACTACTCAGTACGTGAGACAGGCCACACCAAGAGTGCTTCGTACATTCTTTATTTTGAGGCAGAAAAGCATTACGCGTTTCGACTCATGCGAGTCTTAATCATATGCAAATATTCAATGGGTGGGTTCATTAGCTTTATTTTTAAGGATTAACCTGAATGAAATCTGCAAATAGTACTTACCATCTCTGCAAAGTGGAACCATTCAGAACTTGAATATTTGTCACTTACTACCTCTTTAAATCCAATACGTGGGCTTTGGTCCTTCTTCAATGTTTTTAGTTACGTTATTTAAAAGCTAACGTTTCCGCCCATGAGCTCTTGTAGATCGTTTAGGAGAGGCATGTCTGACATTGACAAATTTAATGTTGATGGTTGGGCATTAATTTGTTCTGTTTTGTTCTCTATTTGATCTTTATTTAATAATAGATGATACTTTCGTAATTTTAATTTTCTGACATTTTCATATTTATCCAGTTTTATTTCCATATCTTTTCTATATTGGTTGCTTTCTTCTTCTTTTCTTAGTGCCTGAATCTGGGCTTCAAGATTCTCCATTGTTTTATGAATTTCATCCAGATCCTTTTTGTCATACTTGATTATGATTTGCATCATATTCCTGGAACATTGCATGTTGTTCCGTCCCCAGTCTTCTAACATTTCCGGTTTAGTATCCGGATGATTGGGTAAGGGGAAGAATCGCAGACATCTTGGCACTCTATTCACTTCTATGTATTTTTCCATTGTTAACACCTCCCATTACATATATATATATATATATATATATATATATATTCAGAGGCGCAACTAGAGCCAAATTTCGGGGGTGGGCTAAGAAAACATTTCGGGGGGGGGGGGCTGACTCTTCCAGCAATAGGCTGAGTGGGGATGCAGGGGCTCTAAAAAGGGGTGAAAAACAACAGAGCCTCATTTACAAGCAAATGGTCTTTTAAAGACCTGTGAAGTACTCGGGTGCGGCTGTGTGTGCCCGGGAAGCTGTCTCAGCCCGGGCTGCCACACACGACGGGTGGGGGGGGCTGAAGCCCTTTGAGCCCAATGGGCGTTGCGTGCCTGTATATATATATATATAAAGGGTAAACTTTCATCAGACAGGAATTATGCCGTAAACCCCTTCCGAAACAAATTTTAGCATAGTTTTAAGGTATCATTAGTCACTAATTTTTACACAATAAATTTCATTTCACAATTTTAGGTAAAGGGATATACAATTTTAATATTTAAGCACTTTGCACTTTTGATCAGTCAATAGGTTTACAAAGTAAATGTTTACAGACTAGAATAGCGAATTTGCACATTATGTATGGTATGAACACACTTAGATTCATGAGAAGGGAGGATTAAATGAGAAAAAATATTTTATGATTCCCGACCATATTGTTGTTTTAGATATTTTAGGGCTTTTATAATGTTATATTGTGTTATATAAATTTTAGTAAGAGTATTTATACTTTGATTTTAAATTCAACTCAATCATTATATAGCGAAATGTGGAAAACAAATTAAGTGATTCCGTTTGCCTTTAATTACAACGCAATATGAAAATATTTAAATAGCAAAAACTAACAATTGATTCCCATATGTGTAAATAAGTCTGTTCTCGTTATCTATGACTGAGAGAAATATATGCACTTGTCACTTTAACAAAGCAATGGAAAAAAGACATAAAAAGATGGTAGCATTACTGTGGGCGCATCATGTGATCAAGGCCCTCCGGGGCTGAAACGCTTTGTGGCCGGCAACTGCTGAAGGGAAACAATAAAGCACAATTTTGCACAAAAGTTGGTGTCCGTGCTTCTATCTCTGCGAGGGAAACAAGCCAGTGAGGTGTGGAGGAGATTGGCGCATATTACGGGTCAGGAAGCTTCACCTGACTCAACACGGACCCCCTCTCATCAAGTGGCTGGACTTTGGGGAAAAAGGAGCAAGGATCTGGGCTCAGATCAACAGAAAACAATCCAGGAGGATTAATCGTAACGAAAGCCCCCCAGCAGTGGACAACAGTGCACCGGAACTCACTGGGTTTTGAAATTGGCGGGCACGGGTCGGAGGACGCGAGTAGCACCAACAACGGAATTAGGTGAGGAGGTGATACCAGGCGGGGTATGAGAGGTGTGCGAAGGTAATCGCACTGACCGCATTGTCGAGATTCAAATGCGAGCCCTTCCCCAGTAAAATAACAAGAAAGTGTTTCCACAACAATACAGCAGTATGTCGGCAGAAGCGCTACGAGGCAGGGAGGCGGCAGTGGCAGAGATGTTTGATGATGCGAAGACACCGAGGAGTTTCGTGTCTTCGCAAATAACGGCAACAGGCAATGACAATCACAGTCTTAAAGACAAATTTAGGACACTAGAGAAATTGAAAAAGCAGAACAAAGTAAGTGGTGGGAAAATAAATCTCTCCAGAGATATTTAGACGTGGGGAGGATACCACGTGGACTGAGAATACTTACAGCCCCAAGTTACGAAAACCCAGACCCCGCCATGATGAAAGAATGGGCAGAGACCAATTTGGAGTCCTCGAGTAAGTTAGTAACCATATTGGTTAAATTTGCGGAGAAAGACAGAATCAAACTGCAGGAGCAAATTGAAACAATTGAAGAAGAACTGAATGCATTCGAACACAACCCAGAAATGAATAGAATGAGGGAAGAAATGGTGAAAAGACTGAGCAAGGAAGAGGAAAAAATTCGGGAGCGTAAAGTATTTAAATTCCATAGGGATAAAATGGATTATGAATGCGGAAGAATCTTCACATTTGCCCGAACGTATGACACATTAAAGGTATCAAAATACGGTGGCCAGAAAGCCACGTCAACGGGCTATTCAGTTGGCAGGGAACGAAATGTCAACACTTCTAACTCTGACCTCAGTTCAGCCTTGGAAAGCGAGGCTGAACAAGAATCTGTTCAGGCAAGAGTAGATTCAATCCCAGCCAAGATATCATTAGTGGAGGAACTGGATTTTTTAGTAGAGGAGTGAAGGCAAATGTTACGCCCCAGGACTCAAATAAACAAACAAAGAGCAAATCCAGGAGGCGGAGAGAAAGGCGCAATGCGCAACGAAAGCACAAGCAATACGAGCAGGAAACCAAACAACCGCAGATGGAAGAAGAATTAGCGAAGGCGAATTCCAAGGACAATACAATCATTAACCTTGCAGATATCAATCTGGATAAAGCGGAGGAACAATTGTTAAAATTAGGTTTATCGTATTGCCCTGAAAGCACATTTAACTATGCCACAACTCGGATGGACATTTTTAAAAGTGTGCGCAAACTAAAGCTTAAAAAATTCCATTTGCTACAGAAAAAATCATTTGAGACACCACCAGAAGATGTGTCACGCACCACAGAATCTCCTACCCTCAATCTAACTCCTTCAGATTTGTTAACATTGCAAGGCTTGCAGGATCTAGCCAATGAGAGTGAGACAAGCGACACCATACAAATTGATTCAAACACAATAGCGGGAACGAAGGCAAAGATAGAGCAACTAGAGCGATCACCATTCAAACCCAGATCAACTTTCAACCCAATCACTCCGAGAGATGCGATTGATATATTTCATGAGAATGTAACCAAAGGCATCAAACAGTTGAATTACAAAATGCACAGCATTCAGAAAAACAAACAAGGACAGAAACAAAGAATTAATTCTCAACAACTCAAATACAATCAGTTGATATCAAAACTTAGTAACAATCCAGACATCATAATACGCAACTCAGATAAGGGTGGCAATTTGGTCATTTGGGACAAGAAATCCTATGTGGAGGAAGCGATGAGTCAGCTTCTAGATAAAACATGCTACAAAAAAATTGACATTCTAGGAGTTAAAAACATATACAATGAGTACTACAGCAAGCTCCTGGCGTGGAAGAGTGCGGGGCTACTATCGATGGAAGAGTACAAATTCCTAAAAAATGAAAATCCAACTGTTCCAATAATATATTTTATACCAAAAATCCATAAAAATCCAACCAAACCACCGGGGCGACCTATAATATCAGCACAAAATAGCCTGTTGGAGGCATCGTCCCAATATGTGGATTTTTATCTACAAGAATTTGTCAAGCAGTTACCATCATACATCAGAGACACTAGTGACTTTTTAAATAAGATACAGGGATTTGTATGGCAAGAGGATTACCTGTTAATTACACTAGATGTAAGTGCATTGTATACTAGCATAAATCATCAAGACGGCTTAAGGTCATTACATCATTATTTAAATACCAGACCAAGCCATGCAAATGCACACAGTAGAATGTTAATGAATATGGTAGAATTCTGTCTTTACAACAATGTCTTTTTGTTCCAAAACTTGTTTTACCAGCAACTGCGAGGAGTAGCGATGGGTGCCAGCTTCTCCCCAGTTATGCGTGTCTACACATGGGCTGGTGGGAGGAGCTGGTACTCAAAAACAATGTACAAAGGAATACAATGAAAATGTAAAACTATGGCTTCGTTTTATTGACGATCTCTTTATTGTATGGCAAGGGTCTCGATCTAGTGCAGTGGAGTTTGTAAACAAGATCAACAACAATGAGATTAATTTAAATTTCACAGCAAACATTAGTACCAAAGGGATACGTTTTTAGATGTGCAGGTTTACGTGAAAGACTGTATGTTGGAGACCAAGGCCTATAGAAAGGAAACAGCTGGAAATTCGATGCTTCATGCATCCAGTTCTCACCCTCACCATCTCATACAAAGCATACCATATGGTGAGATGCTGCGACTAAAAAGAATATGCAGTAATGAGGGAGAACTTAAAATATCGCAACAGGCAAGCAAAGAGCCTTTTCTCCGAAGGGGCTACTCTGATAAATGTATTAATAGAGCGATTGAGAAAAGTAACATAACAAACAGAATCAATTTACTAACTAAATCGACAAAAGTGGGGCAGACCACAGTAGTTGGCACAACAAAGGGAAAAGATAAGCCAAGTGATTTTAGAATGATCATACAGTACAGTGGCCAAGAGAAAGCCATAAGGAAAATACTTAAAAGAAATTGGCCCATAGTATTAGATGATCCAACAATTGGACATTTATTACCTAAAAACCTATCTATTACATACAGTAGGGCACGGGCCATGCGTGACAGTCTGGTTAAGAACAATGTGGAAACACAGACAGGCACCACATGGCTCGCACAACGAAAGGGATTCTTCCGTTGTAAAACCTGCAAGGCGTGCCAACATGGGATAAACAAGACAACATACAGTAGCCCTTTTAATAACAAAGAGAAAACAATCACAAAATCACTTACGTGCAAGACTGATTATGTGATCTATGTGCTGGAGTGTCCATGTGGCCTAAGATATGTAGGGAGTACTAGACTCCAGGGCCATAAACGGATACTCCAGCACATCAGAGCCATCAAGAATAGAGATGTCACATACCCAGTCGCACGACACTTTGAAGAACGACACGAATCTGACCCATCTAAATTAAAATACTTTTTAATAGACTCCATACCACCCACCAAAAGGGGTGGGGACAGGGAAAAACAGTTACGCAAGCTGGAAACAAGGTATATCCTAGACCTCGATTCCAAGCAGCCGGGGGGGTCTTAACGTAACGGAGAATTTATACACCTGTTTATAAACATTTTAAATAGAGATGTGAATCATTAGTTGCCAGTAGGTATTGAAACCGGGATTAAAGGGTAAACTTTCATCAGACAGGAAATATGCCGTAAACCCCTTCCGAAACAAATTTTAGCATAGTTTTAAGGTATCATTAGTCACTAATTTTTACACAATAAATTTCATTTCACAATTTTAGGTAAAGGGATATACAATTTTAATATTTAAGCACTTTGCACTTTTGATCAGTCAATAGGTTTACAAAGTAAATGTTTACAGACTAGAATAGCGAATTTGCACATTATGTATGGTATGAACACACTTAGATTCATGAGAAGGGAGGATTAAATGAGAAAAAATATTTTATGATTCCCGACCATATTGTTGTTTTAGATATTTTAGGGCTTTTATAATGTTATATTGTGTTATATAAATTTTAGTAAGAGTATTTATACTTTGATTTTAATTTTAACTCAATCATTATATAGCGAAATGTGGAAAACAAATTAAGTGATTCCGTTTGCCTTTAATTACAACGCAATATGAAAATATTTAAATAGCAAAAACTAACAATTGATTCCCATATGTGTAAATAAGTCTGTTCTCGTTATCTATGACTGAGAGAAATATATGCACTAGTCACTTTAACAAAGCAATGGAAAAAAGACATAAAAAGATGGTAGCATTACTGTGGGCGCGTCATGTGATCAAGGCCCTCCGGGGCTGAAACGCGTTGTGGCCGGCAACTGCTGAAGGGAAACAATAAAGCACAATTTTGCACAAAAGTTGGTGTCCGTGCTTCTATCTCTGCGAGGGAAACAAGCCAGTGAGGTGTGGAGGAGATTGGCGCATATTACGGGTCAGGAAGCTTCACCTGACTCAACACGGACCCCCTCTCATGAAGTGGCTGGACTTTGGGAAAAAGGAGCAAGGATCTGGGCTCAGATCAACAGGAAACAATCCGGGAGGATTAATCGTAACGAAAGCCCCCCAGCAGTGGACAACAGTGCACCGGAACTCACCGGGTTTTGAAATTGGCGGGCACGGGTCGGAGGACGCGAGTAGCACCAACAACGGAATCAGGTGAGGAGGTGATACCAGGCGGGGTATGAGAGGTGTGCGAAGGTAATCGCACTGAACCGCATTGTCGAGATTCAAATGCGAGCCCTTCCCCAGTAAAATAACAAGAAAGTGTTTCCACAACAATACAGCAGTATGTCGGCAGACGCGCTACGAGGCAGGGAGGCGGCAGCGGCAGAGACGTTTGATGATGCGAAGACACCGAGGAGTTTTGTGTCTTCGCAAATAACGGCAACAGGCAATGACAATCACAGTATTAAAGACAAATTTAGGACACTAGAGAAATTGAAAAAAGCAGAACAAAGTAAGTGGTGGGAAAATAAATCTCTCCAGAGATATTTAGACGTGGGGAGGATACCACGTGGACTGAGAATACTTACAGCCCCAAGTTACGAAAACCCAGACCCCGCCATGATGAAAGAATGGGCAGAGACCAATTTGGAGTCCTCGAGTAAGTTAGTAACCATATTGGTTAAATTTGCGGAGAAAGACAGAATCAAACTGCAGGAGCAAATTGAAACAATTGAAGAAGAACTGAATGCATTCGAACACAACCCAGAAATGAATAGAATGAGGGAAGAAATGGTGAAAAGACTGAGCAAGGAAGAGGAAAAAATTCGGGAGCGTAAAGTATTTAAATTCCATAGGGATAAAATGGATTATGAATGCGGAAGAATCTTCACATTTGCCCGAAAGTATGACACATTAAAGGTATCAAAATACGGTGGCCAGAAAGCCACTTCAACGGGCTATTCAGTTGGCAGGGAACGAAATGTCAACACTTCTAACTCTGACCTCAGTTCAGCCTTGGAAAGCGAGGCTGAACAAGAATCTGTTCAGGCAAGCGTAGATTCAATCCCAGCCAAGATATCATTAGTGGAGGAACTGGATTTTTTAGTAGAGGAGCGAAGGCAAACGTTACGCCCCAGGAGTCAAGTAAACAAACAAAGAGCAAATCCAGGAGGCGGAGAGAAAGGCGCAATGCGCAACGAAAGCACAAGCAATACGAGCAGGAAACCAAACAACCGCAGATGGAAGAAGAATTAGCGAAGGCGAATTCCAAGGACAATACAATCATTAACCTTGCAGATATCAATCTGGATAAAGCGGAGGAACAATTGTTAAAATTAGGTTTATCGTATTGCCCAGAAAGTACATTTAACTATGCCACAACTCGGATGGACATTTTTAAAAGTGTGCGCAAACTAAAGCTTAAAAAATTCCATTTGCTACAGAAAAAATCATTTGAGACACCACCAGAAGATGTGTCACGCACCACAGAATCTCCTACCCTCAATCTAACGCCTTCAGATTTGTTAACATTGCAAGACTTGCAGGATCTAGCCAATGAGAGTGAGACAAGCGACACCATACAAATTGATTCAAACACAATAGCGGGAACGAAGGCAAAGATAGAGCAACTAGAGCGATCACCATTCAAACCCAGATCAACTTTCAACCCAATCACTCCGAGAGATGCGATTGATATATTTCATGAGAATGTAACCAAAGGCATCAAACAGTTGAATTACAAAATGCACAGCATTCAGAAAAACAAACAAGGACAGAAACAAAGAATTAATTCTCAACAACTCAAATACAATCAGTTGATATCAAAACTTAGTAACAATCCAGACATCATAATACGCAACTCAGATAAGGGTGGCAATTTGGTCATTTGGGACAAGAAATCCTATGTGGAGGAAGCGATGAGTCAGCTTCTAGATAAAACATGCTACAAAAAAATTGACATTCTAGGAGTTAAAAACATATACAATGAGTACTACAGCAAGCTCCTGGCGTGGAAGAGTGCGGGGCTACTATCGATGGAAGAGTACAAATTCCTAAAAATGAAAATCCAACTGTTCCAATAATATATTTTATACCAAAAATCCATAAAAATCCAACCAAACCACCGGGGCGACCTATAATATCAGCACGAAATAGCCTGTTGGAGGCATCGTCCCAATATGTGGATTTTTATCTACAAGAATTTGTCAAGCAGTTACCATCATACATCAGAGACACTAGTGACTTTTTAAATAAGATACAGGGATTTGTATGGCAAGAGGATTACCTGTTAATTACACTAGATGTAAGTGCATTGTATACTAGCATAAATCATCAAGACGGCTTAAGGTCATTACATCATTATTTAAATACTAGACCAAGCCATGCAAATGCACACAGTAGAATGTTAATGAATATGGTAGAATTCTGTCTTTACAACAATGTCTTTTTGTTCCAAAACTTGTTTTACCAGCAACTGCGAGGAGTAGCGATGGGTGCCAGCTTCTCCCCCAGTTATGCGTGTCTACACATGGGCTGGTGGGAGGAGCTGGTACTCAAAAAACAATGTACAAAGGAATACAATGAAAATGTAAAACTATGGCTTCGTTTTATTGACGATCTCTTTATTGTATGGCAAGGGTCTCGATCTAGTGCAGTGGAGTTTGTAAACAAGATCAACAACAATGAGATTAATTTAAATTTCACAGCAAACATTAGTACCAAAGGGATACGTTTTTTAGATGTGCAGGTTTACGTGAAAGACTGTATGTTGGAGACCAAAGCCTATAGAAAGGAAACAGCTGGAAATTCGATGCTTCATGCATCCAGTTCTCACCCTCACCATCTCATACAAAGCATACCATATGGTGAGATGCTGCGACTAAAAAGAATATGCAGTAATGAGGGAGAACTTAAAATATCGCAACAGGCAAGCAAAGAGCGTTTTCTCCGAAGGGGCTACTCTGATAAATGTATTAATAGAGCGATTGAGAAAAGTAACATAACAAACAGAATCAATTTACTAACTAAATCGACAAAAGTGGGGCAGACCACAGTAGTTGGCACAACAAAGGGAAAAGATAAGCCAAGTGATTTTAGAATGATCATACAGTACAGTGGCCAAGAGAAAGCCATAAGGAAAATACTTAAAAGAAATTGGCCCATAGTATTAGATGATCCAACAATTGGACATTTATTACCTAAAAACCTATCTATTACATACAGTAGGGCACGGGCCATGTGTGACAGTCTGGTTAAGAACAATGTGGAAACACAGACAGGCACCACATGGCTCGCACAACGAAAGGGATTCTTCCGTTGTAAAACCTGCAAGGCGTGCCAACATGGGATAAACAAGACAACATACAGTAGCCCTTTTAATAACAAAGAGAAAATAATCACAAAATCACTTACGTGCAAGACTGATTATGTGATCTATGTGCTGGAGTGTCCATGTGGCCTAAGATATGTAGGGAGTACTAGACTCCAGGGCCATAAAAGGATACTCCAGCACATCAGAGCCATCAAGAATAGAGATGTCACATACCCAGTCGCACGACACTTTGAAGAACGACACGAATCTGACCCATCTAAATTAAAATACTTTTTAATAGACTCCATACCACCCACCAAAAGGGGTGGGGACAGGGAAAAACAGTTACGCAAGCTGGAAACAAGGTATATCCTAGACCTCGATTCCAAGCAGCCGGGGGGTCTTAACGTAACGGAGGATTTATACACCTGTTTATAAACACTTTAAATAGAGATGTGAATCATTAGTTGCCAGTGGGTATTGAAACCGGGATTAAAGGGTAAACTTTCATCAGACAGGAATTATGCCGTAAACCCCTTCCGAAACAAATTTTAGCATAGTTTTAAGGTATCATTAGTCACTAATTTTTACACAATAAATTTCATTTCACAATTTTAGGTAAAGGGATATACAATTTTAATATTTAAGCACTTTGCACTTTTGATCAGTCAATAGGTTTACAAAGTAAATGTTTACAGACTAGAATAGCGAATTTGCACATTATGTATGGTATGAACACACTTAGATTCATGAGAAGGGAGGATTAAATGAGAAAAAATATTTTATGATTCCCGACCATATTGTTGTTTTAGATATTTTAGGGCTTTTATAATGTTATATTGTGTTATATAAATTTTAGTAAGAGTATTTATACTTTGATTTTAATTTTAACTCAATCATTATATAGCGAAATGTGGAAAACAAATTAAGTGATTCCGTTTGCCTTTAATTGCAACGCAATATGAAAATATTTAAATAGCAAAAACTAACAATTGATTCCCATATGTGTAAATAAGTCTGTTCTCGTTATCTATGACTGAGAGAAATATATGCACTAGTCACTTTAACAAAGCAATGGAAAAAAGACATAAAAAGATGGTAGCATTACTGTGGGCGCGTCATGTGATCAAGGCCCTCCGGGGCTGAAACGCGTTGTGGCCGGCATCTGCTGAAGGGAAACAATAAATCACAATTTTGCACAAAAGTTGGTGTCCGTGCTTCTATCTCGGCGAGGGAAACAAGCCAGTGAGGTGTGGAGGAGATTGGCGCATATATATATATATATATATATATATATATATTCACTGAAAAAAAAGGTTAAAGTAACGTTATAGTTAGCTGAATTTGATGTGGTGATGTCATTTGAGGAGCCATCAGTGATGATAACCAAGAAGAGTCCCTCTGGGCTATATGGGCTTTCTTTCCACTGTTCTATATAGTTTAGGAAAACAGAAAGATTTCTTAAAATAACCCTCACCCACCAAGATGTGGCATGCTTCATCATAGGGTTCTTCCGATCTCGCTGCTGGACGGGGCGTGCTGCAACCGACGAAGACGTGGGTGCGCTTTATAAGTTGAATACTATAAAGCAATAGAGGGTATAAGAGTGGTAGGGTCTACTTTTAGGGTTAAAACATACCTGGCTAAGTAGGAACTGTCAATGTAGGAGATTTTATAAAGTGCACTGTTACCGAACGGTGTCCTGGCGCTAACCGGTGATCGGACAACTAAATATTTATTCAATCCTCTTGCTGGTATTGTTAAAAATGGAGAAAGGAGAGGCACCCGTCTATGTGTGTGTATCTCACAGTCAACATGTTTCAAGTCATTACCCCAAGGCCTTTTGTCAGGACCATAATACTGATCCCTAGTACCACTCCTGGTAGTGACACCAAAATAGGTCTTCTTAATAAGTGGTAAGGAAAATATACATACAATATGATACCCAATTGGTATTTGTTCTTTCTAAATATCTTTTAGCCGAAATCTGGCCCCATGAGCTCAAAGGAGGAAGGGACGCTTGTAGTCAAACAGTTGTCAAAGCTACTCCCTTGCCATTCAAAATTTGCCAGCCCGCGGCTCCGACGATATATCGTGTTAGATTGAGTAAAGGAGGCTGAGTGAACCCCACCCTGCGCACAGCCTACAGTCGTGCACAGTGGGGAGTTGGCCTTAGGGCCTGGCCCTGGGGCTCCATCCCTCAGGGCCATTCATTTTTTAATTTAAGGGTGGGCTCCACGTGGCCCCCCTCCCTAAGCCTTGTTAGGCCTTGGGGACCCAAGCACCATTTCTGAAAAGAAAGGGATGGGGGGGCCACGCGACCCCCTCTCCAAACCTCTTTAGGCTCTGGGGACCAGATCCCCCAGAGCTGTTTATATTTTTAAGGGGAGGGGGGTCCACACGGCTTCCCCCCCGAGCCATTATCGCCCCCAGGGACCCCATCCCCCAGGGTTATATATTTAAATAAATTGGAGGGGCCGCATGGCCTCCCTCCCCGAGCCTTGTTAGGCACAGGGGACCCCAATCCCCGGGGCGCGGAGTTCTTTTGAGGGGGGCACATGTAGCCCCCCTCCCCCGGGGCCATTTATTTAAATAAAGGGGAGATGGGCGCATGGGCTCCCTCCCCGAGCCTTGTTAGGCTCTGGGGACCCCATCCCCCGGGGCCTGGCATAATTTGGGGTAGGGGACACATGGCCCTCTACCCAGCGCGATTACTGCCCTAGAGACACCGTTACCTAGGGCACATCAACATTTTGAGGGGGAGACGGGAATTTATAAAACGGATCCTGAGACAAGCAGGAATCCCGTATGCACTATTATACCCGGCCAAATTGAAAATCACTCATGAAGGATCGGTGCACCACTTTACCGACCTAAATCGGCCATGAAATTTGCGAAACACATTGGGGGCCAGAGACGTGCGGTCAAGCCTGCCGTGGGAGCCTCCTCAGATGTCGGACTCAGTGACAATGATTGAACAACGGTCACATGCACCGCCAGGTATTGTTACCACTATACCAAACTGTTGGAATTTGTGTGCTTTTGTCATTTAGCCGCTAGTAACTCCATTGCTGAAGATCTATGTTCGCACGGGCATGTGCTGTCACTGTCTCCAGAGTTTCATTTAGGATGTACTTCAGGTTCAACCCTAACACCTTTGTGCTGCCACCCCGCCGTAAGGCAGGGCTGTACGCCGATGAAGTCATGCCCCAAGGGAGATCTCCCACTACTGGGCCCAGTGCCAATGACTGGGTCAGTTCCCTGTGTTTGTTATTTGGGTAGGGAGTTTGTACTCAACCTAATTGGGGGTTGGTGTGGGTGGGGGAGGGGAGGGACTGTAAAAGTTGGTAAACAGGACAGTAAGAACCTAGATCAGTCAATTGCAGACAGCACTCGGATCACGCCAAGCAGGAGCCTTACCTTTAGCTCATGTTCACAATGTACTACGCTGTTTGTTCGTACAAGAGAGCACCTCTATGGTAACAACCCAGCAACACATAGCACACCGCCGAAACCTCTTGACGTTAAAGCTAATCAGACATGACGACCTACAATCTCCTTACTTGGAATATTAGAGGGCTCAACAACTACCGAAAGACCTGACGTGTACACGCTTACTTAACAAGACATAACGTCGACAAATGTTTCCTGCAAGAAACACATTTAAATAGCACTTCACACGGCAAGCTGAAAAATAAGAGATGGGGCTCAATTTACTCCTCCATCTACTCCAACTTCGCTAGGGGGGTGTCCATATTAATTAAACAAGGTGTAGCATGGTCAACTACTACGTCACATGTAGACCCAGAAGGTGGATTTGTGATTTTGGGAGGAAGGCTGGGAGAGGTAAGTGTCACATTGGCGGCAATATATGGGCTGAATGTGGACACGCCTGACTTCTTTCACACAGTATGGGCATAAATAGACACGGTGGAACATGGCACTGTCATATGGGGCGGTGACTTTAATGCTCTGGTGGATGACGCCATGGATAGGAGAGGAGGGGCCTGGAAGATACACCCGAGATCTAACATGGCGCTCAATGCCATAATAGCAGAGGGTAGTCTGTCAGACATTTGGCAACAATGGCACCCTGACATGACTGAAGGCACATGTATCTCAGCTCACCACAATGCCTGGTCAAGATTGGACTATTGGTTAGTGTCGCCAGACAAAGCAGCTTGGACGACAGATGTTAAACACCTGCCCCGGACTCTCTCGGATCACGCTCCTGTTTTACTGCAGCTATTCATACCTGACAGAGCCCCGAAAGTAAATACCTGGAGGCTGCCCCCACACGGACACGGTTTTCAGAGAAGAAATAAGGGGTGATATAGAATAATACTTTACTATCAACACAGGAACTGTACAATCTCAGGCTACCCTGTGGGAAGCCTTTAAAGTCGTCATCCGTGGGAAATGCATAACCAGACAGTCAGGGGTACTGAAATCGATTAGGCTTTTCCTCGGAAAATTAGAATCCAATATCAGAGCCCTTGAACTGCAGTACTACAGTTCCGAGGATACTAAATTGCTGGGAGAAATAAGGCACCAAATTTCAGAATATGAAGAGGAGGCACTGAGGGAGGTGAAATTTCTGGGGAATTATGTCCAAGCCAGAAGATACGGTGAGGGGGACAGACCGAGTAAAACCTTGGCTCACATGCTACGGGTGCCCAACAATGACACATACATATCAGAGATCCTAGATGATAATCGCGAAGTGGTCAGGGGCTCCCCGGGAATATTAGACCAATTTACAAGATACTATACACTTCCTCTCCGTGCACAATATCTGCTGAATTACAGACTTACCTAGACTCCATTGAGCTGCTGTGGCTGGGCAGAGGGCCCAGGGCCTATCTAGATGAGCCCTATACTGTAGAGGACATCAAACAAGTAATAAATAGCTTACCCCCGGACAAAGCACCGAGTTCCGATGGACTCACAGCTGCATTTTACAAGTGCTATGCAGATTTGATAGCGCCCCAGCTCCTGACACTCTATGGCGAGGCACAGGAAACTGGGATTTTTCCTCCTACAATGAGAGAAGCAATTATACTGTCGCTACTCAAGCCAGGGAAATCACCCAATGAGAGAGAATCGTACAGTCCCCTATCATTGATAAATACTGATACTAAAATCTATGCCAAATTACTGGCTAATAGGATGCAGCCCCTACTCCCCTTGATTGCTAGACCCGACCAGTCCGGCTTTATCCCGGGCAGGTCCACCGCACACAACCTACGCACCTTCTTTGCAGTACTACACTATTTGGACCCTCACTTGCAGGCTTTGGAAACTCATACAGATTTTAGTAAAATATGCTGAAATTGATAGGAGTGCACTACAAAAACAAATTGATGATCTCAATGAAGAAATAAGGAAAGCAGGAACAACAGATGCAGCATCTAAATATCGTGAGGAGATGTTGATAAGATTACACAGGGAAGAGGAAATAATTTAAAAACGGACAAGCGGGACTATGAAAATGGTCAAATTTTCACATTTTCTAAAAAATATGACACAATAAAAACAGTCCGAAAAAATGTTCAGCTTGGAGAAAAAAGACAAGGAACTTTTGCCATCACTAGCGCCAATACACAAATATCTACGTATGCATCAGATTTAAGTTCCGCACTGGTAAATGAATCGGATTCTGAGCTGGCCAAAGGAGGTGCAGGGTACAAAGTTATCATTAGCAGAAGAATTAGATTTTTTGCACCAAGACAGACGCCAAACTTTGCGTCCCCGGACACAAAATCAGAAGCAAGACAAAGACGGAACAAAAAGCGGCGGGAAAGAAGGAAGCAGTGCCGCAGGCGACAAAAGCAACAAGAGACCAACAAACAACAAGTGGAAGCGCAAATAAATAATGATAACAGCGAACCAAATACTCTAATCAATTTGTAATCGGTAAACTTAAGCCAAGCTGAAACCCAACTTTTAACTTTAGGGTTATCCTTCTGTCCCGAGAGCAATTTTAACTATGCACAAACACGAATAGATGTTTATAAGTTTATCCGCAAGCTAAAATTGCAAAATTATCATCTCCTCCACAATACTACCAGTACTAGTCAAGAACCAACTGCCTTCCCTGCGAGCCCAAGTGTTCTGACAGCTGCGGATGTACAACTAATGCGAGATTTATAGCAACTAGAAAATGACAACATACCTGAACAGAGGCAACATCTACACAAACAATGATGATGCGACAGCAGCTTGACACTTTTGGGACTGTATGCACGAAATTCAAACCTAAGTCAACATTTCAGCCCATCATGTTATGAGACTCACTTGATATTTTCAAAGAACAAATAACATCAGAAGTGAAAAAACTTAACCATCAACTGTCAAGGACAAAAACAAGATATAACCATCAAAATTCCAATTATCGTCAGTTGATAAAGAAATTACAAAGCAATGATCATATTATCATCCGGAACTCAGATAAGGGAGGAAATGTAGTAATCTGGCCCAAAGTAGACTATCTGGAGTAAGCTATGAAACAGCTAAACGACAGAGATTGCTATAAAAGAAGCAACATCCAAGCAACTCGGGTCGCATGGAATGAATTCTATTCTAAGCTCCTAGCCTGGAAAAGTGCAGGTCTCCTAAGTATGGATGAATATAAATATCTAAAGAATGACCATACGATCATGCCTGTAATTTACTTCATTCCTAAAACTCACAAACATGCCACAAAACCACCAGAGAGACCGATTATTTCAGCACAAAAGGGTCTCCTGGAGAATGCCTCCCGGTATATTGATTTTTTTCTACAGGAACATGTTCGATCATTGCCATCCTACATTCAGGATACTAGTGACTTCCTCAGGCATATCAACAAATGCAAATGGAATTCAGACTATTTGTTAATGTCCTTGGGCGTGACAACATATTATACTAGTATCCACCATCAGGATGGGATAAAAGCTGTGGATTACTATCTAAGTACCAGACCATTGTACTTGTATCAGCATAACAAGATGATAATCAACATGATCGCATTTTTCTTAGAAAACAATTTCTTCATGTTCCAAAACCAGACATTTCAACAAATACGGGGTGTTGCAATGGGGGCCAGCTTTTCGCCAAGCTATGCTTGTCTCCACATGGGTTAGTGGGAGGAGCTGGTCCTCAAAACGAAGTTTAAAGATGTTTTGGATAAGCATGTAATTGTATGGCTTAGATATATTCACAATCTATTTGTGATTTGGCGTGGCTCAGAACAAAGGGCGAGCAAATTCATATTGGAAATTAATGATAATAACCTAAATTTGCACTTTACAGCAACACTGAGCAGACAGGCAGTATATCTCCTTGATGTAGAGATGTTCATTGAAAAGGATAAGATTGAAACCAGGTTATATCGCAAACAGACAGCAGGGAATACAATCCTGCATGCCACAAGTTTTCACCCTAAGCACTTGATACACAGTATCCCCTATGGGGAAATGCTTAGAAACAAGCGCATATGCAGCAGTGAGAGTGACCTACTGCAGGCCCAATCAGACAGCAAAAGAAGATTTTTAGCCAGAGGGTATCCGGAGAAAACAATTGAAAGTGCAATTAGAAAAACTCGAGCACTACATAGATCAGATCTATTGACAGTCAAACCAAATAAGAATGTAAGTAACTTAACCACACAAGATAAGGATCTCCACAGCACCTGGCTGATACTCACATTCAACATACAAGAAAACAGACTGCGTAAGATTATCAATAGAAATTGGCCGATTGTTTTAAGTGATCCGGTAATAGGAGACCTGTTACCCAGAAGCCCGGCCATAACTTTTAGAAAAGCCACTTCCATGAGCGATGTTTTAGTTAGTAGCAGCCCAGAGGTAACAACATCAACCAATTGGTTAACACAAAGAAAGGGTTTTGTGAAATGCACTAAGTGTCGTGCATATAAGTTTGGGGTAAATACAACTACCTACACATCATCCTTCAGGGACAAAGCCTTTGCTATTACGAAGTTTTTAACATGCAAAACTGAATATGCGATTTATGTGTTGAAGTGCTCTTTGGGACTGCCATATGTGGGCAGCACAAAGATGCAGGTCCACAAGAGAATACTCCAACATATAAGAGCAATCACGAACTCGGACCCAGCCTACCCAGTGGCACAGCATTTTAAAGATGTGCATGAAAACAGATTAGAAAATCTTAAATACTTCGTAGTTGATTCTTTCCTCAGCCCTAGAAGAGTAAGTAATCGTGAGGCTGCAGTAAGGAAATTAAAAACACGATATATCATGGAGCTCAACACCAAAAGCCCACAGGGGCTTAATTCCAGTGAGGATCTCAATACATGTCTGTAATTAAATTCATATATCAGATTAAGGCAGGAGATTTTAAAAACATGACTGTGTCAGCAATCATACATGTCCCGTTCTGCAATTTGCACAAATCCTGAAGTCAGATACATTTTAGAAAAATTTTAAACTTTGCACTTATTATCTTATTCAGCACTTAGCGATAATATTTGTTTTAGGGTGGCACATTAATATTTTAACTGCACATAAGCACTTTAAATTAGCAACCAATAGACAGAAAGGAAGTAATTAAACCCATTAGGGCTACAACTTATAGAACAATTGTGGGCTCAGACATTGAGGTCCTTAAGAGATATAGGTGACTACCCTTGTGAGCCAACTTAATACATGATCTATTTATTAATCACGATCCATTTTAGTTTCTAAAGCAATGAAAGTATAAAATTGTTTTTAATGTCTAAATGGATTATGAAATATACCAACACTCACTGTACATATTTTATATTATATTTTAGCATTCTTTGTAATATAACTATGATGTGTCAAACTAAATGCCTGTGAAGAGACTTCAAGCTATTATAGCATAAGTATGTCTTCGATGTGTATGAATTACTATTCACGTGTTCAATGCACTCGTCACTTTAAAATGGGGAAATATGCTCTGCAGCGCGTCATGTAATCAAGGCCTCTTCAGGCCGAAACGCGTCATGGCGGTGTAAAGGAGAAACAAAAATATATGCACCAGTCCATTGGAGTCCGTATTCATCCTTCCTGATCTATGGGAATTCAAAGGAGTGAAGATTGAAGTGATATATATATATATTTGTAATCCCTCCTGCCAAGGCAGGACAAAGTGGGCCCTCCAGACGGCATGTCTTATTCACAATCCTTTATTGCAGTTTCTCCAAACACTAACACGTTTTGGCTGTCTTCAGCCTTTTTCAAAGTGTACAAGCCCCATCACGTTGTAAAACATTTAAAAGCATTCTTCATTAATATAGAAGACATACTTCTGAACAAATTTCCAAACAAGTTTAGAAAACAGATCCGTTCAATCCACCTTTTGTGTTGACAAAATAAAAGATCAAAATATTTCTTTTTTAAATTTTTTGAAGGTAAAACTTAATTTAACTTACTCTTTGGGCAAATGGAGTATCACCGACTTATACCGGGACAGTGCCCTCTTCACAAAAATGTATCTTTTTTCCTCTTGATAACATTTCTATTTTCATTATTCCATTTGCATTCCTGAGTTCCTAGGGGTTCCCCTCATTAACTATAATCTTACTTTAACCTTTGGGGTTTTCAGGGAGTATATATAGGCGCACTGACAAGTGCACACATATATATATATATATATATATATATATATATATATATATATATATATATTAAAGGAGTTCGACCTCATGGCTCGTCGAAGAATAAACAACCCGAGCAACAGAGGAACACCAGCGAAAAGAGGTCGCGGACGAGGCGGCCGAGGAGGAAATCAGCGGCCAAAAAATCAGGACGGAAGCCCCGTGGGAGTTCTAACAAGGGGAAAGAAAGCAGTAAAATAATGGGTACCAGAACTGTGGTAAATTTATCTAATCTGACCTTAACTAAGCAGCAAATGAATGTTTTATCCCTAGGACTTTCCTTCTGTCCAACTGCTAACTTCAACTATACTGAAAGTCGCATTGACTTATTTCATTTTGTGCGTAAATTAAAAATTAAAAAATGGTATGCTGCAATGCACACTCGGAAACCTGAGAAATATAAAGAGACTTGCAGCACACTTAGGGGTCGATTCCGATTCGGGCCGGAAAAAGCACCGACCGACTCGGAGCCGGTATTAATTCCGACCGACACGTACCTGTGGCGCCCGACCCACCAAGTACGATGCAAAGCGTGCAAAATCCAACCGACACGTACGGAACCCAAGCCGAACGACCGAGCCGCACGGAAAACAGCAATCCGGCCGGAAAAAAACGCGAATCGAACCGACCGACACGCACCCGGAACAAATCCGCCCGAAACGTACCCGCGAACTCCAAACCGCCAAGTACGATGCAAGGCGCGAAAACCACGACCGAGTTGTACGGAGGACAAGCCGTACGACCGACACGCATACAAAACTGCGAGCCGAAGTAACACAAAACACCGCGACCGACGCGTACGCAGCATAGAAAATAGCACAAACACAGCGTGAACGAAACGGAGAAGACCGTACTGAGACAACTGCAGGGTCCGACTCGGTCACAAGAACGTTTCCAACATGCACAGAAAGTACTAAGGGAAAATACACAAAAAAGGCCAAACAAGCAATTACAAAGCCAATAAATACTGGGGGGGTGGGGACAGAGAACAAAGACACACCCACAACTCCACCCATATAAAGGACACAAATCCCAACCATGATCCTTTGCAAATCCTATTCACCTGCCAGCACTCAACAGACAGCAACCACACACCCACAGCTCATCCCTCACACAAGCCACACACCATCAGCACACCAACAAATAGCTACCTCACATACACCCACCAAAACACACACTCACACACCTTCACCTGCACACCAACACACACATCACTCACCATCACCACCCATCACCATGCCCCCAAAGAAGAATCACAAGTTCCTAGATTGTGAATTGGAAGTCATGGTAGACGAGATCCTCAGGGTAGAGCCACAGCTGTTTGGCGCACTGGTCCAACAGACACCCATCGCCCAGAAAACAAAGATGTGGGAGAGGATCATCAACAGGGTGAACGCACAATCACCATGTCTGCGCACAAAGACTGACATCCAGAACAGGTGGTATGACGTGCGCAGGAGGGTACGGGAGCTGCTGAAGAAGGACTACCTCCTGAGCAAACACACCAGCAGTGGCCCTCCTGCCAAGCCAGTATACCTCAGGCCCTGGGAGGAGAAGGTGCGGGCCATCCTACCGCCAGTGAGCGTCTATGGACTAGAAAACATCCCAGAGCCTGGTGAGTACACAACAAATGTACACAATATTCTGCCACAATACACACACACATCACTGTCAAGGGAGAGTCAAACCATGCACTCTTAGCAATTACACAGCAACCAGAACAGAATCATCCCAAAATGTGTATGTCAGTCAGATAAACACAACACATGCCATCTCAAAGTTACATTTAACCGTGTCATCACATGTACAAACACAACTACAACTACAGCTAGGCAGTGGCACAAATATAACTAACAAACACATCCAGACATGTAGCCACCACTACAACACCAACACACAGTGAAGACCACTGAAAGAAAGGAATTCTGTGTATGCTGGGCAAGTCAGTGTCCCATCAACACCACCATGAACCATGCGCACATCACAGGGAGTGGAAAAGGACTCACAAGATGGCTGACACTGGCTACTGCTGTGGGGAGCACAAGGCCCTGCTGGCAACTGTGCAACAACCAACAGCAGGACACCACTGACTAACATCCTGAAAGACAACTTCCACTCCCTGCAATGCAAGCACGTTCCATGGTGGGATATCTGGCTGGGTGGGAAGGAGGACTCGCAGCACTGACCATAGTCACAAGCACCTCCCCTCACACACCCCCTCAACACAAACTCCACATAACCCACCTGGGAGAATGCAATGCCTCACATCCTAACTCAAGATCCCACAAAGAACCACCACCCTGGGTTATGTTGTGTGAAGCACAGGGACACTCTTGGGACTTTTAGCCAAACAACTGCCAGGACAACACTCCCAGCCATCCTTTAAACAAACCACTTTACCTCGGCACTCTTCAAATATTTCACAGTTGTCATATAATATGACACAATTGTAATTCAGCAAATAGTGTAATTGCTCACAGGAAACCAATCCATACCATTAATCCGCTGCACAAAAATCTTTTAATATAAAAAAATGATAGTTCATACAAGTTTGCACAACCAATAACCAGGGTGTATCTTCAACACACAAACATATATTTGTTAGCAAAAATTCTATTATCATTTAATGAATCCACGGAGGTCAAGATCATATGGCCTCTCTGTTAGGAATGATGGAAAACAGCCGACACGTGTTTCGTTACATAGTAACTTCTTCAAGGCTGCAAATGGTTTAAACATCAATCAATAAAAATGTTTTCTTTAAATAGACAATAAACAAAATATGCGCACACAATTCAAGTTTTTTATATCCTTTATAACATAAACACCCTATAACCTCTGGTGACAAGACAAGAAAAAAGAAGAATTAAGTAAAGACAAGAAAGATGTGAAACAAACACCCAGTGAAGAAAATATTAGAACCTGTTAGCTACAAGAGAGCCAAATAGATATTGCTTAGTACCAATCACCAGGAAAACCCAATAGTGTCTAAATGTAAACGAAATAAATTTTTGAATATTTGAAATCCGAGATTGAAAAAAAGAGAGAGAGAGAGGTTAAAAATAAGAAAAAGAAAAGTAACCATCTATCCAGTGATGAAAAAGGGCCGATGATATGGGCCAAGCAACTAATATCTAGGTGTAGTCAAAATTAAATATTGACTATATCTACCTTAACGTACGGAAGAATGTAAATCCAAGTAGCTTAGAATTCTTTGTCAAACTGCTAAAAATGTAAGAAAAAGTATACTAAGTAATAAATAGGAGAACGCAACGTCCTATAAGTAGATGGTAACTGGCCTAAAGATACATGTTAGTTCAATAGACAAAGTGCCTTAATTTAGACAAAAGTGTGAGTCTCTGACCGAACATATAAAATAGTCAACAGATGAAGAATTAATTAAAGGAGTAAATCGTTCAATATTTTGCTTAACCCCATATGATACAAAAAACCTATATATTTAAAAGAATGAGATTTCATTAAAAACCTGCATACACAAATATAAAAATTAGCCGTATAATTCCAAATAGTAAATGCCGCTAAAGAACATGATTTTGAAGTAAACAATCAAAGATTAGAGTCCTTATTCTGTAACACTCAGACCCCAAGAATCACATACTATGATGCACTATCCGATACCTGTAAAGAGTCCCCAGAAAAGGGAGTGTTCCCCAATGGTAGAATTCGTTCAAACAGGTAAATTTCCTAGCGTGGATATATATTCTATCTAGTCTAAAAGAAAAAAGAATATAATATAATATGGTCAAAAGTAAGTTAGAACAACGCATGTTTAAAGCACAATCAAAATAAATGTAAAATAAGTGCCTCTCTAAGACACATCTATTAAGATTAAATTGTAAAATATATGACTCACAATGTACTAGTGTCCCACTTGTATTCTGTTTTAGATAGGAAAGAAGGCACAGTTGCGTTCATCTAATAATCCTAAATAAATAAAAAAAAAAAAAAGAAATTAAAAAAAAACATCAATGCTAAAGATCCTTGTAATTATGGACTCACGCCTGGCTTCATATTCTCAGAAGTGAACCTAGTTATAAATAATTTTGTAACCAATATATATTGGAATGTCAAAGTCATTAAGATCCAATATTATAAATAATTGTCAAAAGCATCGTATTACATATATCACCGGAAGCGATCAAAGTAGGTAGCGCCAATTTACGTTCCACAAACACGTATTAAGAACATATTGAAACCCCAAATTTATAACTCCCAGCCATCCTGTCAGCACAGGCAGCCCACCCCACAGGGAAGCAGAGTCAAAAGGAAGGAAGGATGGGCATGCTGGGAAGGGGGGTGGAGGCAATAGCATGATGGGAGTCGTAGTCACAGCTCAACATCCCCCACCCACATGGCCCAGCAAGCTCACACTCACGCATGCACATCCCACAGAGAGTGGAAAGGCCCATCAAAGATGTCTGACACTGGTGCTGTGTTGTGGGGAGCACAAGGGCATGCTGGGAACTGCACACCAACCAACAGCAGGACACCACTGTCAGCCATCTTGCCATTGCTCTCACACCCACACACACTGAACTCCCCACAAAAGCAAGTAAGTATGGGAATGCTGGGAAGTGGGGTGGAGGCAATAGCATGATGGGAGTCATAGTCACAGACATAGCTCACCCCCACAACTGTCCCATCAACACCACCCTGAACCATGCTCACATCACAGGGAGTGGAAAACAACTGACAAGATGGCTGACACTGGCAACTGCTGTGGGGAGCACAAGGCCCCGCTGGCAACTGTGCAACAACCAACAGCAGGACACCACTGACTGACATCTTGAAAGACAACTTTCACTCCCTGCAATGCAAGCACAGTCCATGGTGGGATAACTGACTGGCTGGGTGGGAAGGAGGGCCGGCTGTCAACCAAATACAACCAATGCAGACCATGTTCACACCCCAACAAATACATAGAAATGCCCAAATAATGCAGGACAATGTGCTACACCAATATCAACCCCTGACTGTGACAACTTAGGACAATGCAATGTACAGGCCCGCACCCAGAGGCACAGTCACAACTGTCAGGTGTGTCAACCATTGATGCCTGCAGAAACATAACATACATTGTGTGTGTCTCCCAAAAACAGGTGATGATGGGGACACAGCAGCAGACGCTGAGGAGTCCCAGTCCCAGGCTCAAGAGGATACGGAGTTCACTGGTGTCGAACAGCCTCTGCCCTCCTCGGATGAAGAAGACCAACCTGGCACCTCCGGTGCAAGTCATCATGCTGCACCAGCAGGACCACCAGCTGCAGCACCAGCAGGACCACCAGCTGCACCCCTGCACCCACCCCTCCAACGACTGTCACCACAAATACCATCCCTGCCGACATGGACAGAACAAGGAGCACCACCAGCACAGGGACCCTGGACCAACGTGGGGCCATGGACACCACCACCACCACCAACCCCCAAGGGGGACCAGGGTCATCTGTGCATGCCACTGCACGCACTGCACTTGTCGGCAGGGGTGGTGGGAGGGGTGGGAGACAGAGGTCGCTGCTTGCAGAGGTGTCTGGTGTGCATGATGACCCACAACTGGCACGCATAGCCGATGCGTACCAGTCCAGCACCGGAGATCTCAGCCAGGTAGTGGGGCTCCTCAGGGACATCAAAGAGCAGCAGGCTGCCCATCATGCCCGCTTGGACTCACACATGTCCCGCGTGGAGTCCAAGTGGGACACACTGCAAGAGATGACGGCGGTGCATAGGGACATATTACAATGCCTCCGCCAGATGACCAGCAACCAGTCTACACCTCCCTGTGTGCCAACAACATCTGGTGCCGGAACAACTGCAACTGCCACAGGGAGGGAGGATGACTCTGGCGGAGAGTCCCCTGCACCGCAGCAGCCTGCACTTGAGGGCCCCCCAAAGAAGAGGGGTCGTCCGAGGAGGGGCAAGTGAGAGGCCGATGGCCATGTGCAACCCCCAGGAAGCCTGAACCTGTTCTGGATGATCACCTTTGTGCGCAAACTGTTCACCCTGTTGACGGCAACACAACTGCCACACATGAAATGGGGAGTACAAGTTGGACCAATGTCTCAGACAACTGTGGCCCCGATACTGGGGATTTTGTCTACCAGGACTTTAAATTCATCTAGGAACTTCTGATTGCAATATAAATGTACAGTACTAACCATCCTGTGCACTATTCACACAAATGTATCACAATAAACACACTAATACACCATACTTGCCTCTGTTGTGATTCCAACGTGGGTGCTGTCATGGGGATGATGAACTGCAAAATTACACTGTGTATGCGAACTGCAACAGCAAGTACAACACAGGCATGTGAGTAATGGCAACGTGACACATATGAGGGAGACACACCACCAGGGCTACACAACACATACACACCTAGGCCATCTGACTCATTGCCTACACTGATGTTGCCAGGAAAGACGGTGCAATGCACAGACACCACACCTATTCCCAGTTGTAGTCAAGTAGCCCACAGGTGCAGTAAGCAAATGGCAGTCAAATGTGTGACCACAGACAACGCACATCACAAAGTGAAGCACAGGTTTATTACACAGTTGCAACATGTCGTAACCACTACAGATGCAAGGTAATCCCACCTGGCAGCGGGCACACAGTCAACAACTGTAGAAGGAAGGAAGTCCATGGGTGTGGCGCACATCACCTGTAGGGACACAACAGCTACCACCCTGGAAGTGCAATCACGTCGTCGGTGGACACAGTTGACCAAACGAATCTGAAAGTACCCTGTGAAGGACAGAAATGACACACAGTCAAAAGCAATGGAGAACAGGACAGAACAGCAAAACTCATGCACAATACATGTTACAAGATACCCGCCCAGAACCAAGTTAGCATGTCAACACTGTTGGGGAGTACAGACTACCTGGAGGCACACATCGCTACACACATCCAGTCAAGTAGCCCATGGACACACTCTAACAGCACCAGAGCACCACCCACACATATCATGCTAACTCACATCATTGACATGACACCTCAGGATACTCACATTCAGCTAAAGAAGTTGGTGATGAGCTGTGTGCGGACATCACCATCATCATCATCATCATCATCACTGGCATCGTGGTCCAGGCCAGGATCCTCCACAGGTGGCGGATGTTGGTCATTGTCATCCTGGATGAGAGGCAACTCCTTCCGCACTGCCAGGTGGTGGAGCATGCAGCAGACGATGATAATCTTGCACACCTTCGCTGGGCCATATGGGAGGGACCCTCCTGTCTTGTCGAGGCAGCGGAAGCGGCTCTTCAGGAGACCAAATGTCCGCTCAATCACTCTCCTGGTCCGACCATGTGCCTCATTGTAGCGCATCTGGGCTGGTGTCACAGGGTTCCTGAGGGGTGTCAGCAACCATGGCATGTTGGGGTATCCCGAGTCACCTACGGACAGACAAGTGCACATTAGCGGACTTGGAAAAGTGGGCGGAATACTACAGATCAGATCACACACAATGGCACAAAGTCAGTACACACCGACAAGCCAGGCACGCTGGTTCTGCATCTGTGCCATCATCCTGGGGATGCGACTACTCCTCATCACAAAGGCATCGTGTGCTGAACCAGGGAAACGGGCACACACGTGTGAGATGGTCATATCTGCAAGACACACCACCAGTGCATTGACCGAGTGGTAGTGTTTGCGGTTACGGTAGGCCTGTTCATGTGCCTGTGGTGGTACCAAAGCCACATGTGTCCCATCAATGGAGCCAATGACATGCGGCATCCTCCCCAGGGCATAGAAGTCACTCTTCATGTCAGTGAGTCGTTGCAGTCTAGGGAAATAGATGTACCGGTTCAGGTATAGCAACATTGCCTCCAAAACATCGCGGAGCACACGGCTGAACATGGTCTGTGACATCCCACCAGCAGTCGCCACAGTGTGTTGAAAGGTACCGGTGGCAAAGAAGTGTAGGGCTGCCATCACCTTCACCTTGGGGGTCAGCGCTGTAGGATACGGCCGGCCAGGCTGCAAATGTGGGGCCAACTGCACTGCCAAATCCTCAATCAGCTGCCTGGTGAAGCGGTACCGTCGGAGCTGTCCCGTTCCACCATCGTTGCCAGGTCTGGGAATGGTCTATGGACAGCAGGAGCCCTGCAGTGCAGAGGAGAAGAAAGCAAGATTGTCAGTCACCCCACATATGCGGCATTGAACACACTCAATATCACATCATACATCATTATGAGGCACAACTACATGAAGTGTGCAGTCCCGTAAGGACATGTATGGTACATACATGGCCAACATCTGTCATCACGGTTCAACAAGTGGCATCAATTAGTCCCAGGTTGGCCCATTGGATATCATGAGGCCGTGTCACAGTTCCCTTCTCCTGCTGCCATGTTACAATCACCCCCCACAGTGACATGTGAGGACAGATGTGCCCCAGGCATCACAGCTCAACGACAGGTACATTCCCAGGGACCCTGTATTGCCACATGAACACTGGCATTACATGGAGTATCATGTATACACCACAGCAAAACAACCATGACCCCCACAGGTAGTGGTTCCACTTTCCTCTGCAGGACAGACATGGACGTCTGTGACACACACACGCACAACATCAAAGTCCATGCACAAGCAACGTGGATGTGGAGACTGTCTCCCATTGTGCACATGAAATCTGAGACATTGTAAACACTACATGCACACAGACTGTGGAGGACCATCACTATTGTGCCACTGGGTCACCCTGGCTCAAACATACCGTCCCACATGGGACTCACGGGGTATGTGACATGACATACACATACACCCCCGTGAAATGTGAGCATGGCACATGCTCAGATATGAACAGTTGCACATCACAGTGGTCATGTACACGTAACACCCAGGATCCTGTCCCCATGAACATGTGCACAGCCTGGGGGTGGCTGCCCCCAGGTGACACCCACAGGACAACATGTACACCAACATACACACAATAGGAAATGCAGCCTTACATGCCTTATGATACAGTTTGGACAGGCTGTGGTGTTGTAGGTGTGCCCCTCACTCCCTTGGAGCTATTTGTGGCTGGCATATGTTCATCTGAGACAGGCATGGTGACATATGCCAGTCACTTGTACAGGGATGCGTTGAACAGCAATGGACCAATCGGTGCACCCGGCCGGCCCATTGCATTCAATGTGTGCGGGTACGCGTTGTACCCCTGTACGCGTTGAACAGCAATGGACCGATCGGTGCCCCCGGCCGGCCGATTGCATTCAATGTGTGCGGGTACGCGTTGTACCCCTGTATGCGTTGAACAGCAATGGACCGATCAGTGCACCCGGCCGGCCCATTGCATTAAATGTGTGCGGGTACGCGTTGTACCCCTGTACGCGTTGACCAGCAATGGACCGATCGGTGCCCCCGGCCGGCCCATTGCATTCAATGTGTGCGGTGCACGCGTTGTACCCCTGTACGCGTTGAACAGCAATGGACCGATCGGTGCCCCGGCCGGCCCATTGCATTCAATGTGTGCTGGTACGCGTTGTACCCCTGTACGCGTTGAACAGCAATGGACCGATCGGTGCACCCGGCCGGCCCATTGCATTCAATGTGTGCGGGTACGCGTTGTACCCCTGTACGCGTTGAACAGCAATGGACCGATCGGTGCCACCGGCCGGCCCATTGCATTCAATGTGTGCGGGTACGCGTTGTACCCCTGTACGCGTTGAACAGCAATGGACCGATCGGTGCCCCCGGCCGGCCCATTGCATTCAATGTGTGCGGGTACGCGTTGTACCCCTGTACGCGTTGAACAGCAATGGACCGATCGGTGCCCCGGCCGGCCCATTGCATTCAATGTGTGCGGGTACGCGTTGTACCCCTGTACGCGTTGAACAGCAATGGACCGATCGGTGCGCACCCATTGTCAATGGCCTAGCCTGGCAACGGACGCGTTTTCAAAATTCGAACGAGTCGGTTGCTGTAAATTCAGTTGGTCACCCACAACAATGTTGCAAAATCATGTATGTCATGAAGTTGAAGATTTGAAGGATGCTGTGGGCGTGTATTGGTGCTGCTATTCCATGGATTGGCCAGATTCAGAAGATGCAAACGACTTGGACCTATCACTTTGGACACATGGGACAGTATCTGCCTCTGCAGCACACATATATTGCTGGCTGTTCCCCTGAGAGTTCACTTGCCTGCACTACATGCTCCAGGACGACATCTGCCACTGCACTGCTGCTGTCTCTGCCCCCTCTGGACCCTGCAATGGCACGTACTGTGGAGAGAGCCCCAGCCTTCAGCCTTGAGGAGAACCAGGCCCTGCTGGACAGCCTACTTCCACAGTACAGCAAGCTGTATGGGACACCAGGGGAGCAGGTGAGTGTTCTGTGCACTGCCTTTCTGAATGTGCATTTTGTCTGACTAGCAAGGCTGAAAGTCTGCACGCCACTGGCTGGCAGGCTCACTGAGTAGTTGTCACCCCCATAGTGTGTAGTGACATGCACTGGACAGGTATGGTGCAGTGACAGTGCATTTGTACAAGGTTTTACTTCCCATGCAATGATACCATGTAGTGACTTCTGGGAAACTGTCCATGGGCAGCGTTGCACTGCCTGTGTACATCATGTGCCCCTGTGATTGAGACATGTATATACAACTGTGTCATGCACGGATATGTTGCATGTGTAGTAATGGCCTTTTCACTTTGTCATCCTCACAGGTTAATGCCCATCGGAAGCAGGAGATCTGGAAGGACATCGTCCGGGCTGTCCGGTCCGTGGGGGTCTACAAGCGCCGGATCCGCAACTGCCAGAAGAGGTGGCAGGACCTTCGGGGCTGGACCCGGAGGATTGCACGGGTCCAGCTGAAGCTGTCGCCTCCTCGCAGGAGGGGCGGAACACGGACCCTGACCCCCACATGCTCCAGATCCTGGCGGTGGTGTTTCCAGACCTGGATGGGCAGCTGAAGGCCAGACAGCAGCAAGGAGGGGGTGAGTCAAAGACTGCACTGTGAACTCTGTATTACATGCTATGTGCCCTCCTCTGGCCTGGTTAAACTGCCACAGTACAGCAGTCATGTTGTCCAGGAGCCATGTCCCTCTATTGTGCACTGCCCACTCCTCATCTGATACCCAGGTGTGGCCCTTACAGTCAGGGAATTGTGTCACTTGGGACTGTGTCCTTGCAGTTTGCTTCACTCAAGGTGGGGGACAGCATCTGTTTCCCTAACTCTGTTGTGGGCAACATGGGTGGGTCCATTGTTCACACAATGCCTGTGTTCGGACATGTAATCTGCGTGTTGCTTTGATATGCGGTCCACTTGCTGAGCTGAGCCACCACATGTGCCTGGGGTATCTGGCACACACCCATGCAGCAGGTGGGAACAATGTTTGGGCCCCAGGAGTGTGCCGATTACGTGTTTCACACATACATAGCCAGCTATCCACTGTCCAGGGCTCATCCCTCATTCATGTGGGGCAGGACAGTCATGCCTACTCCAGCCCATCCAATACACCTGTACTCCCACTCCCGTGTATCAGCTGACACGTTGTGCGCAGTGATTTGACCCCTCAGGTGTCTGCCTCTGTGTCAGTGTGCTGTGGATTTGTTGCCAGGACTGCTGGGGTGTTTCTCAGTTGGGGCTCAGCATGCCACTGGAGATGTGACCATAGGAGACGATACTTGTGTGTCACATAGGTGTTTGATCAGCTGCCCGTGCAGACTGGGGTATGCGAATGTGAAGTTCAGGCAGCTGTTTCCCATTCACAGCAGATTGTGAGGGGCTCAGGTTCAGAGGGTAGTGTCACAGGTCTCCCATATGTCCAATCGGTATGACCTGGACAGATGAGGGTTCAGATGATGTGTTGTGTGGGGGATGTACATGTGCACTTGTGCAGCTCCAGGACTTGCATTCCCCATGACCTACTATTGTGACACAGTGCAGAGTGTTGTTGTCTGGCTGCCAAGTCATACATCACTGAGACAGTGATGTATGACTTAGCAGTCATGCCTCTGCCATGACATGTGTCTACTTATTGGTGATCCTGCAGGGGAGTGACATGTGCTACATGCACACCATTGTGGCGATGGCTATCAGGACATGGGTGCATCATGGTGTCTGTCGCTGGTATGCATCACATGCATTTCCTATTTGACTCTGGGCATCCCTTTCATCCGGAAACCTGTACTGACTCAGTGGCAAGAGTTGTGATGTGTGCATGTCCACATGCTACACAGTGTCCTCTGCACTGTCCAACTACTGTGTAGGTGGTGCATGTGTCCACACTGGGGTGTTGCTATCCAACAGACACCAGACAGATGGGTGCAAGGCCATGTGGGATGTGAGTGCCATGGTTGGCATCAGACTGACAATTGGCTTCTCCTGTTCAGTTAGGGCACTTTTAGCAATGTTCAACTAATGATGCCAGGGCTTGCTCTGTAATGTGCTGTGCTCACAGTGGTGTGTGCGTTTGGTGCAGGTGACTGATGTCTGTCTGTTTCCCCATTGATTGCAGATACATCCACGGCCACAGAAGGGGACAGCTCCACGGACCAGGAGGAGCCGGAGAGCCAGACTGGGTCAACAGCCGAGGAGTGGTCGGAGGGACCCAGTGGCACGGAGGGCGAGGGGAACCACACCGAGGAGTCCTCAGCACCATCCACCTCAGCTGAGGACCACAGCGGCTCGGAGGATGACTCCCTTATGGAGGCGGGTGTCAGCAGCCACCACACCCCAGCTAGTGTTGCTGTCCCCGCCACCACCAGCACCACCACCGCCCTCCCATCGGCTCCCATTCCCCAGGTCCGTGGAGGCTCCCATGTTCGGGAGCGTGTCTCCTTCGGGCCAGGCACCGCACCCCCTGCCCCTGTGTCCCCTGCTGCCCTGAGTGAGGAGTCTGTGTACCTCCTTCGCCAGCTCCATGTAGGGCAGACAGCCATGCTGAGTGTCCTCCATGCACACACCGCTCTGTTGACTCAGCTGGTGTCGTTCATGGAGGGCATCTCATCGGGCATGTCTGACCTACAGAGGGGCAATAGGTCCATGGACTCCTCCCTGACGGCAGCAGTGTCCCTCCTCAGACAGTCCCTCACCCCTCCTGCCTCTGCTCCATCCACACTCCCCAGCACCTTACCCATCCCAAGCACACACACACCGGCACAGGCACACACCAGCACACACACGTCCAGCACACAGACACACACACCACAAACAAAACGCACACGCACAGTCAGGGGACTGAAACCAGACTCACATGGGATGGGGCCCTGGAACACACACACGCATCCACAAGCACTGCGCAGTCCTCAGTTGCCTCTCCCTCCAAAGCACCCTCCCTTGCCTCACCTGCAACCCCAAAGTCACAGCGGCTCTTCCTCTGTGACCTCGGCCTCATCCCCTACGATCCAGCTGCTCCAGCATCCAGGGGGAAGAGGAAGCCCACCCACACGGAGCAGAGTGCCCCTCGCCCCCGGACACCCTCCCCCAGGCACAGACAGACTGAGGCCCCCACCCGCAAGTCCCCCGGAGTCGTAAGAGCAAGACCCCGCCGCCGCCCTGCAGCTCAGGCACCAGGTCTCCTTCCTCCATCCCTCAGGCCCCCACTCCACAGGTGCCCCCACCACACCCTGCCCCAGGTTCCCCCACCCACAGATATACCATCCCCAAGAGGATCAGGCCTTCTCCCCCTGCCACTTGCTCTCCCGGCACCACACTCCCCGCTGCGCTTGTCTGTGCCACTGATGTGGTGAGGGTGTCCTCCCCCTCTGTCCAGCCCACCTTGCCTGTTCCCCATTCTCCTCCCCTGGAGGTAGGCACTGCAGTGGAGTCTCCTACCACCCTGTCTGACTTGGGCACTGCAGTGGCGGACCTGTCCACTCCATCTGAAGGGTCCACTGCAGTTGTGCCAGCACACACACCATCTGAGCCATGCCCCCCAGTTGTGCCGGCACACACCATGTCAGACACCTCCACTGCAGTTGTCAGTGGCTCTCCAGCACCCACCACCCCTTCCCTGCCTCCTCCTTGTGAGCCCTGATCCTGTCCCTGCGGTGCCTGGCCTGCCCCCGGTTGCCCCTCCTAGTGGATTGTCCCTGGTTTTGTGCAGTGCAGGCATGCGTAGGGTGACATCTGCCACTGTCACCCTGTATTGACTTACTTGATGGACTGGCCATTGGCCTTTGTTGGAGCATTACTGTTCTCTGAGTTTTTGGACACACATATGCTGAATAAAGCAACTTTCTGTTCTCTAATGCTATTACTTCTGATGTACATGATGTTGATGATGCTGACCATGCCCTTGCAGCAGGGATGATGATCTTTGGTCTCATGACAATGAAGTGTCACTGGGCAGGGCCCCATGTGGTCCAGAGGGACAGTGTCCTATCCTGTGGTGTATCCATGTCATCCTTAACAGCATCTGTGGGTGTCATGTTTACAATATTTGGCAATGGAATTTCCTAGTTACATTTGCAATGTCACATCTGTGGCTTCCATCCCTGCACATCTGTAGTGCTTGCCATTGTTCAATTCGTCTACTTCTCTGACCATGTGGCCATCTCCAGTGGACATGCAGGTTTGGGCATCAATGGGGAAGGACTCATCTGTGTTGTCAGTGCAACTTGCTGTACATGTGTGTTGGATCTGTGCTGATGATTTCGTTGACACTCCCATGACCAGGCTGATGTGATGGGAGCCTTGATTTGGTGCTAATTGTTTACTGTGTGACAAAGTGTTGTGCTGACATGATGGAGCCCTACTGATGCGACATATGGCACAGCTTTCCTCACACAGGAGTGGAGTCCCCTCATGGCAGTGTGTGCTCCTGTGACATTGCCTGCGCCAAAGGTGTGTGTTGTATGAGCATGTCTGTGTGTTCACTTCCATTTTGCTATGCGTGCTGGGATCCCTAGTGATGTTCCTGTTTGTGATGCTTGCTGAGTTGAGCTATGTTCCCCCAAAGTCTACTCCCTGGGTTCTCTGTGATGTGGGTGCATGGCACATTACTGGTCATCAGGGTGTCACCCATAGGTGTGTTTGCTGTCAGGGCTGAGTTTGTGGGCAGGCGCTAGGATTCCCCTTAGCACTTGTTGTTTACTCCTGTAATGTGATTTCCATTTGTGTTAGCTTTCAATGTTTGTGACACGTGTGTGTGACTGCTGGCACTCCTCAGGGTCAGGGCTGCAATGTTGGTAGTTGTCCATGGGTGTTCTTTGTGGGTGACCTTGGCTTCTTCATTGGTGTGTGACTGTGGCTGGGATCCCATTGGTTGGTGTGGTGTTGCCGTCATGTCCATGTACGGCGTAGTGTGCAGTGTGTCAGACATTTAGGAGTCTTGTTGAGTGGCCATGTGTGCTGTGTTTCTGCACCTTGCTTCCCACCCACCCCCTGGGATTGTCATGGGTGCATGCGCAATGTCACCTGTGCATGTGAGCTTCACTGCAGCACATTGTTGGTGGTCGAGGTGTGTGTTGTTTAGTGTGTGCAGATGAGAGTTGTTGCCCGGCAAGACCCCTGCCTCCATGTTGGCCTTGGCTTACTGGCCATGCTGATTGATTTGTGCTTGTGTGGGTGTGCTGGTGATTCTTTGCTCAGGATACATGACTGTGGTTCACAGTGTGAACGACATCTGGCTTTGTCATCACAGTGGTATTGTAATGCAGCCCAGGGTCACCACATTGTGTGGGCCCCTGGGGGTGGTGCTGTGGTGCCTCGGTGTCTTACTGTGTGGGTTGCTGTTCCTACATGCTTGTGTGACATGTGTGATTTGTGCTCCCTCTCATCTGACAATGCCTGATTGCCCACATAGGGGAATTGGATCCCTGAGTTACCTTTGTGTGGCACTGTATGCACATCTGTGTGTTTGGTCTTCAGGCCTCCTCATGTGTTGTGTGGTTGCCTGGGGACACAGGTCCCCCCCCTCACCTGTTGTGTTTGATGTGCAGTGTGTCTGCCTGTTTGTGTTTGTGCATCAGCGCCACTGCATTGGCATATTCATGGTGTGCCATTATCTGTATGTTGTTTGGTGTGTTTGCCCTGCTGTCCCTGGGACTCCTAGGTCATCAGTCAGCACAATGATCATTGTTTATGTGTCCCATTGCTGCCATGGTATGGTATCTGTTCACCTGCCATCTGCAGTCTACACAGGGTATCTGCATTGGTGTGTCCATTGGTGCAAATATGTGGGTCTGCATTGTGATGGTCACTTCTGTCATTGTGTCATTGATGTATGTTGACGGTGTCAGACACCATGGGTGATGTTTGTATGCAGCTGGCCAGAGGTATGTCTTATTTGCACTGCACTGTTTGCCTCCCCAAATCTATGTTGCAATGGGACACCTGCACTACTTTGCCACAGTTGTGTTTGTTGTTCTGTGACCAGGATTTGTCCATGCAGTTTGCCAGTTGCAGCTTCTACTTTGTTCACACTTACATTTTGGTCACTGTGATGATGGGGGTTTGGACCCCATTGCCACAATGGTCAAGATGTGCTTCAGCTCAGGACCCCACACTTACATTTTGGGCACTGTGATGATGGGGATTTGGACCCCATTGCCACAATGGTCAAGATGTGCTTCAGCTCAGGACCCCACACTTACATTTTGGTCACTGTGATGATGGGGGTTTGGACCCCATTGCCACAATGGTCAAGATGTGCTTCAGCTCAGGACCCCACACTTTCATTTTGGGCACTGTGATGATGGGGATTTGGACCCCATTGCCACAATGGTCAAGATGTGCTTCAGCTCAGGACCCCACAATTACATTTTGGTCACTGTGATGATGGGGGTTTGGACCCCATTGCCACAATGGTCAAGATGTGCTTCAGCTCAGGACCCCACACTTACATTTTGGGCACTGTGATGATGGGGATTTGGACCCCATTGCCACAATGGTCAAGATGTGCTTCAGCTCAGGACCACACACTTACATTTTGGTCACTGTGATGATGGGGGTTTGGACCCCATTGCCACAATGGTCATGGCCTGCTTGCATTGTGGGGGCCACACACATTTATGTGTGGCACATGTGATAGGGTGTCACATTGTATGTTGATGATCATGTTCTGTGTCGTAGGCATTTGACACAGTCTACACACGCTTGTCATGGTGTTGGGGGGATGTCTTAATGTTGCATTCTTTATGTTGGTGTGTGCTTGTTGCGACATGTATTAGCCATCCTGTGAGTGGAGTTGTTGTTAGTGGTAGGCATCCAGCCCCCCTGGGTAAGGGTGGTAGTAGTGGTAGGCATCCAGCCCCCTGGCTAAGGGTGGTAGTAGTGGTAGGCATCCAGCCCCCTGGGTAAGGGTGGTAGTAGTGGTGGGCATCTGGCACCCCCATGGCTAAGGGTGGTAGTAGTGGTAGGCATCCAGCCCCCTGGGTAAGGGTGGTAGTAGTGGTGGGCATCCAGCCCCCTGGGTAAGGGTGGTAGTAGTGGTAGGCATCCAGCCCCCCTGGGTAAGGGTGGTAGTAGTGGTAGGCATCCAGCCCCCTGGGTAAGGGTGGTAGTAGTGGTGGGCATCTGGCACCCCCATGGCTAAGGGTGGTAGTAGTGGTAGGCATCCAGCCCCCCTGGGTAAGGGTGGTAGTAGTGGTGGGCATCTGGCACCCCCATGGCTAAGGGTGGTAGTAGTGGTAGGCATCCAGCCCCCTGGGTAAGGGTGGTATTAGTGGTGGGCATCTGGCACCCCATGGCTAAGGGTGGTAGTAGTGGTAGGCATCCAGCCCCCTGGGTAAGGGTGGTAGTAGTGGTAGGCATCCAGCCCCCCGGGTAAGGGTGGTAGTAGTGGTGGGCATCTGGCACCCCATGGCTAAGGGTGGTAGTAGTGGTAGGCATCCAGCCCCCCTGGGTAAGGGTGGTAGTAGTGGTAGGCATCCAGCCCCCCCTGGGTAAGGGTGGTAGTAGTGGTGGGCATCGGGCACCCCCATGGCTAAGGGTAGTAGTAGTGGTAGGCATCCAGCCCCCCTGGCTAAGGGTGGTAGTAGTGGTAGGCATCCAGCCCCCCCTGGGTAGGGGTGGTAGTGGTGGTAGGCATCCAGCCCCCCTGGGTAAGGGTGGTAGTAGTGGTGGGCATCCAGCCCCCGGCTAAGGGTGGTAGTAGTGGTAGGCATCCAGCCCCCTGGGTAAGGGTGGTAGTAGTGGTAGGCATCCAGCCCCCTGGCTAAGGGTGGTAGTAGTGGTAGGCATCCAGCCCCCTGGCTAAGGGTGGTAGTAGTGGTAGGCATCCAGCCCCCCTGGGTAAGGGTGGTAGTGGTGGTAGGCATCCAGCCCCCTGGCTAAGGGTGGTAGTAGTGGTGGGCATCCAGCCCCCTGGGTAAGGGTGGTAGTAGTGGTAGGCATCTGGCGCCCCTGGGTAAGGGTGGTAGTAGTGGTAGGCATCCAGCCCCCCTGGGTAAGGGTGGTAGTAGTGGTGGGCATCTGGCACCCCCATGGCTAAGGGTGGTAGTAGTGGTAGGCATCCAGCCCCCCTGGGTAAGGGTGGTAGTAGTGGTAGGCATCCAGCCCCCCTGGGTAAGGGTGGTAGTAGTGGTAGGCATCCAGCCCCCCTGGGTAAGGGTGGTAGTAGTGGTGGGCATCTGGCACCCCCATGGCTAAGGGTGGTAGTAGTGGTAGGCATCCAGCCCCCTGGGTAAGGGTGGTAGTAGTGGTAGGCATCCAGCCCCCTGGGTAAGGGTGGTAGTAGTGGTGGGCATCTGGCACCCCCATGGCTAAGGGTGGTAGTAGTGGTAGGCATCCAGCCCCCTGGCTAAGGGTGGTGGTAGTGGTAGGCATCCAGCCCCCCTGGGTAGGGGTGGTAGTGGTGGTGCGCATCCAGGCCCCTGTGTGCATATGTGGCATTGGTGATGGGCATCCCGCCCCTATGGTGCTGCTGTTGCTGGTGTAAGTAAATTCTGCATCCCTCTGTGTGTGTGTGATGTGTCGTGTACGTGTTGTATGTTTTTGTGGTTGGTGTCTGACTTACCTTCTGCGCCGTACGCGTCCGTGCCTGTTCCGGTAGTAAATGTAGAATAATGGTAGGATCGGAACGAAGGGATTCATGGTTGGTTCGTCTCGTTCGTCTTTCTCGTTGCTTCGCCTCGTCCTCGTCGCTGGCGTGTTCGCCTCGTAGCCGTGGATCGTGTTGTGGCGCGAATCGGAGCTTATGTGCGCCTCTCCCGGAAGCTTTGACGTGCCGGAGGTAGCGACGGGTTCGGCGCGTACGGAAAGCGCATCGTACTTGTCCGGCCGGACGGGGCTGCATTTTCCCTTCCGTGCGACTCGATTCGGCGTTTCCGGATTCGCCTCGGTCGGAGAACAGGACCTGGATTGGGTGAGTACGACTCGGCCGGATTCTATGCTGTTGTGCGCATCGTACTTGCTCGTTCGGAATGATGTGCGGATCGGTCGGGAAACAGGCATTCGCATGGCTTTTTTCCCGACCAAATGGTATTGGGTGCGCCTCCGACCGAGATCGGAATCGGCCCCTTAGTGTTA
Source organism: Calotriton arnoldi (assembly GCA_963921515.1). NCBI lineage: Eukaryota > Metazoa > Chordata > Amphibia > Caudata > Salamandridae > Calotriton > Calotriton arnoldi. Next base: position 1,282,029 of record CAWUFW010002334.1, read on the forward strand.
ATGACATCGATGTGTTGCATACAATGTATGAACTAGAAGGTGCACCTATTTTCATTGACAATCCCATCCTCAATTTAATCAATGATGACATTGATATTGGTATGAGTGCCCCTAGTGGTATTAGGCCGAAATCAATTTTTTTACCTCAAATCATGAATGAGACTATCAATGTATTCGAAAAGGGTATGATAGCTGAGCTTAAGCGTATGAACATTAAAAAAGTTAATGGTACAAAAAATTTGAAAAAGGTTCAAATTGAGGCCCTAAGAGAATTGGAAAGCAATATTAATATTGTCATGAAAAAATCAGACAAAGGGGGGAATGTTGTTGTGTGGCCACTAACTATGTATCTGAATGAAGGTTTAAAACAACTTAACGATGTGGAATGGTACGAGAAATCATCTAGAGAATGTTATGAAAGGAACAACAATATGTATGAAGGGAAGCTAAGTAATTGGAAAGATCAGGGAATTTTAGAACTAGAAGAATTCCAATTTTTATCATGCAGATTTCCAAAAATACCGGCACTTTATTTATTGCCAAAGCTCCATAAGGATGCAATCAATCCACCAGGGAGACCAATTGTTTCTTCCAGGGGGAGCATGTTGGAAAACACGTCGAAGTACGTGGATCATTTCCTCCAACCACTAGTACATGCTCTCCCTTCGTACGTAAGGGACACAGGTGATTTCTTGAGATGTATCAAAGATATAGAATGGAAAAAAGAATATCTTCTTCTAAGTCTGGACGTCAATAGTCTCTATACCTGCATCCCCCATAATTTGGGAATAGATGCATGCAGACATTTTTTGAAAAAGAGATCTGTCTCTTACATGTTACATACTGAGACGATCAGTGAAATGATCTTGATTTGCCTCACTTGTAATATTTTTGAGTTCGATGGCTTAATCTATAGACAGACCCAGGGGATGGCAATGGGTACTTGCTTCGCCCCCAGCTTTGCAGGATTATACCTCGGCTGGTGGGAGGAGCAAGTAGTCAACAACATCAGACTTTATAAAACCCATGCCGTCCTCTGGGTACGCTACATCGATGATATCTTTTGTGTTTGGAATGGAACTCAGGAGGAAGCTCTAGAGTTTGTCACCATTCTAAATGACAATGACCTCAACCTTTCATTCAGTAGCCACACTGATAAGGAGACAATTGAGTTTCTTGATCTTAGACTCACCACCCAGGACAACAGGCTAGTTAGTCACCTGTTTAGGAAATCCACAGCAGGGAACAGTTTATTGAGAGCCGATAGTTGCCATCCCATCTTCCTGATTGAAAGCATTCCGTATTGCGAGCTTATGCGCGTCAGGCGGAATCGCAGTACCAACGAGGGATTCGGTGATGAAGTACAACTTATGAAACAAAGATTCAGTGAACGAGGCTACAGTAACAAAACTATTCAAAGAGCAGTTGACAAGGTGATGAGACTTGATAGGAATGATTTATTATGTCCTAATTCAAAGGAGACCCCGGAACAGAAAATTAGGTTCATCAGTAGAAACAACAATCAGGCTTGGAACCTTAAGAAAAGTTTAAAAAAACATTGGAATGTTTTAAAAATGGACCCTGATTTAGTAACAGCAATTGGCGAAAATCCTGGAATAACTTTTAGGAAGGCGCGTTCCAAACAAGATTCCTTATGTCATTCCATGATACATTCCGAAAAACAAAGGAGTACTATAAAAGGCTTTTACACATGTAATTAGTGTAAAGCCTGTAAATTTAGCAGTAGCTGTAAGTCAGTTAAACTATCTGCTGAGCAACAACCATTTTTGATTGACAAGCATCTTACATGCAATTCTGAGTATGTAATATATGCTCTTCTTTGCCCATGTAAACTTGCCTACATAGGCAGTACTATTCATATGGCGAAGAAGCGTATATTGGAACACATGCATGCCCTTCGGAATTACGACAAGCATTATCCGGTTCCACGTCATTTTAAAGCTAATCATACCCAGAACTGCAATTTATTAAAATTTGTTGTACTTGATACCATCCCCAAGCATGAGAGAGGGGGGGATCGGGTTATGGAGTTAAGGAGACTGGAGTCCAAAATTATAATTAAATACAATACCGTCCATCTGAACGGATTGAATATGGATGAGGAAATGGCTGTACATTTAGGGTGATGATACTTTTCTACATAATTAACCTCTTCTCTTTTGTATAGGCTGATGCCTTTTTTAATGTTGTGCGTTGTAAAATCGTGGTTTTAATCAAAGGTTTGTTTTTTGTTTGTTTCAGACGGAAATTGTTTGAAAGAGCAGAGGAGCTGTTATATCATTAATTTGGACAGTGTACTTGGGTGGCTTTTTGTTAATGTCGTTTTTATCCAATATGAAGAACGTGTCTGGGATGCCCACTGGGGCTTTATTGTATGAGGCTATGTTATGGTTGTGACCTCTAGTATACTATTTGTCCATACAGAGGAACAGAAATATTGGATTATCCCACGCATCAAATGGTTGTGAAATTTTAATGCCCACATGGGCTGAATTGGTTGCACTGGGCGTCAATCGAATGGATTGCATGTGTGTGTCAATAACTTCACTGTTTAGTTTCTCATGCACGTGACATATCGGCATGGGTGCGAGTAGCACCGCTATGCCCACTGGGGCTTAACTGTTGTGTTAATAGAGTTTGGTAACATCCATGACTGAATAACTTTATTGACAAACTGCTGCTTTTATTTAGACATAAGCGCGATGGAGCATGAGTTCTTTCTCCTTACGCCATTTGCAGTTGATATGTATAATAGCAGATGCGCACTGATAATGCGAACTTACGTTCTCTAAACTGTGAAAACGAATGTATAAAAATGTTATCAAAAATCTTTATTGACAACAATAACATATACAAAACGCCACATATATGTTAAAACAACAATCAATGCATGCTTAAGAATGCGACATTGTAATGTAATGAATTTACCAATGCCACGTTTGAGTCCTTGTAAATAATACAGACTTTCACTGCCTTCATTTGTTGAAATGTACCAAACAATGCAAAGTATTTTCTTTATGTTAATGAAACGCACATTCTGCCTCTTTAAATATGGCAGGAAGTAAGCATTTGCCTAACCCGTGACCAAGGAGTGCGTTAACTCCGAAACGTGTTGGGTGTTATTTTGTTGCCGTGTGTGAATAAACATACGCTGGATCGAAATAGAGTGTCGGCTCTCTGATTGATCGTCTCAGGAATACTGGTACTGAGGATTATTGCAGCTTTTTGTTGGATATTTGAGGCTCGCTACCTCGCCGTACACTCCTCACGTCTAAGTGGCGGGAGCTAACGCAACTTTGTTGGGTGGATATATTACCAATCCTGGCATCCATAAAAAGAACAGGCGCTGACTCCGTGGGGGTGTATCATAGAAAGATGTTTATTCCAGAAAGACGACCTACATATATATATATATATATCAAACAGTCCTTTTCTCCACCGATTCCCTGCAACCTGGAACCAGAAACGGAACGGACTCCACTTTCTTTGTGCAAGTTTTATTTAATTCGTGCGCTGTGCCGCCATGACGCGTTTCGGCCTCTGAAGGCCTTGATCACATGATCACTATATATATTCACAGAATATCCCATTCACTCTCACACAACATGCACCAGCATACAGCTCTTTCCCACAGTTAGGGCGGTGGAAGCCACTTAGATGCAAAAATTATTTCTAAGTACATGACTCAGGATTGTGGTTAAATGGAAGGTGGCGGTATACAGTTTGTGAGAAGAGTACATGACTCTTGATTGGTCCAAATAGATGATCTACCAAAGGAAGTTTCCTGAAATTAATTGTAAATTACTGGAACTGACTATATGCCACCATTGTTGTATTAAACTAACCAGGAAACCATTGTTATTGCCGCCCTCAAACACAAATATACAGGGGGACCATACAAGATATTATGACTATTTTTGAGATAATATGCGTGAGAAGAATCTTGGTGCAAATAGCATATTGTGCTTTTAATAGAGATCAGAAAATTCCGACATAAAGCAATGCCATTATTGAAGTTTGAATCATTTTTATTGTGACAGTTTTTCGAATACAGGCACAAGGGTACTTACTGCGACTTCTTGAAACATTTCCCTATGATATGAGATCGATCGTATATATTGATTGGTGAAATTTCATTCATTTGGATTATGTATTTGAAGGATCTAAGATGAATTGGAAGCGAGGACAGCCTGTCGTGGAATTTTCAATTAACTTTATTGAAATATCAAAAGTACATACGCCACAATACTAATTATCCTTATGGGACATTAGATTAATCGCACATATTGATTGGTGAAACTGTAGCCATTAAGAATATCTATTTGATTATTCAAAGAAGAATTGGAAATGTGACTGTTGGTCGGATAATTCTGAATTAACTTTATTGAGATATCAAAAGCAACATACGCCGTACTACTAAATCGCACTATGATATTTGAAATTGGTGATTGTATTTAAAAAATGAATGAATTGCACGCATTGCATCTCATAAGATAATCTTTATTTACATTTGTGTATTTATATTTCTGGATTTTGATCCATACACACATGTATATGTGAAGTATGTTGACTATGTTCATGAACATTTACCCCTATTTCTAGTGGAATTTGCTGTACCAAAATCACTCGAAAAAGGCTACACGCCAAAACACGTCGTCTTGGTCTTGGTGCACAATAAACTAATTGTGCAGTCTCCTGGTGTGCCGCTCCTTGTCTTCTTCATTTGAGGATTAACCGAGGATCCTGTGAAATAAATTACGGCTGCTGTCGCCGTCAGCTGGCACCGACACTGCTGAGTACAGAGGTTTGGTAGACTTATATATATATATATATATATATACACACACACAAATGTTAATGTTGTCCCTGACAGGTGCACATATATACATATTGTTGCAAAGTCATCCTGTGCCCTGGGCACCTCCTAACTTTTTGCTGAATGGTACTGGTGGTAACTGACTCTGACTGACCCTGGGCTCTGCCTAACCAGGCCCAGGGCCAGTGCTATGCTGAAAGAGACACATTTAGATTACAGTGAAAACACCTACATACACTAGGGTACACTTTGGGTTGGGATACCCCTGTGATTGGCATGACCTACCCTATAAGACCCTAGTACATAATAGGGCAGGGGGATTGAAACTACCTATCAGTCCCTAGTATAAATAGGGCATGGCAGTTTAGAGGCCAGCAGCTTTTTCTGCACTTGCATGTGCACTGCTGAAGCCTAAGGTCAGTTTAAAAGCAGCCCTGGGTGGCAGGACTACTTTTAAAAAGTAAATTGTGCCCAAACTCAACTTTGGTGTTTGGGGCACTTAAAAATGGATAACCTACAATGTTTTGGCATATTAGGCACCCCCAGGGTCTCCCCTAGGTGTCCCAGGGGTGGGGGGTCAGGTATTTATAAGGTGGACCCTTATAAAATGAGTTTTATATGCCCTGGGTTAAGTGAAATTTCACATTTCACTCCCCACATTGTGATAAAGTGCTGCCCAAATTCGACTTTGATGCTAGGAGCACTATGGAGGGAGGATCTGCAATATCTCTACAGATTCAGAGCCCCTAAAGTCTCCCCTAGTAGTCCCATGGGGTGGGGGTCCTGTAGATATAAGCGAAGTACTTATAAAATATGTTTTTATAAGCCCTAGTGCTGGAAAAATGGCCCAGGTCATTTTTCCCATTGCAAATCCCATGCCACATAGGTTAAAATGGCAAGAAGTTATTAACTAATAACTCCTGATAGGAAAATGATAGAACTTCCATTCAAAGACTTCCCAGAATGGTAGTGATGAATCCAACAATATCATATTGTTGAATTTCTCCTAAAATGTACAGACAAGAAGTTATAAGACTTTCTTGTTTGTAAGTCCAGATTCAGCCTTCCAGTGGTCTGGCCTGATTGGTCAGAGTTAAGTGGATTAGCCAGGCTGCCTTGAAGAGGTGATAAAGAGCCCCTGGGGTTAACCAGCTCTGCTGGGAGGGCAGTGTGCTGCTACACAGGAATGCCAGAGCAGGGGGAGGAGTCATAAACCATGGTCTTCAAAGGGAAGGGGACGGCCTCAGTGTCGTTTACAACTCTACTCTTTTGACCCAAAGCCAGAGCTAGGATTAAGGCAAGAATGAGCAGATGCAAGGGGGAGAGTCTATGGAAAGTAGCCATCCTAGGGGTGTGTTTAGCCATCTCTTAACTCCCTGCTGGAAAATCAGCCATTATGAATTTGGAATATTTGGTGCACTCTGGGACAAAATAATGCACACTCTACAGGATGTGGTCATATCCTTGGGGAGTTGCCCTGCTCCCATTGGTCAGGAGTGACCTCCTGCTTGACCCAGAGAACTTGGAATAAGTATCTGAGAGGGGCAGAGTCTCTCATATCTGCTGCTTGAAACTTAAGAAAGCAAGACGTTGCCATGCTGAGAAGTTGGGGTGCAAATTCTAAGGCCTGCCCTCTGAAGACTGCACCAGCTGAAACTACAGCCCTGTGGACTACCTTGCTGTAAAAGAACTAAAGAGTGGACTCCTGCAAGCTACAGGTTAACAGAGCTCACCTGAAACATCACCACCAAGGATCCTCAACCTGGAGAACTACCAGTGGATTTGTAAGGGTTTTGTCCAAGTGGATTGTGGGAACTGAAGTCCTCAACTTTCAAGGACCATCTTGGAGCTTCCAGACCCTTGGAGTGAGTTTGAGACACTTTGGGACCCTTTGGGGAACTTCAGGAAGAAGTTCCAGAAGTTTGGAGAACTTTGGAGCAACTTTGTAAAAAAGCTCCATAGGGGGACCGACTCAACCTGGCCAGCCAAGCCACCTGCCTTCAACCGCGAGCCGGCCAAGCCATCCAGGTTTGTCCCGCTGAAAGCTCCGTAGGTCCGACTTCCAGAGTTTGACCGGGAGTAGAAGAAATCTGAGGCCGGCGAACCCTCACCGAATCCGGCCTGGTGAAGAGCATCGAGGGACCCCACGAGAAAAAGCTCCAGAAAAGTTTCTAAGTCCGAAGGTAAAAACTGTGACTGGGACCTACCGCGAGGGGTAGCCCCTCAGGACTCCATCGCGGTCGGCCTGAAACTTTGACTTTGAGCCGGTCTATTGCGCCCAGATATCCCAACATGGTGCTATATGTTTCTAAGTGCTATAAAGTGATAAATCTTTAAAAATTCATATCTCCGGTTCCCTACATTGGATTTTTGTCGTTTTGGTGTCATTTTAAAGATAAAAATATTTCCTACTCTTATAAATCGGTGTTGGATTTTTATTATGCATTGTGTCTTAATTATTTACTGAATTGGTGTTTTTAAATGCTTTACATACCTGTCTTTGAAGTTAAGCCTGCCTGCTCGCAGCCAAGCTACCAAGGGTTGAGCATGGGAATAATTTTCTAAGACCTATGCTGAGTCCTATCATGTGTTAGTGGCCTTATTGCCAGTGGCAGACCTACATTTGCCCCTACCAATAATCCACTTTCCAATATATATATATATATAGGCCCAATGCTGGAAACAACTGCATTTATTCAAGGCTTGGCAGCACAGAAACAGCCTCCATCTCCTTACGCTCCGTGCCCATCGCTTTGAGAGGCCGCCCTCTAGGGTCGGGGGCTCCGGTACTCGGAGGGTGTTTGATATATATATATATATATATCAAACACCCTCCACTTGGGGAGTATATTTGGACTTCAAGACCCATAATTCCTAGCGATGAATACTCACCTGATGTCTATCGCTTGTATAATAAAGGGGATGTTCTTGGAGCTAACTGTTTGCCATTCTCTGTGATGTCTGCCTATGATGAAGGGCGTTCCAAGCCCGAAACGCGTCGGCAATTTTACACGGAGGGGTGTTGATGTGCCGATAGCCTCTTGTGACTGTCAGCTGTTTGCCGCCAGCGAGTGCACCTCACCGGTTAGGGCAACCTTTTGTTTCAAATATTTGTGGCCGGCCCAGGTCACGAGGAGCACCACCCCGAGATCTGAGGGGGTCCGCAGTTGATCACAGTGACTGCAATGCGGAGCTAGCGGAAGCTGCTTTAAGACGAGAGCCTTTGGAGTGCGTCATTTTGCCTCACTTTAAGAACTTGTTTTTATTCATAGGGAATGGCGGCGACCCACTTGGGGAGTATATTTGGACTTCAAGACCCATAATTCCTAGCGATGAATACTCACCTGATGTCTATCGCTTGTATAATAAAGGGGATGTTCTTGGAGCTAACTGTTTGCCATTCTCTGTGATGTCTGCCTATGATGAAGGGCGTTCCAAGCCCGAAACGCGTCGGCAATTTTACACGGAGGGGTGTTGATGTGCCGATAGCCTCTTGTGACTGTCAGCTGTTTGCCGCCAGCGAGTGCACCTCACCGGTTAGGGCAACCTTTTGTTTCATATATATATATATATATCGCAATCCTCGCTGCAAACACCTCCTTGATGGAGAATAACGAGCACGGACCACAATTTGAGTGTGTGAGTTTTCTTTATTGTGGTTTGTCCGCCATTACCCGTTTCAGCCGTTACCGGCCTTGATCACATGGCAACGCTGTACTATAGGATCGGCTCTTTTAAAGTGACGTGTGCTTTACAATTCATGGATATAGCCAACAGACTTAGAATGTATATGGCAGGTCATTATACTTGTACAAATTCTCGATTTGGTGCATATTGCACATGACCCAACCGCATACCTGACATTTATAAATTATAAATATTCAAGGTAATTTATTAAAATTGTCATAAGTTAAAGTACAATCCCATTCTTGTCTTGTTTGTCCATATTCAACTGGCATTTAGTGCAAATAGCAAATAGTGAATGAAATGACTGTGTGCGTGCAAATTCATCCCAAGCCTGGGTTTAACTGATAAAGTGCATAATGGTTAAAAGTGCTTGTTTCAAAATTAGCAGCAGCAGAGTTCAGTTTGGTCACTCCCAAAATCAACAGTATACATATGCAAAATCTTCAAATATTTACAACTTTTCATACAGTACATAGAGTAAATTCATGTTCAGGTTTTATAGTAACTAAAGTGCAACATTTCTAGATAAAACTAGTTCATCTGAAAATTATTACAGCACTGCAAATGTTTAAAAACCTGCGATGGATTACCAGTAAAAGTCTAATCACTTGTAACTACCCTTGTCTTTTTCCTATTATCAAAATATGGTCATAGGTAAGTATAAAGGTCTTCACTCGTGTTTAAGCCTCCCGGGATTTTTGTATCTAAATCTGAAATATACCGTGTTTCCAACCGTCTCAGTTTTTCCTCTCGATTTCCTCCTCTTTTGTGAGCAAAGACAGCGTCTCTTAAAAAATATTTAAAATGTTTAAGATCACTATTATGGGTTTCTCTAAAGTGTCTTGCTACAGGGTAGCTAGAATCTTGGTCAACAATGGCACTGGTTTGTTGAAGTATCCTTTTGTGCGCTTGCAATTTAGTGCTTCCTACATATTGGATTCCACATGTACATTCCAGTATGTAGATGACATGATCTGTTTTACACGTAAGATGTTTGTCAATTGTCTGCACTTTATCGCTGAATGGTGTTCGATATGTGGTTTCGGTAATACCATATCTACAGGCTTTACAAGTCACACACTTAAAAAAACCTTTTCTTGCCGAGAGCCAAGTCCCTCCTTGTATGTCTTCTGGACTACTCTTCACTAGGGCATTGCTCATGGACGCTGTCTTTCTGTAGGAGATGGATGGGGTTTTCGGCAGGAAGTGGCCTATCAAGGGGTCATCTAAAACGATACGCCAATTGCGTTTTATAATGCCTCTTAACTGTTTCTCTTGTTTGGTGTATGTTAAAGCAAGTCTGGTAGGTTATTTTTCCTGATTGGTTTGATTGTCTTCATCCAAGTTCGCCTCTTTTCTGTTCCTCACTAATAGATCAGATCTGGCCCGCAATCTAGATTTAGCAATGGCTGCATCTATAGATTTCATTTGGTAGCCCCTTGCTAAAAATCTCTCTTTTATTTCTTATTGTTTTGTGGCTAGATCTGCCTCATTACTACATATTCTCCTTATCCTTAGCATCTCGCCATAAGGGATACTCTGTATTAAATGTGCAGGATGTGAACTAGAGGCATGCAATTCAGAGTTCCCTGCCGTTTCTTTGCGATGTAAGGTTGTTGTGATTTTATAATAAAAATGCGAACGTGAACATCTAAAAAGGTAACCATCTCAGGGCTAATAGTAGCTGTAAAATTCAAATTTATGTTATTTACATTAATTTGCGAAACAAACTCCAATGCACTTTGTTCTGACCCATGCCAGATTACAAATAAGTCGTCAATGAATCTGAGCCAGGTAACCACATGCTCTTGGAGTATGTGGCCATATTGCTTTTTGAGGACCAGCTCCTCCCACCAGCCCATGTGTAAACAGGCGTAGCTGGGAGAGAAGCTGGCCCCCATTGCCAAACCTCGAACCTGTTGAAAAATCTGGTTCTTGAACATAAATAAATTATTTTCTAGACAGAACAAAAGCATATTGATTAGCATTTTACTGTGCTGTGCAAATTTCAATGGACAATTTTTGAGATATGTATACATATATGTATATATGTGCACTTGTCAGGGACAACATTAACATTTTGAACTAAAAACACACAGAAATTTACCAGTTGTAGTTACCAGAGCTATCTATAACTTCTGCCCCGTCATGCACTGCTTATGACCTCACACATTACATCACTCATGACATGTTCTATGACATCATTCATGACATCACTGATGCCATCTCAAATGACATCATTCATGACCTCAGCTTTTTTGTACAAATTGCACTGCAAACAGGTATAACATTAGAGCTCTGAAAGTAAATTCAAAATAGCTCACAAGAATATGAGGCATCATTAATGCCAGCACAGAAACAACTCCCTTAGGTGTAGTAAACATGGGTTATGTGCCACATTGACCCTATACCATACACTTCACAGGTAGATTAGTTCACATTAACAGTGAACCACAGTTGTATGGGAAACCCTCATTGTATACAGTGTTCAATCTGTATACAGCTGTTCTGAGACAGCCAAGTTCCTAAAAATACTGAATGTCTTTTCCAAACTGAATGCCCTACTATGGACAGTTTTTATCTGTATGAAACCCCTGACAGTCACCAAACCTACATTTATTTTTTTTGTCCTCATTCACCGTTCCTTTCTTTACTTCTGGCCTCGAAACCATCAGCCCCAATATATTGCCCTAGTTTCTGTCTCGAGAGGGCTTGTAGGCCTGAAAAGATGTCAAAACCCTTTTCGAACTAATCCATAGTTGGAGGTTTCCCCCTCCAACAAGGCAAAAAACGCCCCCCAAACATTTTGGTCTTCTTAGACACCTCGGGGAGGTGTCCATACTCCAAATATGTTTCGCCGAGCGCAACCAGTCTGCCACGGTGGGAGCATCCTTTAATACCCAGTTCCGGCATATCTCCCTCCTTGCAAGGAGAATCAAGTAGAACACCAACATGATGCTTTTTTATTGTGAGTCATCGGGGGTCTACTTTGCTGAAAATAATTAATACAAGCCTTAGCTTGATTTCTGCATGGAGTATCTGGCAGATTACCTTTTATTCCTCCTCTCAAAATGGCCACATTTCTGGGAACTCCATGAAGAGATGAATGTCATCTGCCTTTTCCAGGCCGCACTTCTTACAGGTTACCGGGCTTGACTTCCCCAGGTTTGACAGCTTGTCCGGGGACCAGAAATCTCTATGCAGAGACAAAATGTGATTCCTTCTCAGATAAGCAGGTTTAACTGTAGAATAAAGCGAACGCACAGATACTCGCCATAATTCCTGCATCGGATGCTGTGGTAAGCACCTTCTCCACACCTCCTCTGGAAAGGCGAAGTCCCCATCCATTTTGCCCAAAATCAGCCAATACCAACATGAGATCTCCCTCTTTTTCTCTCTTCCCTTCTAAAGCAGTTCTTCAAGCTCAGTCGAGCTCCCTACATCTTTCTGTCGGTCGCTGGCCCATCCCTTGATCTGCCAGATCTTAACGAGTGTCTTCATCTAAGATTAACTTTCCATTCTGCATCAACTGCCCACACCTCTCTAACCCCGCTTCCCTAATAGGAATCACTAGCTAGTCCGTCAAGCATTCAGGGGTTCCAGGGAATTCCCAGATTGGTGCATATTTGCTATAATATGTCAGCTTTATAGCTCTTTGAATCTATGCCCATACATAAGCCATTGCTTGAAGCACTTTCAGTCTTACTTTCTTGTAAAAATGTGGTGTCTCCAAATTTGTACAGGAAGTGTGATTTGCCACCCTTGACATCTTTCAGCATCACTTCATACAAGCTCCCACTTGCTACCATTTCATTGAATAGACATTTACAGTTTGTCAACTGGAAGGCCAAAGCATAAACATGGAAATCCAGGAGCGCCATCCCCCCATTCTTGTGTATCCTTTGCAGTTTCTTCCACGAAATGAACGGACCCTTTGATGCCCATATAAAGGAGTTAATACTACCCTGAAGCTTCCTTGGTCATTCTATCTTGAAGATTAAAGGGATTGCATTAAACAGAAAAGAGCATTTTGGCTGGATGGTCATTTTTATTACGTTTTTAATAGGTTTACCCTTCTAAAGATCGTTGGAGGCAAATGAGACCAACTAGCCAAAAGAGCCTATACTTCTTTCATAAGCTCCGTAATTTTATCCACTTCCTGTACCATTTCAATGCCTAGGTATCTCATCTCATTTTCCACTCTGGGGTGAACCTCCCCCATGTTCCAAACCATTATCTCTATCTTGGAGGTGTTAACAGCGTAACCAGAAACCTTCCCAAAGTCCTGAACCAATTGTTCTATTGCTGGTAGTGACTCTTTTAAAATGGCTGTGTATATCATCAAGTCGTCAGTGTTAAGGGAGATCTTTTTCCCCATGTCTCGTACCTGAATGGGGCGATGTTGCTTTCCCCTCAAAGTTTCCCCGCCAATAGTTCAATATATAAATTTAAAAACCGGGGGAAAGGAGACAGCACTGTCTCTTCCCCCTCAGGATTTTTAACTCAACTGTTGTGCCACTATTAATGAGAATTTTGGCCAAGGGCGTAGAGTAGATTCTTGGGATCACCCTTCTAAAGTTCTCGCACTATGTTGTTCAAGTTTAAGATGGCGCTCAGATAAGACCAGTTTCCCAAAGTTAGTGGCTAGATCAATAGCACCTATTAATTCATGCATAAGATCATGAAGGAATCTGACCTTCATAAAGCCCTTCTGATCCTTATAGATCAATGTCCCCGCCCACCAAGCTTAATCTTTTGGCCATGATATTACTAACAAGCATTTGCAATGCAATAGGTCTCGCGTTTACGCAAGTTTAAGCTATTGGCATTGTAAATGACAAAGCCTTTTATTTATGTTTTAAAAACGAAAACAAAAATAAAAGGCATTGTTATTTGCAATGTCAATAGCTGAAACTCGCGTAAATGCGATTGCAAATGCATTGCAAATGCTTGTTCTTTTTTTAGTCACTCTGCACAGCATCAATGATGCTGTGCAGCGTGACTAAAAACCATAGGTAAAGCCAATAGGACGCACACATGTGAGGCCTAATGGCTTTGCCAATGTTTGTTTAACAATGGCATGAGGCGTGGAAAATCAGCCAGGCCCGAGAAGGAGATAAACCACCAGATGCTGTGATTTGCACATAATCACCTTGCCGGGCAATATGTTGCATAACACGAGTGCCCAGAAACAACAGAGCTGCTGGGCGGAAACAAAAGGCAGGCCACCAGGTGTTCTGATGTTTACACACGTGCACAGCAGCAGCAGAATGCACAAGACCAGCATCAGGGGATCCTAAGGCAGCAGCTTGCTCGGACTACAGCAGTGGCTCAGAGGCAGTATCAGCGAAGCTTCTAGATTCCCTGAATGTAGCATAGCAGAATCTAGGGACCTGCCAATAAAGATGTCTGCAGCAGCAGCAGCCTATCGGCAGCATCGCTGCCTCCACCAAGTGTGCTGAATGTGCGTGCAATATGTCAAATTCTCTCAGATAATATGACCATTGTGTCATGACACTGACACGGCAATCATCTTACAAAATGTGAGTACTCCGAGGAACTCTTTTTTAGGTCAGGAATTTTACTGTGCAGCTGTAAAACAGATCTAATGCTAAAAATATACACAGTAATCTTTGGATCTGCCTGTATCAAAAACCGTCTTTTTCAACCTTTCTTTTTACAGTCTTGGCTCAGCCCACTGGAGCATGCCTATCTCACCTAATTCTAGTGGCTGTTTGCGTGTATCCTTTCTATTCCACTTAAGTACTTGAACTGAACTACAGGAGGGCTGACTTTCCTACAATAGTCCTGTGTACTAGCTTACCTCCCCGTATTTCCCTCCATTGTGCTAACACTGTATGCCCAATGGCATTGCCAATGGTTGTTCTGCCGTGTCAAACTGACACAGTACAAAAAAAAATGTAAACCTCATCAAAATGCACCAACATGTGATGGACAACCCAGCAAGCCAATGCCTGCAAAAGGCTGAAGGGAGCCGACCCAAAACCCACAATCTTTACTTCCAAGTTTTTAAACTATTTATGACACGACTAGGTCTCTGAATTAAAGGTGACCGTTGCCAGACCTAACAAGTGCTCCATAATGACTACCCCAGCTTTCCACCCAGAGGCACCCAGCCTACCTTCGCGCCAGGCGCTGCCTTCCAGCTCCCAGCCTCTGGATCTCCGAGCGAGATGATCTGGAGCCAACGGGGGGAGGGAGGGAAAATGAAAGCGGAAGAGACGCGAGACGCCGGCGGCCACGCGCGTGCACATCTCCTGTCCTAGTAGTGATTGGGAGAGTGACGACTGAATGCAGCGCACAGAAGAATGGGGAGGTGCAGTCATGGGAAGCAGCAAATATCTTTTGAAACCGGTCCACTGGAAAAGGGCTATTAGGGTAGGTTCAGATTTGAAAGCTTTTCCTAATGGATGAAAGAGTTGCGTTTTGCGTTTGTGATGGGGAGTAGGCACCGTAAATGGAGCGTGTCAAGATGTTCACATTTGCGAGTCATGTTCTTTTGCTATACGCTGCTTTTAAGTGAGGTGGTGTTTTTGAGGATTATGGTACCCTCTGGTATGGAGATCACCGTGCACGGGGGCATCCTGCACACCCGCGCGTGAAGACGAATGAAGAAGACACGCCGTGAGCGTGCGCATCGGCTGCCTGGACAGGAGATGTGCACGCGTATGGTGCGAGCAGGCGTTGTGATAACGCCGCGAGCCGTACGCGTGCACATCTCCTGTCTGTTAAGCTTCGGCACAGACAGTTGATGTGCACACGTACGGCTTGCGGCGCTATTACAACTCCTGCTCGCACCATGCGCGTGCACATCTCCTGTCCCGCATCGGAGCAAAAGTCGGCAACAATAGATCTCACATAGCGAGCAGCGCTTTGCGCTGCATCGCTAGGCGAGACCTAAAAAGCTTATAGTCATTGTTTAACAGTGAGTTGGGTCTCTATAAGACTCACACAACTCGGGATGTTTCCCTGGTTTCAATATTAAGGTGATCACCGCCTCTCCCCATGACT
Organism: Calotriton arnoldi; assembly: GCA_963921515.1. Classification (NCBI taxonomy): domain Eukaryota; kingdom Metazoa; phylum Chordata; class Amphibia; order Caudata; family Salamandridae; genus Calotriton; species Calotriton arnoldi. The sequence continues at coordinate 1,297,585 of CAWUFW010002334.1, forward strand.
GTGGGAGTGGTATCCCACCTCCTAAAATTTCATCAAACAGTTGTGTCAAAAAGTGATTATTAACTCCCCATAAGGCCATATAAAACTTGTTTGGGAAGCTGTCTGGGCCAGCGGCTTTCCCTCTCTTACTTGACTTAACTGCCTTCCTCACCTCTGCCATTTCTATCTTTGTATCCAACTGGGCTCTCTGATCATCCAACAGTTTATTAAATGAGTCCCCTGCTAACCAATCCTCTACCTCTTTATCGGATACCATTAAGTTATCCGAGTACAACTCAGAGAAAAACGTAAGAAAGGCAGACTCTATATCTTGAGTATTTGAGGAAACTTGACCTGTTGCCTCATCCTTTATTTCATGCACCGCATTCCTGGCCTGATTTGACCTAACTTTCAATGCCCAAAAATTCCCTGCATTCTCCCCATACTCAAAATGAGCCAGCTTGCTTGATTCCCACCTTGCCTTGGCACAGGCCTCCATTGCTAATGAAAGTTGTTCCCTCTTTGTTAGCATTTCTTTCTCTACTGCTGGCCCATAAGTCGACTTTCCAACTGACCCAAGAGCTCTTCCAATCACCCCACCTCACTTTTATCCTGCCGAAATTTCTGAACAGAGACACTGATCAACCTTCCCCTCATGAAAGTCTTAAAGGCCTCCCAAACTACAGGTAATGTAGTGGAACCAACATGCACACTCAGGAACTCCTCGGCCTCCACTTTCAGTCACCACCAACTTTCAGCCACCAACTTTGGGTCCAGCAACAGTGCCCTGTCAAGTGTCCACTATTTAGGTTTCTGCTCAGTGGTGAGTGCCAAGTCTAGAATAATTATTGCGTGGTCAGACAGATTGGCCGTAACATGCTCAACCACTCTAACATCCTCACAGATGGCCCAATCAACTAGAAAAAAAATATTATTGAAAAATGACCATACTTTTTGTTATGAAAGGTATACCCTCGCTGTCTCCCTGCTCTCATCCTCCATATATCATACAATCCCATCTGCTTCATCATATTTTTTAGATACATCTGCATTTTAGAATTTTCTTTAGCCTTACTACCACCAGACCTGTCCAGATTGTAATCCATTATTGTGCTAAAATCTCTGGCCATAATACTTGGGTTGGAGAAGGATAATAGTTTCTGATAAACAGCTTTTAAGGGGTCAGTGTTCTCCACATTAGGGCCGCAATAACCCACCAGCTTGAGTCTTTTACCATGTTGGCAAAAGCGCATCTACCTTGCCTATCCACTTCACTCTCTATTATAGTTGCCTCAAAATTCAGTTTTATCAGTAGTGGCACCCCCTCACACTACAAGTCTGATTTGTACATATTATATCCAAGATCCATTTTTTGTTTGTGAAAGAGGTCTAGGCATTCCTTCTTAGTAAGGAGGGTTTCTTGTAATATTATAATATGAGCAGCTGAGTCTCTCAGATACTGTAGAAGCTTATTGCATCGCCTGGCCATTCTGAGCCCATTAACATTCCATGAAAGGATTTGGACCATTGCTACCATCTCCTTGATCCTGGGTTTTGCCTGACCCTAATCGCACAAAGTACCGGGTTCGCGCTTACAAAAACTCCCCAAAAGGCTTCTGAGGACTTGTTATACTTTTTTTAACCTTTTTTTCCCCACATGCTCCCCACCTGGTGCTCCCTCTACCCTTACCCTCCACCCTCCCTGGAGAACCCTCCCCTGTATCTTCATGGCTGTATTAGCCTTTGGGTGCCCGTGATGGAGATCCACTAATCAAGAACCTATCCACAAAGCTAAAAAAACAGGGAAGACCGGTGCACTACTTCCGGCTCCCAATCCAACCTATACCAGGCTTACTATTCCATCCTCCTCCCCTTGATTGCTTCGATTAATCTGTCAGCTTCAATGTGATCCCTTAAAGTATGCAGTTTGTTTCTGAACATTACTTTCAGCATGGCGGGCAATTTCAGTTGGGCAATAGCACCAAGGCCCCTAAACTCCTCTATTCGCTTACCTAGTTACCACTGTTTGTTTAGGGTGGAGCAAGAAATATCTGATCTGATTTCGGAGGAGAAATCCCTACCTTTCAAGGTCTTCTGTTTTAGTGCACTGGCCAAAATCTGCTCTTTAATATCATATGTCAGGAAGTTTACCAATATCCCTCTGGGTTTAGTTTTACCTGGGTGTCTCTTGAATGGATCCTTATGAAACCCTTGGATGTCTCTTGCCAGGTCAACCTTTGGAATTGATGATAAACCAGCTGCTATAATTAAAGAAACAAAGAGCCCCTTTATATTCTCACCTTTCACCCCCTCTGGAATATTTAGGATGCATTTATTGTTTCTTCTGGTGCTGTTTTCTAAAGATTCAAGCTTGTCCTGAAACTCTCTCTCCCTGATCTTCAGTTCGTTAATCTCCTCTCTTTCTTTAGTGGAGGACACTTTTAGCTCTGCCACAGTCCACTCCAAGGCCAGAGTTCTTTCAGACAGAGTCCAGCTTATCTGCCAAATTTTCACACATCCCTCGAATTAAATCTGGTTCGTAAGTGAGGTGGTGAAACCATTTTTCACTTCCACAGCCAAAGCTTGTAGCGTTTTTTCCACTGAATCCCCATCCGGGGGCTGCTCTTCATCTGTAAGACCCCCTGAGTGTCTGGGGTACACCTTGTTAACCTCCATTCCTCCTCCATTCACCTTTTGCCAACTCTTGCCTCTTCTGATGCCTCAAGGGGCCCGCTCCCTCATTAATCTGTGTTTGAAACCTATTTTTATGGGTTAGGTTTTCCATCCAAGCTGTTGTAATATCCTTTAGCCCACCCTCAATTGGCTTCTTGAGATGGGGAGGACTTGTGGACCTAATACTGGTGGGCGCGGTTGACTTTCCAGAACTTCCCAGCTCCCACACTTCAAGACTAAGAAGACCCAGCCCAACCAGCCCCTTATCACTAATGTTTTTCAGCTGGACTTTTAAAAAACAGTCCTCAGGAAGGGGGTACCTTCAATGGGGGCTTCTTCTGTACACAGCCCCTAGCTCTCCATCTAGGATTTATTGCCTTATCTACACGCTTATCCTCCACCAGGGAGTTAGTGTTTCTCCCCTGTTTTCCCCCTGCTCTCACCTTAATTATCTTCACCCCCTCGCTGCCCTGCTTGATAGGGGACTGAGATGAGCCCAGCTTTGAAGCACTTCTCAATGTGTATCTCCCCTTCTATCTAACTCCCCCTTCAACAGGAACCTCAGACCGTCTGCCGTCACGGCACTTTTCACTGATGACAGTGCTCTCGTGGGCTCTGGGGGGCCTCCCAATGTCGGCGTCCTGACTATTGCACCCCGACCAGCAGGCAGGCGACTCTCCAGTGCTGCCTCTGCCTCTTTTTCCCTGGAGGGGGATCCACGCTGCAGCGCGCTGGCTCTTGCGAACTTCCTGGGCTGCAAGTAGCCAACGCTCTGCATCGGCGTCTCCTGATCCCGCCGGCCCTGCGGTTTTGCAACAATCTCTGCTGCCACAACCACAAACAGGCTCAAAACCCTCTGAGCCTCGAGAATCTGCCCAACTGTGCTCCGCCTAAAAGTAGGTACAATTCTGCCATATGTGCTGCCTGTCTGCCTGCTTGCGCCTTAACCCTCCATCACGAGCAGACAGGCGACCGACGACCTAGCGGACCGCCATGTTCCCAGTCACCAAACCTACATTGAGAAATTAAGTTGTTATGAGTAGAGAAGTGGGACCTGTAAACAGTATTCACTCTATGGAGAGAGTTTACCCTGTACCACACTGTTTGCAGACAGTGAAACTCTCATGCAAAATACACTACAGAGTATTAAAAAGTAGCTACTAAGAACAGTGTATACTTTATGCAGCACTTGGCAAAAAAGATACTATTTTCTTAAAATAAGCAATGTCTGAAGGTGCTAAAGATTATACTACCTGCAGCCTTCATACTACAGTGAAACCTTTACAGATAGACCATCTTATGAAGCAAAACAAGCACATGTACACAGCTTAATACTTGGTGCACACAGTCTTCTATGTTATGTAGAAATTGTCATGCTGAGACGATTCTGTCTAATAACTCCAGGCTGATTACAATACTTAGTATGTTGTTCGTAGAATCTTTGCCCTGGTGAAAACATTTTCTGCAGAGCCTAAAAAGTTGTGTGGAACATGCTGAATACAAGTTGTCAATGGTCACCTGCACACCGGCTACTCTTCAATGAAAAAATGTATAACGTGTTCAATATCTCTACACACCTATGACACATTAGGAGCACATGCGTTTTGTAAACACTTACACCCATCAGCTGGATACAGGCTGTACAAAATTAGGTAGAAAAGTAATATGTGAGTTACCTGTCACAAGGTAAACTGTAAAACAAACTAGCACACTTATTGGGATGATGTCATCAGTGATGTCATCAATGATGTAAATTGAGATGTCAATAAGTGTACAGATTTAAGGCAACCAAAATGCAGACCATATGATACTCCTGCATATGTAATAATTGTCAGAAAGAACCAAAGACAACAATCAATTTATCAAAAATACAAAAAGTTAGCATTTATTAAGTTTTTAAACTGTGAAAGAAAATTTATTTTAAATCATTCATTCACTTTCATATCCATCATACAAACTCACAACCATACTAAAAACAGATTAATAACATTGTTAGAATGATAACACATTATCATGAATTAATAAATCAGCACAAAATTTGCAATACACTATCAGAAACGTGGCACAAATTCAATTGACTGGTGGAATTCTACGCGCGTTACGGCACTGCCAAGGTGCCTTCGTCAGGAAGACGGCCACAGTGAAAGCAATTGATGAATTCTTAATTTGGATAGTAAACCTATGATGATGCACAGTTGAATAAGGACAATACGATATTTCAAAGATAACCTCTAAAACAAATGACGATGGGACATCAGTTTATGCCGCAAAATACAGAAAGATATCCTGATGTGATTTCAATAAGGGTATACTGATTGTCCAATGGACATGCATCGCCTGGACAGGCAAAAAGGATTAGTAATGTCTGTAGATAGCTGGATGTCACTTTCTATTCTTTCTGCGCTAAATTGAGATGTCATCAGTGTAAGAAGCTGGCTCTGTATATACTATACCAAAATGAGGTATAGTGTGCACAGAGTCCAGTGGAACCCCAAAGGTAGGCAGAGGTAAAAGTAGATAGCACCTTACTCTCTATTTGTGGTAGTGTGGGCGAGCAGTAAGGCTTATCAAAAGGTAGTGTTAAGCATTTGTTGTACACACTCAGTCAGCAAATGATTGCACACACTCAAAGACTGAACTCAGACCAATTTCGTTTGTATAAAAATATTAAGTTATTTTATTTCTAGAACCAAGCCAAGCCTGGCACAGGTAAGTGAAATGCTTTGCAAAATATTATGCAGTGTTTACAAATTGAATGCAAGTTCAAAATGCAGTGGTTTGAAATACCAGTAAGTCAAAATATCGAAATTACTGTTCAGATTAATTTTTTGTTACTTTTCAGATTACTTTTAAGTTACTTTTTCTACTCAGTGTGATATACCTAGATATCACACTGGGACATTTCCTAGAGAAAAGGTAAGTAAAATCAGTTTTGCACAATTGTAGTTTTTCAGGTTTCCATACAAATCAACTCCACACTTGAAACATTTTTCATAGACAGTCAATGTATTCCTATGGAGAGAAATGCAGTTATCGGTTACCAGGTAAGTACTCGGTCTTTGGGTTTGAGTTTCTGGGGTTAGAACAAGGGTTCCCCCAGGGCCGGGGATGCACCCCCCAAACACCCTCAGCGGCACTAGGGCGGCCGGATGCAGAGTGCTGAGGCCCAATGTTATCCAATGGGGATAGGGGGCCTCCGGTTGGTGGCTGCTTACGAGCAGGCCACTGGGTTGTGAGAGCAAAGCTCCTGGTGTTAGGCTCAGGGCAAAGGGGGATCCAGTTTAGCACAAAAGGTGCACCCACAGCGGCACAGGGGCGGCTGGGTGCAGGGTGCTGGGTGCTGTTTTGGCGTCGGGTGCCCTGTTGTTTTCAACGGGGATTGCCGGTTTTGGTTTTTAGCTGCAGGCTCGGTCCAGGAAGACTTCCGGGAGGAACCAACAGCTGGGCAGGTACGTTGGAGGGCTCGGGGACGTAGGTGCACCTCGGGTTCTCTTCTCCAGGGCGCAGGGCGGCTGGATGCAGGGGTGTATTTTGAGGTCGGATTTCACCTCACTGGGCCACTAGCGGTTGAGGGGGGTCTCCGTGCGGAGGCTGCAGGCGACGTTGGGGAGTCCTGGAGGGGTCAACCTATGGTGGACTCGGACTCTGGAGTGCTGGGGGACCTCGCTGGGACCAGTGGGTCACCCGGATTCGGGCCGTAGGCGTGGGGTGCAGTGGTGGTTCCAGTCGTCGGGTTTCTTTGTCCTCAGCAGGCTCAGAGTCTGTTTTCGGAGTTTCTTTTAAACAGAGCTGCTGTTCACAGGAGATCCGGGCTTTGTTGAAGGCAGTCAGTCCTCCCAGGGTTCTGGAGGTCGCTGGCTGCAGGACAAGGCGGCTTTTGGCACAGAATCTCTGAAAACTGCAGATGGGCCGGGGCCAAGTCAGTTCTTCTCTACAGTCTCCTCTGCTGGGCGTCTTCTTTTGTCCTTCTTCTTCGTAGGTTGCGGGACTCTGTTTTCTTGGTTCAGGGCTGCCCCCTAAATACTGTATTTAGGGGGCATTTTAGGGGTCTCGAGGTCGGTAGCCAATGGGCTACTGACCTTAGGGTGACTACACCCTTGGTGTGCTCACACCATGTGGGGGAGTGGGCACAATCCCTAATCCTGATTGGAGAGTGCCTGCTGAAGAGTGGGCTTCACCTTACCTCCCCCGCCTGAGGGGTGGGGTTTGCTAATTTTTCCCCCCTGTCTTCCCGCTGCAAAGGAGGGGAGAAAGGAAGGGGGCCTGCTCCTGATAGCAGGAGAGGCTGGGGGTTGCATTACAAAGGCGGCAAGGCCTTTGAAGCTCCCCTGCCACAGATGGCTCTTCCTGGCCTGGGGGAGGTGTTCACACCTCCACCCAGGAAAGGCTTTGTTTCTGGGCTCAGGGAGCGAAGGCTCCCATCCTAGGGGTCCAGAAACATGTCTCGTGGTGGCAGACTGGTGTGTACCAGTCAGGGAACCCACCAGAGGCTGGTCGTTTTTCAGGGGCATCTCTAAGATGCCCTCTGAGTGCATTTTTCATTAAATCCCACACTGGCATCAGTGTGGGTTTAATGTGCTGAGAAGGTTGATACCAAACTTCCCAGTTTTCAGGAAAGCCATTATGGTGCTGCTGAGTTCGTAATGACAAACTCCCAGCACTATATACTCTTAATGGCATTACTGCACTTACAATGTCTAAGCATTGGTCTAGACACTGTAGGTGTACAGGGCTCCTGCACTTGTATCCTCACCACTGGTATACTGCACCCAGCTAGAGGGGTGGCTGACCTATGCCAGGGAAGTGGGTTGTAGGCATGGCACACATGGATGTGTGCCATGTCGACTCTTCACGTTGTTCTGCACCAAAACACGCAGCCTGCAATGGCAGTGTGTGTGTGTAAAGGTACAGGGCCTCTAAGGGTGGCACAATAAGTGCTGCAGCCCTTAGAGGCCTTCCCTGGCCACAGTGCCCTTGGTACCTTTTACAAGGGACTGACATGTGGCCAGAGAGGTGCCAATTGGGGGTACAAAGGTACAGTTTTGGGAAAGAACACAGGCCCTGGGAACCTGATTGGCAGGGACCCAGGGCCCATCAAGTCAAAGTGCATCAGTAGTCTGGCAAAAAGTGTGGGGGGGGGGGTACTGCAAAAGAAACCCAGCTTCCTACAATCAGTGGTATAATTCTTTTCATTACTGTGTCTAACATGTTTTGTCTGGTAAACTATATGGCCACTTGGCCATAACGCTGTTTACAATCTATCAGTATTTTGACACTTTGTCTAAATGTTCAGGATAAAATAACTAAATGCATTTCATTCTTTATGTATCAATGCGAGTTTTGGAGAGATATATTACCGCTCCCTTGCTATTGTTATTCAGCAGAAGTCTGCCTTTTTGATTGTGTTAAATTAGACTGCTGTTTGTAAATTTTGCGTTGGCATGCAGAAATATACATCACTTCCATGTCTATTGTTCGGAGAATTTTTTTAAGGGTGATGGTGAACGAAAAACACACTGGCTGTGAGGAAGACCGTTTAGGTTGAAACGCGTTGCCAATAAACCTTCTTTGAAAGCCAATCGCAGAGTGCAAGCGATTTGTGTCTCAAAACCCACAGACACACTGACTTTTGGATTGTGAACGGGCATTGCCCCCGTTGCTCGGCACCAACTCTGCCTGGTGGACGTAACCAGATTCTGCAAGGAACACACCTGGGAGAGATAGATAGATAGATAGATAGATAGATAGATAGATAGATAGATAGATAGGAGTTATTGTTTATGTTTATATTGCTTCAGTGATAGCCACACAAGAAAAGTTGCTTTTTGCAAAGTCGTTTCAAGATTGCCAGCGGACTAATAGTCAATTGAAAACACTTATTGAAATGTCATTTCCTGTGATGTCAAGTTTTATTTAAATTAGAGAGACCTCGCACATTCCTTTTAAGCCTGGGGCCCCAAAAATCCTAGAACCACCCCTGCCTGACATGGAGCAACTAGGTACTCTCAGGTGACACCTGAGAATACCACCTGCCCCTCCCTTCTCAACCTTAACACCACTTAATTTGAGCCAGTGGTTTGCGGTGCTCGGCACCGGCACTTAATTGACAGTCTGCCACAGGGTGGGCTGTTTGCCTGATTTAGAGTGAGCACAACAGTTGTTTACTGATTCAGTATACGTTAAAATGACGAATACCTGCTGCCCTTGCTAATCTTCTAGCTTTAGGGGCCTGGAATAGTCTGAACTGTCACACTTGTAGGAGTGTGATGGTTAGTAGCTGGTTTATTCGTAACGCTAGCAGGAGCAATAGGTTATGTAGGCTGCAGTGGCCTCCTGATAAGGACCCTGTCACTTTGGAGCAGATTTACAAGGAACTGACGCATCTGCATAGATGCGTCAGTTTCCTTGCGCCAGTGTCAAATGTCATTGCGCCACCATGGATGCGCTGTATTTACAATACAGTGCTCCATGGCGCAAGGATTAACAGATGCGTCAGAAATACTAATGCATCTGTTGGCACAAAAGTGACGCATCGCTGGAGTTGCTCATGAAAGTGACGCAACTCCAGCAATGTGCACAACAGATAGTTGAGTCCCATACAAAAAGCCCTGCGTCATTCCTTACGCCTGGTCTGAGCGCATAGGGATTTTGACGCAGGGAAGGCATAGAGTGACGCAGTGAAATGTTGTAAATTTCACTGCGTCAGTTCTACATGGCTTTTTGCGTGGGAACGCCTAGCCTGCATACATTATACCTGGCGCAGGTATAATGTGACGCAGGGCTTTACAACGTGACGCATCTCCCTAAATGCGTCACGTTGTAAATGTGTCGCAAGGTGGCGCAGTGTTTACGACGCTGCTGCGTCACAAAAGTGACACAACAGCGGCGTAAAAGTGTCGCAAGGGGCCTGTAAATCTGCCCCTGAGTCCTTACATAACCTGCACACTGGCGTGGTGTCAGTAAGGCAGCTGGTTTCAGTGCCAAATATTATGGGCGATAAGACCCAGAAGGAAGGATTTCTTTGGGGAAGGAAGAGGAGGGAGTTCTCTTGGTAGCGGAGGCTTAAAAACTGAATGAAATTGCATTTATAGAAATAGTTTGTGTTTTATACGCTGGTTATTTCTTGCTAAAACGAAACAGACATTACCAGGGTTTTGTGGAAAACCCTGAGCAATAATTAAACGTGACCATCTTCTCTGCTTACTAAACCAGGTTCAAAACACGAGGGAACTTTTTTCCCATAAACATCTCTGGCGGACCTCTGTTGTAGGAAAGACGCAGGGCTCCGACTGAAGGTGTTTACTGTACGAAAGCCAGCCGCATTCTTGCAACAGGGGTGATTTTACAACCGCAAGATGTGCGCTACAAAAATAACTCTGTTAACTACTTTATTTATTCAAAACATGATATTTTAGGGTACACGCGGCCGTCTCTAATGCAACATTGGAAATGGAGCGTTCTAAGAATCTAATTTGAGAGGAAGGCTTAGTTATTTGTAATGAAAACGGTGGCTAGCCTATTCAGTAAGCATCATCTAGTGTATTCACACTGCGCATGTGTTAGCCAGCCTAAGTATAAACCTCTTCCGCAATCTTTCGTTCGGGGGGTATAGCTCAGTGGTAGAGCATTTGACTGCAGATCAAGAGGTCCCCGGTTCAAATCCGGGTGCCCCCTCTTTTTAAAAAAAAACTTCTTTATTGTAGTATATTACTTCTAATAAGTGAATTATCTATTTTCAAACGTAACAATCGCTGTCTGTTGGGAGTCGGGCAGTTTGAAAATTTAAAGCCATGGAGCTACTCCCATCCGATTTTTTTCTAATGTTCTCTATTACGAAGCGGAACAAATAATTTGCACGTCCCTTGTGTTTTACTAGTTTTGCGCTTCTAGGTTTTTCATTGCTTTCCAAATTCGCGATCGTCTTTCATACTCGCCAACAGTCTGTGGTCCACAAAGAAATAGGCGATTTTAGTCTTAAAAAACGCAAATTAACACAATAATGATATTACCAGCAATGGGACTGACTTTAGGTCCGATAAAGGCATTACAGGAAATTGAGAGTCGGATATTACAAGAAATACATAGATCACGTGATTGTGACGGTACGGTCATCTTAACCTCTCCAAACCCATTATCTTAATCAGTCCTCTTAGAAATGTAATGCACAGGGCCGGCTTTACCATAGGCGAGCTGTGCCCAGGGCGCCGATTTTCTGAGGGGCGCATGGAACTGTGTACATTAAGGTTATGCCAACAGCAGCGCCCTTCTCATCTCGCTCAAGCTCTGTCCTTGTCTCTGTCTGTTCATCATGTCTGTGTGCTTACTTAACCAGTTCAAAGTGAATTCAGTCCTTCATTATTATACAGCGAGAGATGTTTTTAACACCCCTTTAGCCCCTTTCTTTCCCTTCCTTCACTCTCTGACCCCTGCTGGCACACACCAACAAAACCATCATCTGCCTGAGGCAGCTAAGCTATCAGTGATTTAGGTGAGCTGGGGAGGGACATTTTTTTGTGTTCAGGGGTCAGTCCCTGCTCATCTACGTACTTGCCAACACAAAAGGCCCCCCTTGCTGCCTCATTCAATTCACTACCATCAGCAAGGGTGTCAAATTCCGTCCGCCCACGCCCAGGGCCGTGTAATGTTTAAAGGGGCCGGGTAGCAGTCTAGTGCTCCAGCGCCCGTAGGGTACGCACTGGAGTTGGCGTACGACGCCAACGCGTGTATAAATAAAGGAGGCGTGGCCCGCGGCGGCAGTCGGGACCTCGCTAGTTTACAAAGCACACTGTGTGGCGTCCCGTTATTGCATCCTAGGCCGCGCAAGCGACACGCGCTGGTCCTAGGACTTCACACTGGCGACGAGGTGGGTGACGGCCCGCGCCGCAGCACAGCACATCGAGGGTGCCGTGTGGGCCCCCTGGTGGCGAAAAGCGGTACTGCACCCTGCAGGCCGATCTCGGCCACGAGACACGTGGAGCTGCAGGGAAGGCCTGCCACGGCCTCCGCACCAGGTGGTCCAGCTGCTGTGGCCCTGAGCACCAGGCGCCCTGAAGGAGAGGCACACAGCGACCAGACAGGCCTGCTGCCCATCATCACCGGCAGGCATTGTGCAGGCTGCTCCAGTGCTCCCAGGGAGTGAAGGTAAGGGGCAGTGACCCGGACATTGAGCCCCCATCGCCCCACGCAGCACACAGGGTCATCTCAGCCTTCGTGCCCTCGGCCAGGCGGCTGTTCCCCGCTCCAGCAAGAGGGACAGTGCACGTGCCGCGAGGCGGACCACTCATTACCCCAAAATGGCGGCGATCCCGGCCATGGAGCCTTTTGTAGTTGACGGCGCTCCCTCTGCTTTGGCCCCAACGGACGGAGAGGCTCCAATTCTACTTCGAGGGGGCGGGCATTTCCCGTGAGAGGCGCAGGGCGTTGCTCCTTCATTTGGGTGGGAAGGACATTCACCGGATCTACAAAACACTGGTAGAGGCCATCCCCAAAACCTACGCTACACTGCTCAATGCCCTTAACGCACATTTTGAACCTATGGCTAACAGAGACTACGAAAGATTTATCTTTCGTCAGGCAAAGCAGGAGGCGGAGGAGTCATTGGACGCCCTTCATGGGCGGTTGAAGGAGTTAGCCAGCACGTGTGGGTTCACAGATGAGCAGGAAGAGATCCGAGCCCAAATTATCCAAGGGTGTTTCTCCTCCAAACTCCGTGAACACATCCTCCAGGAGTCGGGGAAGCCCCTCGCGGACATCCTCACGATGGGGAGATCCAAAGAGTTGGCGCGAGTGAGAGCGTCCCATATGGAGGCAGCCCTTCATCGTCCCATCAAGACGGAACAAGTGAATATGGCCGAAGCGAAGCCGCGCCCGCCCCCAGGGAAGCACGCACCGGACAAAAAGAGGCAATGTGGCTATTGCGGAGGAACGCCACATCGCATGCAGGAGTGCCCGGCGAAAGGACGGAGATGCTCAGCATGTGGCAAGATTAATCATTTTGCAGCAGTCTGCAGGTCTACAGGACACAAAAAAGAGCTGGCTCAGACGGTAGAAGAGGCCCAGGAGCCCGAAGACACGGACGACGACGAAGGTAGCTACCCAGTCCATTACGTGTTCGCAGCAAATCAACCAATACAGAAGAGACGTCGGCTGCCGAAGTGCAGGGTAATGGTCCACAGCCAGGAAGTACAAGCCACCATAGACACGGGAGCATCCATTGAGCTGATGGCGGAGGATGTATTCAACCGGCTGGACCCCCGTCCATCACTGCGCGAAGCGAAGATTCGCATGTTCGCATATGGCCAGAAGACGCCCATCCCACTGCTGGGATGCTTCCCGACGAAAATCAAACATGAGGAGCAAGAGACCCCTACCACAGTGTACATCACTAAAGAGGGCAACGGCTGAGGAGCTACGGCTCATATCATTTGCACTAGCAGTACAAGAGGAGGAGTTGTCTACCATCATGGAGGAGTTCGGTGACATCTTCACAGGAATCGGGTGCCTCAAAGGAAAGGAAGTCGCCCTCCACATTGATCCATCGGTCCAACCGGTGGCGTTGAGGCACAGGCGCATAGCCTTCCACCTGAGACAGAAAGTGGAGGCAGAACTTGAAGCGTTGGAAGAACAAGGGGTCATTGAGAAAGTTGACGGACCGACCCCATGGGTGTCCCCTGTAGTAGTGGCTAGGAAGCCGAAGCAGCCTGGCCAGGTTCGCATATGCGTCGACATGCGACTCCCCAATGCCGCGATAAAAAGAGAGCGTCACCTAACGCCTACCATAGACGATATACTCGGGGAGCTCAACGGAGCGAAATGTTTTCAAAGATGGACCTCAGGTCAGGGTATCATCAGCTTCCCTTACACCCGGACTCACGGTACATGACCACATTCTCAACACATGTGGGCCTCCGGAGGTACAAACGCCTCAGCTTCGGGATATCGAGCGCCGCTGAGGTGTTCCAAAACACCATCCGAGAAGTCCTCAGCGGGCTCCCGGGGGTCCTGAACGTGAGTGATGACCTGTTGGTGTATGCTACCTTGCTGGATGATCATCACCAGAGGTTACGCGACGACCTGCAGAGGATAAGGGATTCAGGTTTGACGCTCCACAAAGAAAAGTGCCAATTTCTGAGAAAGAAGATCAGCTTCTTTGGCTACACCTTTTCTGACCAAGGAGTGGCTCCAGACCCAGACAAGGTGAGGGACATCAGAGAAGCTCCGGCGCCCTCCAACATCTCGGAAGTCCGGAGCTTCCTTGGAATGGTCAATTTCTGTGGACGTTTCATGCCAGGCCTAACCAACGTCACCAAGCCCCTCCGGGAACTGACCAAGTCTACCACCGTCTGGCAGTGGGTCCCTGACCAGGAGCAAGCCTTTCAGGACACAAAGGCAGCGCTATCAGCAGACACCACCCTGGCATACTTTAATCCGGCTCGCCCCACCAACGTGGCCGTGGACGCCAGCCCATACGGGCTAGGGGCCGTGCTCTCAGAGCAGGGGTCCAGCGGGGATTGGATCCCCATCGCGTACGCGAGCCGGTCGCTGACGGAGACTGAACAACGCTATTCCCAGATAGAACGGGAAGCGATTGCCATACACTGGGCATGCCGCTACTTTCACATTTACGTGTACGGCAAACCGTTCACCGTCACGACGGACCACAAACCCCTAGTGCCACTATTCCAGGGTTCGGTGTCCAAGCCGCCACCGAGGATCGAAAAATGGATTCTCCAGCTGCAGGAGTACGACTATAAGGTGGAGTACAAGCCAGGGTCGGCCAACCCCGCGGACTACCTGTCCCGGCACCCAAGAGCGGCCACAAGAGCCGAGGAAGACGAAGCAAATGACACAGGAGTATGTCCGATTCATAGCGGAAAGGTCCTGACCGCTACCCATCAGCTTTGAAGCCATTGCCGAGGCCACCCAACAGGACGAGTGCCTACAGCTGGCTATAGCGGCAGTCAGGACAATGACTGTCGGACCATCCTGATCACGCTGTCCTGGAGGACGCCCCAAGCCAAGGCGGCGTTGGAGTCGCTACACAGAGTGAAGGACGAACTGTCTGTTGACAACAGCGGATGTCTACTAAGAGGCCCTCGGCTGGTAATTCCATCAGGTCTGGCCCAACAAGCAGTAGACCTTGCCCATAGAGGTCATCAGGGGATTGTGAAGACCAAAGGACGTCTCAGAGTAAAGGTGTGGTTCCCGGGAATGGATCACCTGGTTGAACAAACTGTTCGCACCTGCCAGTGGTGCCAGGTCTCGGGCCAACCAGACCGCCCTCACCCGGTCATCACAGAAGATAATCCCCGGAGACCATGGGAGCGGGTCAGCATGGATTTTGGGCACCTGCCAGATGGGCGACATGCCCTTGTGGTCATTGACGACTACACAAAGTATCCAGAGGTAGAGGTGGTGGCAAGCCAGACCGCCACGGAGGTCATTACGAAGATTGAGAAGATCATCGTGACCCATGGGATCTTCGAGACGGTCAAAACGGACAACGGCTCCCCATTTCAAGGGCAAGAGTTTGCCGACTACCTAAAGTCCTGGGGGATACAACACCGCAAAGTCACCCCGCGCTGGCCCCAAGCAAATGGGGAAGTAGAGAGATTCATGCGCACGCTCAATAGGGTGATCCGGATAGCGCATGCTGAGAGTGCCCCCCTGGAGAGAGCCATTTACAGTTTCCTGAGGGAATACAGGATGACACCACACTCGACGACGGAAAGGGCACCAGGCCCCGCCTGTCTGGGCAGGCTGGTACGAGACACTCTTCCCCATCACCCGACGTGGATCCCAAACCCCATTGATGGCCCCAGGATTCTGGCGAAGAGGACCACCACCAACGACCGGTCTAGCAGGGACCGGAAAGCATGCCCTGCGGACATCCAGGAGATGGATCAGGTATTCGTGAAAGACCGACATCCGGGGAGCAAATTCCATCTCCCCTACGAGTGCCAGCCCTGGACAGTGACCCGCCGGACAGGCACGATGGTGACCGCCCGAAAAGGAGCAGAGGAACTCACTAGAAATATCTCATTTTTCAAGAAAGTTCAAACTGGGACCCCGGGAGCTGAACCCGAGGAGGACCAAGTGGGAGAAACCAATCCCGAGGAAGAACCAGCGGCTGAGGGAGCAGGAGCGAGTGGCGGCCAGAACACCGGATGGTCGACGGCGTTGTCCCAGGGAGAGTGGTACACCGGACAGAGGCTCACTGAGGGGAGGTGTCGTTTTGCCAATGACACGTGGGGCCGGCTGTGGTTACGGCCCACGGGGCAATCCTGCCCCGTCATCCCGGTTGGCCGGGTTTCTGGTGTAAGGAACAGAGACTGCCCAGCTGATCGAAGAAGGGTGCCAGGTGGTGGACGTGATACCCCGAACCAGGAACTGGTAACAGATAGACTGTTTGTTGTTTGGTTGTGTTTTATTTAAAGGTTAGAAGGAATGTAATGTTTAAAGGGGCCGGGTAGCAGTCTAGTGCTCCCGCGCCAGTAGGGTACGCACTGGAGTTGGCGTACGACGCCAACGCGTGTATAAATAAAGGAGGCGTGGCCCGCGGCGGCAGTCGGGACCACGCTAGTTTACAAAGCACACTGTGTGGCGTCCCGTTATTGCATCCTAGGCCGCGCAAGCGACGCGCGCTGGTCCTAGGACTTCACAGGCCGGTCCTAGGACTTTTGGGGCCCCGGGCAGAAAGGAAATGTGTGAGGCCCCCCTAATTTGCATACAGCATGAAATCACAGAACATGACATCACAGGAAGTGCCATCGATTATTTTTAAGCGACTTTGCAAGAAGCAACTTTCTCGGTGAGGATATCAGGAAAACAATAACATAAATATTAACACTATTAGAATAAGCACATATTTTACATTTCAATTAACTGGACATACATTATGTTGGTCACACTGGATGGAAAGGTTTAGCCTAGGTCTCTCCAAAACTACAGTTCAATCAGATGTTAACAATTTGTTTCCAGATTAGTGCATTAGATACGTATATGTGCATACGGTATTTATATAGGACAGGGAATGGGCCCCTCAAGTCATACAGCGCTTGACCATGTCTGTGAGGCCCCCAGAAGGGACAGCCTATTTCTGAGCCGTTCCCACCATGGTCCAACACAGCAAACCACAGGAGAGGGCCCTTCCTCCCCTAGCACTTGCAGCATCGGGTAATGGCAGGGATCCCTTGATGAAAAGAATCAATCCCTAACTTCTAAAAGTGAAGAACATGCTCCACCCTCCCTATCCCTTGGCATCGACCTGGGACAGAAGTCAGCTTTCCATCATTACTTTGCAGGACACTGAGCGTGCTTGTGGTTTCACCAAGAAGAGGTATATATGGAGGTTACCAAAAATCACTGAGTTCATTTAGAGGTTTTCATTCCATTACACCCTGTCCTAAATCAGACTCCTATTCTCTTTAACATATAAAGAATACTGGGAAAGTTATGTGTCTTCAAACAAGCTATCGTGGTTCTCCTACTTGACCAAATTGTTTGATCTTGGGCAAATCATGTTCTTCCTGTACCTTTAACTCCTTATCTGCCATTCTCTCATGGGCTGACTGGCCGTTATCTTAAAGATTTTATGGTGAGTGCTGCTTGTTCTGGGGTGATTCTTTCCCACTGTTTACATTCCTCAATTTTAGCAACTCTAAAGGTGAAAATGTTTAATAAAGTGTCCTGTGTACTAGACTTCCTTTGGTAAAAGTCCTCCATCCCAGTTACCATGTTAGTAAATGCTGCCCCCTTGCACCGCTGTACAAGAAAGCCATTGTTAAGACAATGCCACTGGGCTATGCTGCTCTAGGCTTTCCAGCTACACAGTTTGTTTTATACACCATATTGATTAGACTACTTGTCTGAATCAGTTCCTTGGCAAGCAAAAAATGTTAGACGTTTGACATCCTGTTGAAGCTCCCTACAGTATGCTGTACAAATATCTAAAAGAAAAGCAGAACAATCCAGCACACTGCCTTCCTCTTTTGGTGGGCCTCCCTAGACTGGACCTTGGCTGTGATGTCCAGGGGAGTGAAGGCCTCTCCTGACTCACAGAGCTGGACCATGGCTGTGAGGTGTAGGTGAGTGGGCTAGAGGTGTAGCAATGGTGCCATGGGTCATGGTTAAGGCAATGTAAATGGACCACTGTCGCCACCGCCGTGCCTGATCACCAAGATGGATGTACAATACATCCATAATTTTGGTAAATATGGTCCAAAACACCCCGGGCTCCAGTGCCATTGAGCCTTCTGCACTAATGATGCCTCAGACCCTGGGAGGAGCCACATTCCATGGGCCTCGCAGCCATAGTCCTGTAAAAGACTGACATAATTTAGGTACATTGGGGACCGAACACCCTAGAGTTTCACTTTCACTGCACCTGCTGCACTTAAATTAGCTACGCCTCTACAAGGGGTCTCACAGTCATGGTCTTGTGATGCGAGGCCTGGCAGCGGAGGAACATGGTTGAGAGAGGAGGGGAAACTGTGCCATATCAGTGGTGCATTGAGCCCTGAGCAAACAAGGTACATTGTTCCTCCGTCCACTGAATGGACAGTAAAATACAGCCATAATGTAAGTACATTGGCCCCAAAACCTCACAAGGCAACAGTGACACTGCACTTGCTATACTATCTATAGCTACGACCCTCAGAGCCATGGTCCAGTGCTGGGAGGCCTAGGACAGAAGGATCCCTT
Source organism: Calotriton arnoldi (assembly GCA_963921515.1). Taxonomy (NCBI): domain Eukaryota; kingdom Metazoa; phylum Chordata; class Amphibia; order Caudata; family Salamandridae; genus Calotriton; species Calotriton arnoldi. Next base: position 1,315,939 of record CAWUFW010002334.1, read on the forward strand.
TCTTGGGTCTCGGAGCACTAGACCAAGGCTTTAAAGCCTAGGAGAGGATAGGCTTTTCCGGGTCCTCACAGCTCTACGTCATGGCTCTGAGGTGCATGGGGTAAGGGACCAGTGGCAAAGTATGGGCTCTGATGCAAGTAAATGATGCTGGACAGTGAAACTCAGCAATAAGTTTGGTGCAGAGCCTCCTTGCCACCCATGAACCCTGGTGCCACAGTGATGGAGCAAGGACTCGTAAAGGAGACTTGCTCGGAAGCAATCCTCTCATTTAACCCGCTAACGAATTACTAACAACGTCTTGTAAATAATAACACGCAAGTACAGAAGACACACGGATTAGAGAAGCTTGCATATGTGTTTTACTAACGCTAACAATATGAACGAAGGACTAAAATCGCTCTAACTGGGAAATCTTTACTGCGCATGCGTCAACTGCATCTACGTAGTATGACGTTTAATGCTTGGAGGGAAAACTCTTGCTCATGAGCAGAAGGCACTAAAATGGCGGCTTGAAAGCTCACATGCATGGCACTTGCTTAGCTGAATAGAAATTAAGCTATTTTACTAATGCTAATGCAGAAAGGGTATTGATAAGTATATTGGGTTAGAGTAGAGATGGATGGCATACAGGGAAACCATTTATTTGTGAAAGTAACATTTCCCCTTTTGACTTTATTATTAGTGTTCATTTGGGCCTTTCACGTTTGTCTGAACTGAGCTGACTGATTCAAGTCTGCGCATGCCTACACAAGAGTGAACCCGGAAGGATGAGTCAGGATTTGACAGCCGTCCAAGGACAAGGATGATGTGCCCTGTGAACAGAGGTTGAAGAGTTCATCCAAGAAGACTTGTATTCATGATGTTGAAATTATTGTATCAAATAAAGTTGGGATATGTATGGGAACTAAAGAAAAGAATAAAGTTTAAGGGGATGGGTTTTGTGAACAATAGTGCAATCTAAAAAGTAATATGTAAGCATGGTGTGATGATAATCCCCCCTTGCCTGTCCAATCAGAGTTAGTATTTTTGCGATATTGAAACTTTAGTGGGTGGTCCGTGGCCAACAAAAGGTATAACTGAGGTAGCTTTAGTTAGTTAGAAAGTCGTCGATGCTGGAAGTCAAGAGCTCGGGATGCTGTCGGTGCTGTGGGTGGTGCTGATGCTGATAGAGACGCTGTAAGATGCTGATGAAGACATCGAATGCAGAACCATCTATTTTTAATTAAATTGGGTTAGACAAGAAGATCGCAGAAGAATCTCGAGGAGGAAGAGAGTGCCAGAGAGGGGTGCGACGCAGTCACCAGTATCTTAGAGAGGTTAAGTATCCTGTCCTGAAGTCTTTGTCTCCTGATCTATCCCGGGGGTCCCTTACCAGCCCTTTGGCCAGAGGGTTTGGTCTTCACACCATCCTTGGTAACTATAAATTTATGGTATTTGTAGATGATCTTCTCTCTCTGTCCTCTCCTTTCCGGACATGGTTATTGTATGTGTCTGAAAATTTTCCTTAATGAAAGATTTGGATTTGCAATCTTATGAATGAGGGTGTTTGTACTGAAACTTTGAGATGGTTCACCTTCATTTAATTTAGATAAAGTTTTTAAAACTTCCTGAGTCTGTGGTTATTTTCTTTAAATAAAGAACAGTTAATAAGTTATGTTAATTATCACCATCAACTAGTTCAACTAATGGTCCATTGACCAGAGAAAATAACTTTTTGATCAGTGAAAGGTTAGTTAGGAACAAGTAATAACTAATCCTAAAATATGGAAAATATAAACTAAACCCAGCGGTCTACTTGGATCTGTGTAAGTGTTTATGGGCCCAGGTGAGTATATGGTAGTAGAGTATCTGTTGTTAGTACACTGCTGGATCAGTTTTCTGGTAGCAGAGCTATGGTTATTATTGACTAGTTTGGCGATAAGTATAGATTATTGATTATTGATTTATGTTTTAACAAAAGAGTTAGCGTCTTTGTTTTATGTTGTCCAGAATTCCCGGGGAATGAATAGCGGGTGGCGATAGAAACCACACTGCAGTGAGGTTACTCGTCTGTTGGAATAGCACTGAGAAGCTACGCAGGGCTGGCAGTGTTAAATTAGGGACTATTTCGTATAAAAGAAGAGTGCGATTGATAGCAAAAGGGGTTCGCTGGTGAAACTTTGGTCTCATTTCCCAATACGGGTGACATTGGAGGAGTAGCAGGTTCTCTGGAGCTTGAAAAAGGGTAAGCGGAAGGTTTTACTCACAGTGTATGAAGAGTAAGCGGAAGGTTTTACTCGCAGTAGAAAGAAAATCTATCCTTTGGTTTTAGTGGAACAGGCAGAGTAGCGAATGTTTTTATGTAGTTAATAACAAAGAATTTAATGCAAAGTATTAAGAAAATAAGTTTTCGTATTACCTTGTGAAGGGAGGTCAGTCGCCGGAGTTGGACTGACGTCACAGAGAGCCGCGCTGGGATAGGTTGAAACAGCGGGCGTGTGACAGAAGCAGTCTTGTAAAGGAGCGGTCAGTAGTAAGGAGCAGAACTGACATCAGAAAAGGCCGCGCTGGCATTGGTCAGATCACGAGCGTGAGCCTGATTTTGATTGGATAACCAGTTAGAAGTCGCGTTAGGATTGGTGGAAGGAGAGATTGTATGCGGGATTTGGATTTGACTACTAGTGTGAGACGTGCAGATAGAAGATTTCAAGGGTTTGCAGAATATAATTTTATATATCGTTCATTTAGGATGTATGGAGAAAAAAGGAAAATGTCATTTATAAAGAAAATTAAGAATTTCTTTAAGAAAGACAAGCCTGTGTTGACTAGAGAGGGAATTCCTATTCCACCACCGAAGACACCAGCATCATTTATGATGATGGAAAGAGGATATCATACTTGCGTGTGGTTGGAAAATTGGATAGAATATATGAAAGGTGATGCAGTACTAGCATTTCCAGAAAATGGTACGTTTAATGGGAGAATTCTTCAGAATTTGAGAATGAGAATGAATGATTTGGAACCTAGACCTAGGTTAACTCAATATGAGGCTTTGGAAGAATGGGAGACTGAGTCATATGAACGCGAGAAAAATAGAAGTGGGAGATATAAAGGGTTCTTTCCCAGATATTTGCAAGAATCACGCGAAGGGCAGATGAAACAGTGGAGGAGAGCTATGGTATCTGAAGGTTTATATCCAGTATTAATGGATGAAGAACAGTCTGGAGGGAAGTGTAAAGAGAAAACGAAACATTTGAATATGACCGGATATGGTGAATCAGATGATGAGTTGTTAGAGGATATTTTAATTAAAAATCCACCACCGTATCAAGAAGCAACCAGTAAGGTTACCCCAAGCGCACCAGTGATAGGAATGCCTTTAACCCCACAAATTTTACATGATACGTCATTTAATAGGGTGCTGCAAGATAATGAGAGAGATGTTTTAAATAAAACTAGAGAAGAATTAGTAAAGAAAATAAGTCAATTAAATTTGAATACTGAAGCTTTGACAGTACCAGTGACTATTGGTCCGGTAATCCCATTGTACGGAGATAAAAAGACTTGCCAGAAACCACAAACTGTGACAGTTCCGTTAAACAGTCCTAGAAAAGAAGTAATCATTACAGATGATCAGATCTGTGAAAGTGAATCAATTATTTCATTAATGGATCTCCCTAATGTGGAACCTTTAACTGAAACTCCAAAAAGAGTTACGCCCATGAATTTGAGAGAAAGGAGACCTTTGGTTCATACAGGAACTGGAGGCGAAACAGTAGTTACCCCTGAAGATATAGAAAGATGGGCACAGGAAAGAGATAATCAGAACCCAACACCAAGGATTTTAGACATTAGTAGATTGAAAGTGGAATTAGAAGAAATGATAGCGGTAAGTGTGGGCACAGAAAGATTGAATGCTTACAATGATGAAGAATTATTATTTTGTGTAAGAGTATAACCAGAAGAGCAAGAGCATTTCATGAGAAATTAACAGAAGTTGCTTCAGAAATGGGAATAGATATAGGGAAATCAAAGTTGTTACAGAAACCATATCGAGTGGATTTTACTGACAAAGATTTAGAAAGTGTTAATGCATCTGGAAAGAGACTACAGATAAAGGAGTTAATGAATATTTTGAGAAAATGGGGAGACATTGATAAATGGAGAATTAGATGGATAAGAAAGAAAGAGGAAGTTCGAGCAAGAGAAGCATCAACTGCATTTCCCGTAAGGGAAACAGAAAAGGTTGAGAAACTGTGTCCAATGAGAGAAGTTCCAGGAGGAGGATATGTTCATGTTCCGTGGAGTAGACAAGATATTTTGTCATTTACAAATGATTTTCCAAAATTGAGAGAAAAACCAGTTGAATGGTATAAACAGGTAGAAAGATTTGTGAAGGTTTCAAAGGTCTTATTAAAGGATCTGGATGGTTTGTTTGACATTGTGGTACCTGCTGATTTATGGACGGTTTGTAAGATTACAATAGATTGGCCAAGTGAAGAGTATGCTAGAGACTCAAAGACAGGAGCACCCTCAGAGGAGGTGATGAAGAAATATCACCAAGTGATTACCTATTTGAAAGGGAAAATTCCTCCTAAAGAAACAGATTGGGTAAAGATAGATAGGACAACACAAGAACCAAATGAATCTGTACATGCGTATTATGAAAGGTTATTGCAGGTGTTTAAGCAGTATAGTGGTTTTGAGAATATTGGTGATAAGGACATGGGACATTTTGTGTATCGGTTTGTATATGGTTTAAAACCAGAGATTAGTCAGATGATACAGCAGCACATGTTGTGTTGGCAAAGTAAGACAGTGGATGAGATTTTAAAGTATGCAAAATATTGCGGAGATGACATTGAGGCAAGGCGTAGAAAACTAAAGGAGAAACTGATGTGGGCACAAGTAAAATTGGCAGAACAGCAGGAGGATAAATCAAATACCCAAAATGATAATCAAGTGAAAGAGCAGAGTCAGAATGATCAAGTGGCGAATGGTAATAAATATAGAGGACGAATGAACAGAGAAGAAGCGAAGAAGAAGTGTTCTTGTCATGCGTGCGGAAAGCTTGGACATTGGAAGAAGGAGTGTAAGAGTATTCAGAATAATAATGGGCCAAATCAAAATTTAATCACACAGATGCAGAATGAAGTACTTATGAATCAGCAGCAGCAGGTAGTTACTCCACAATATCAGGTGCCACGAGCTCTTATGCCAAACTTTGTGAACCATCAAAAATTCAGTACGAACACCGGATTTCAAGGAGAAAGTGGTAAGAATAATAGAACAGTTGCGCAATATTTGTTGCAGAATGATGAGGAAAATTCAGATTTTGTACAGTGACGGTGCCTGAGGGGGGAGGAAGAGCAGTGCGTGCTTGGCGCATCCTTGCCGGTAGATCAGTCAGGTCCATTTGTTGGTGGGAAAGTGGAAGGTAGAGACATCACTTTCTTATTGGATACTGGTGCTACCCGGTCTACTGTGAGAACAGCAGGCATCCCAAACCTACCCCTCTCGGGAGAATCAATCCAAGTTGTAGGCGTGTCGAATAAACAGATTAGAACGCCGATCACAAAACCAATGGAGGTGCACATTGGAAACTTTAAAGAAATGCATTGGTTTGTAGTTTGTGATTCCAGTCCAGTAAATCTGTTGGGAAGAGATCTACTGTGCAAAATGAATTGCACGATCTATTGTACACCAGATGGTGTCGCTTTCCAGACCCCTGATGAAGATGTTATATATAAAATGATGCTAGTCAAGCAAGGAACAGAGGTAGATGAAATGTTTTCATTAATGACTGAAAATGAATTACCAGAAGAGTTGAGAGCCACAGTCAATCCAGAAGTATGCGATTTTACCGGAAAAGATATTGGGCTGATGTCAAATGTAGACCCAGTGAAAGTGACAGTGAAGGAAGGTGCAGTTTATCCAAACACACGACAATACAAGATGAGTCCAGAAGTAAAGGCAGGAATTATTCCAGAAATCGATCGAATGGTTAAACAAGGCATTTTAAAAGAAATAATGAGTAGTCCTTGTAATTCACCAATCATGGGACTGAAAAAGCCTAGTGGAAAATATAGGATAGTGCAAGATTTACGAAAAATAAATAAAATTGTAGTACCATGTTGCCCAATAGTACCAAATCCAGCAGTGATCCTTTATCAGATACCCTGGAATGCGGGCTGGTTTACAGTAATTGATTTGTGCCAAGCATTCTTTTCTATTCCTTTGCACCCAAACAGCCAGTATCTTTTTGCGTTTAAGTTCGAGGATCGTATCTATGCATGGTGCAGAGTTCCTCAAGGGTACACAGAGAGTCACTCGATTTTTAATCAGATCCTGAAAAAGTGTTTAGAGTCATTAGTCATGCCTGGGAATTCAATTCTGGTTCAGTACATTGATGACCTACTGGTGGCATCAAGAACACGAGAGGATTGTGTCATTGACACAATTGCATTACTGAACCCTTTGGCTGAAGGAGGACACAAGGTGTCTCCAGAAAAATTACAGTTCTGTCAACAAGAAGTTAAATATTTAGGGCATAAAATAGAAAGAGGAATAAGAAAAGTGACACCGGAAAGAACAAAAATAATCAAGGAGATGCAACTACCTCAGACACAAAAGGAAATTAGAATGTTTCTGCGAGTGGTTGGGTACTGTAGCCAGTGGATTAACAGTTTTTCCATGCTAGCAAAACCATTGATACAATTGACACGAAAGAGAGCTAAAGATCCAATTGATTGGAATGATGAAAGTTTGGAAGCCTTTGTGAAATTGCGGAATTGTTTATGCGAAGCTCCTGCTTTGGGCATGCCTGATTATTCAAAGGAATTTGTGTTGTTTTGCTGTGAGAGAGAAAATTGTGCACTTTCAGTTTTAACACAGAGACATGGATTGAGCCGACGTCCAGTGGCATGTTTTTCTGCTACATTGGATCCAGTGGCTTCAGCTTTACCTGGCTGCTTAAAAGCAGTAGCTGCTACTTGTATGAGTCTGGAGCAAAGTGAGTGAATAGTGATGGGACATTCAGTAAAGGTCTATGTTCCACACTCAGTTCAAATTCTTCTGACAAGAACAAGAACACAACATCTCACACCTAGTCGGCTGACTAAGTATGAAAGAGTGATTTTGGGAGCAGAAAATGTGACAGTGATAAGATGTACGGTTATGAACCCTGCCACATTATTACCAGACCCGTGCAATGAGGAAGTAAGAGATGAAATTGATCATGATTGTTTGGATGTGACTGAATTGTGTACCAAGCCCCGTCCTGACATAAAAGAAACACCATTAAAGGAAGCTGATCATGAATTATTTGTGGATGGGTCATGTTTGAGGATAGAAGATGGAGGATCAAGTGCTGCATATGCTGTATGTAAGATAACAGGGGTAATTGAAGCATCCTGTTTACCAAGAGTCAAATCTGCACAAGTAGCCGAATTGGTGGCCTTAACAAAGGCATGCAAAATTGGGAAAAATTGGAGAATAACCATATTTACGGACAGTCAATATGGTTTCGGGTTGTGCATGATTTTGGCCAACTTTGGATGCAGAGGGGATTTCTGACTTCTTCAGGATCTCCTATAAGAAACAGTAAAAATGTGAAAGATCTGCTGGAAGCATTACAATTGCCAAAAGAAGTAGCAGTTGTTAAATGCGCTGCACATCAGACAGGAAATGACTATGTGGCAGCCGGCAACAGATAAGCTGACCAAATTGCTCGATATTGTGCGAAAAATACAATGGCCATAAACAGAAAAGTTGAAACGGGTGAAACCAGCTGCCAACTTATGTTCTTTTCAATTCCAGAAACATGGGATGAGATTAGACAGTTACAAGAAGAAGTTGAGGAAAAGGAAAAATAAATTTGGGTAAAAGCAGCCTGTACAAAAAGATCAGAGGATGAAGTATGGGTGTACCTAGATGGAAGACCAGTCATGCCAGATTGTTTACTCTCTAAAATGGCAAGAGTATATCATGGAGCAACACACATAGGGAGAGATTCAATGATCAGATTATTCAGACAGAGTTGGTATAATCCAAAGTTCAGGGTAGTCGCAGAAAGCCTTTGCCAGAGATGCTTAACCTGTCAGCAGCAAAATCCAGGCAGGAAGACAGTGGTTAGCTGGGTTAAGATTGGAAAGGCAGAAGGACCCTTCATCAGGTTGCAGTTGGATTTTATTGAGTTGCCTCCTTGTAATGGACTAAAGTATGTACTAGTCATAGTGTGTCTGTTCTCGAGATGGGTGGAAGCATACCCCACCAGAAGGAATGACAGTCTTACAGTTGCCAAATTACTGTTGAGGGAATTGATTCCTCGTTTCGGTTTTCCAGTCACTTTGGAATCAGATAGAGGACCTCATTTTAATAATGAAATAATTCGATTAATCTGTGCTGCATTTAACATTGAACAAAAACTGCACTGTGCTTATCGTCCAGAGGCTTCTGGAATAGTTGAACAGCTAAATGGCACAATCAAGTCAAGATTAGGGAAAGTGTGTGCATCCACGATGCTGAAATGGCCAGATGCATTACCTCTTGTATTGATGGGTCTCAGAAGTATTCCAGACAGAAAGACAGGAATGAGTCCTCATGAGGTTCTCATGGGAAGGGCAATGAGGCAAGCATTTATTCCTGGAAACAAATTAATGAGTATAACTGATGATCTGGTATTGGACTATTGCAAAGGATTGGCTGAAATGGTGCGTTCTGTCTCTCACCAGGTTGGAGAAGACGCAGTTGAAAGACAGCCAGACCAAGCACATGATTTGAATCCTGGAGATTGGGTGCTAGTGAAGAAACACGCAAGGAAGTCGTGTCTAGCACCAAGGTGGGATAAACCGCGTCAAGTCATACTGGTCACTACCACAGCAGTGAAGTGTGCAGGTTTGCCCAATTGGATTCATGCTAGTCATACCAGAAGAGTACCGAGCCCATCAGAACAACAAGAGCAACCACTGACTGAGCAGGCTGAAATGTCAAAAGTTGAAAGCTGTGAAATTGAAGAGTCTAGAGTGATAGATTCTGAAAGACAACTGAATGATGAACAGCCAGGTACAAGTCAGGAAGATTGGATACCAATAATTGAAATACCTGAAGATGCTGTCGAAAAACAAGAAAAATAACAAAACTGAAAAGGCAGGAAGGTAGACAGGAAAAGACAGGGGAAGAAGAACACACTGAGGTTGAGATAAACAAAGACATTCAGGAACCTGAGGAGGGAAAGGCAGAAATAGAAGAACAAGTTCAGGCAGAAGAAGGACAATCAGAAATAAGACCTGAACAGGATCAGGTAGATCTAGAAGAACAAGTTCAGGCAGAAGAAGAACAAATTATAATAAGACCTGGACAGGTGCAAGTAGAGGAAGGTCCAAACACAGAAAAGAGAGAACAAGGACAGATTGTGCCTCGATTAAGTGAAAATAAAAGGATTCTAGAAGAAGATAAAGAAGGAGAAAGTGCAGTTCAGGTCAAAAGAGTTAGAAAAGGAGACAATTGGCCAGTAGGAGTAAAGAAATTAAAATATTATTTGAGAAAATCAGAAAAGAAACCAGAACAAGTAAATGAAATCACAAGTCAAACACAATCTAAGCAAACTTTAGTGAAACTCACTCGAAGAAGCCCAAGACTGAGAACTTTAAACAGAAAATACAAGGCCCCTGAGTGGACTTACGTTATACTCGAAGAATTTGAAAACTTAGATTTAAGTGAAGAAACAGAAAGGGTTCATGTTGCACAGATTGATGAAAGCAAATTGAGACCTCCTTAAAAGAAAAGAAATTTAGCAGACAAAAGAAAAGAAAAGAGAGAAGAAATTTTCTCAGATTAAAATGGCAGAAGTTGAAGTCACCGAAAGACCAAAACGAGGTTTTAAAAGAAAATGTTTTAGATTTTGTATTTGTAGTATTTTATTAGTGGTATTAGTATGGTTGTTTCTAACAGTAGGAGTACCTTTATTAATGGAAACAAGTGATAAAAATAATACCATTACTAATGAAAAGATAGATAGAATAAAAGGAACTAAAATAGAAATAGGGGTAGAAGATGAGGCAAATTATCATAATGAATCAGATTATAATACGTCTTCAAATGTGTTTATTAAATTGTTATTTCAGTACATTAATACAATGGAAATTAGTAATTGCTATGTTTGAATGAAGTTACCGTCATCAGCATCAGAAGGGGTGACATATCACCATATACCTTTAACATATGGTGTGTCATGTAGTATTTTATCAAGTTTGTGTTATGCTACAGGTAGACTTCAGTATTTTTACTCAAATCTAGACGTATTTTCAGAATTGCCTATTAGAGAGAAGATGAATCCAGTAGCTAGAAGTAAAAATGCACAATTTATGGGTGAATTCTTTTTAACAATGAGTTCAATAGATATAGTTCAAGCACACGAAAATAATTTAACTTGTACATTACATGAAGAAGAAAAGGAGTTTTTAAATTTAGTAGAAGAGAGGAGACAGGATTTAATAAGGAAAGCTGCTGAACAGAAAACCCATGTACCTCCATGGGTTGGGAAAGAGGGAATCTATGCAAATGGCAAAGCTCATGCTGCGATGTCCCTGGATTTTGTGAAAAGGGGAAAATTCTGCCTCCATAGATTAAAGACAGATTATAATAATAATTACATTGGTTCCAGTGAGTGTGAACACAACTTCCTAATTTTAGGAGGGTGGGGACTAAAAGGGGGAACTGATCCTGTATTTTCAGGAGTTTATTATGTCTGCAGGAACAATGCCTATTATAGGTTGCCTGCAAGATCGTACGGGAGCTGTTATTTTGGAATAGTCTTCCCGAAAATATACCATGTGGACAGAATCAATGGAATCAAAGGAAAATCTAATGGACTAACACGAAGAAGAAGAGCTAGTTTTTCTGAAATAGTAGGAGATATATTTAGTGCATTGATACCCTCAGTTGGAGTCATTCTAAATTCGCAGAAAATTTGTAAATTATCGACCATAGTTGATCGTCTTTCTACAGACACTGCAGGAGGATTCTTAATGATTAACACAGAGATGGTTGCAATCAGGTCTATGGTTTTACAGAACCGTCTTGCTCTTGACATTTTATTAGCAAAAGAAGGTGGAGTCTGTGGTATGTTGAAAATTCAACATTGCTGCACTTATATTCCGGACAAGAGCAGAGAAATTAAAGGATATATTGAAAATATTACAAGAATGCATAAGGACTTGACCCAACTGGAGGTTGACAGTGTGTGGGGAAAACTAACAAAGAGCATAACATCAATAGGGAAATGGTTTACTAATTTTGCGAAAAGTTCTAGGTCAAATAATATTACCAATAGTTATGATGATGACAATAGTAACAATAATAATGATCACATACAAATGTTGTAGAAAAGGAGGGAAAGGAAAAATACATTTAGAAAGAGAGGGAAAAGGAAAGAAACGGAAAAGAGAATATGATGAGATACAACTAGAAGAAATGAAAGGAAAGATATATAAGAAGATGAAAGATTTAGAAGGAAAAGAAGTAACAAATGGAAGAATGAGAAAAGAAATAGATGATTGAGATGTGCTAAAGTTGGCATCTGGGATGGGATGGGTAATTTTGTGATGGCTTAAAATGCCATCAGAGAGGGGATTGATGGAGCAAGGACTTGTAAAGGAGACTTGCTCGGAAGCAATCCTCTCATTTAACCCGCTAACGAATTACTAACAACGTCTTGTAAATAATAACACGCAAATACAGAAGACACACGGGTTAGAGAAGCTTGCATATGTGTTTTACTAACGCTAACAATATGAACGAAGGACTAAAATCGCTCTAACTGGGAAATCTGTACTGCGCATGCTTCAACTGCATCTACGTAGTATGACGTTTAATGCTTGGAGGGAAAACTCTTGCGCATGAGCAGAAGGCACTAAAATGGCGGCTTGAAAGCTCACATGCATGGCACCTGCTTAGCTGAATAGAAATTAAGCTATTTTACTAATGCTAATGCAGAAAGGGTATTGATAAGTATATTGGGTTAGAGTAGAGATGGGTGGTATACAGTGAAACCATTTATTTGTGAAAGTAACATTTCCCCTTTTGACTTTATTATTAGTGTGCATTTGGGCCTTTCACGTTTGTCTGAACTGAGCTGACTGATTCAAGTCTGCGCATGCCTACACGAGAGTGAACCCGGAAGGATGAGTCAGTAGTTGACAACCGTCCAAGGACAAGGATGATGTGCCCTGTGAACAGAGGGTGAAGAGTTCATCCAAGAAGACTTGTATTCATGATGTTGAAATTATTGTATCAAATAAAGTTGGGATATGTATGGGAACTAAAGAAAAGAATAAAGTTTAAGGGGATGGGTTTTGCGAACAATAGTGCAATGGAAAAAGTAATATGTAAGCATGGTGTGGTGATCATCCCCCCTTGCCTGTCCAATCAGAGTTAGTATTTTTGCGATATTGAAACTTTAGTGGGTGGTCCGTGGCAAACGAAAGGTATAACTGAGGTAGCTTTAATTAGTTAGAAAGTCGTCGATGCTGTAAGTCAAGAGCTCGGGATGCTGTGGGTGGTGCTGATGCTGATAGAGACGCTGTAAGATGCTGATGAAGACATTGAATGCAGAACCATCTATTTTTAATTAAATTGGGTTAGACAAGAAGATCGCGGAAGAATCTCGAGGAGGAAGAGAGTGCCAGAGAGGGGTGCGACGCAGTCGTCGGTATCTTAGAGAGGTTAAGTATCCTGTCCTGATTCCTGTCCTGAAGTCTTTGTCTCCTGATCTATCCCGGGGGACCCTTACCAGCCCTTTGGCCAGAGGGTTTGGTCTTCACACCATCCTTGGTAACTATAAATTCATGGTATTTGTAGATGATCTTCTCTCTCTGTCCTCTCCTTTCCGGACATGGTTATTGTATGTGTCTGAAAATTTTCCTTAATGAAAGATTTTGATTTGCAATCTTATGAATGAGGGTGTTTGTACTGAAACTTTGAGATGGTTCACCTTCATTTAATTTAGATAAAGTTTTTCAAACTTCCCGAGTCTGTGGTTATTTTCTTTAAATAAAGAACAGTTAATAAGTTATGTTAATTATCACCATCAACTAGTTCAACTAATGGTCCATTGACCAGAGGAAAGAACTTTTTGATCAGTGAAAGGTTAGTTAGGAACAAGTAATAACTAATCCTAAAATATGGAAAATATCAACTAAACCCAGCGGTCTACTTGGATCTGTGTAAGTGTTTATGGGCCCAGGTGAGTATATGGTAGTAGAGTATCTGTTGTTAGTACACCGCTGGATCAACAGCACCTGCTGCACTGATCGCTACACCCATGAGAGACCTCCCTCCCCCCTCCCCCCCAAGGTCTCATAGCCATGGAATAGTGCCTCAAAAGCTCATGGGTGGGCACTCCCTGCCCTGGGCATCCAACCATGGCTGAGGGGCCCAGGGGAGAATCTGCCCTCAGCCTCAGAGTGCAGAAACATGGCTGTGAGGCCTATGAAAGTGAGGCAAGTTGCATAGCAATGGTGCTATGGCCCTGGTGCAAAGGAAAAGCGTCCCCTCAACCTTGTCCACTGCCTGCATAGTAAAATACTGCCATAATTTGGGTACCTTGGGCTGCCAGTGAAACAGAGGGTACGTTTCAAGGCCCTCTGCACAGCCTATAACGCCCTTAACGGAATAGGCCCAGACCATTTGAAACAAAGGCTTAAATGGTATGTTCCTGGCAGGGCTCTTCGGTCCACAGGAGGAAAAAATGCCCAAGTTCCCTCCTTTAAAAAAGCGAGTTGGGGAGGCAGGAGCTTTATTACCTGTACCTCCAAGGCCTGGAACGACCTGCCGTTCCACCTGAGGAACTCCGCAGACCTCCTTTCCTTTAGAAGGGGGCTGAAGACCTGGTTGTTCACCCAGTGACCGCCCTCTCCGTCAACCTTCAGGCAGTACATAGCGCCAGGACACCTCTGGGTAATCGTTGCGCTCTATAAATCCAATTAACATTAACTTAATACCCCTGGCTCGGTACTAGGTGTACATGAAGGAGTCTAACTCCCTTGGGCCTTGCAGCACTGGACCATGGCTTCGCACCCTAGAGTGCCCCCCTACCAACCCCGCCCACCCTGGGCCTCTAAACCATGGTCTAGAGCAGCGAGGCCCAGGAGAGCGGAGCCCAGTGTAATGGAGCCCTCTTCCCTGCGTCTCGCAACAATGGTCTGGCGCTGCAAGCCCAGTTAATGGGGATTTTCTCTGCTGGACATTCCCCCATGATCCAGAGCTGTGAGGGCCAGGGGAGTAGGTAGGAGCTTTCCCCTGGGCCTCACATCTATGATCTAGTGCTGTAAGGCCAAGGGGGTGTGGTCCCACTCCATTATGTCCCCAGCAATGGTATAGCACTGCTAGGCCAAGGGGAGGGTGGTCCCATCTCCAGGGTGGGTCCCATTCCTTGGTCCTTAAATCTACTGGCTGGTGTGGCAAGGCCTATGAGAGGAGGCCCCATGGACTTGGGCCTCCCATCAATGGTCTAGTGCTGCAAGTCTCAGAGAAGAGTCTCCATTCCTGGACCACTTAGATATGACCCATCACTGTGATTCCCAGGAGAGAGGTCCCCTGGAGCTCACAGGCATGGTCTAGCACTGTGCGCTTTGTGCCTTTTGAGACACATTGTGTTTGCTGAGACATCCGAAGTTTCTTGCGTAGCAGAGGAACTGCAAGTCACATAGAAGATTTTTGGAACTTCATTTTAAATCTCAGCCTCTGACACAAACCATCTTAAAAAAATTGAGCTAGATAGAAACACTAGTCACCTCAGCCCGGGAAGCGGACACCGACCGCGTCGAACGCCTCTGAACCTGAGCCGGAGGAGGCAGACCCAGAGACTTATAGGACTGGCAAACCGCCAAACGCACCCATCCGACTGATGGTGGAAGTAGACACCATCTTCCCCTTAGCCACACCACCACAGGATACAAGCAGGAGAAAGACCCTGGGTAATCTGGAGGTAAACCTGAAGGGCTCGGCGAACATCCAAGGTAGAAGGAACAAGAGCAACCCCAGGAAAATCAGGAAGAACCACCTCCTGCTGTAATTGGAACTTGGAGGAAACTTTAGGGAGAAAAGCCGGGTCAAGCTGCAACACCACCCTGTCCTGCAAGAATTGCAAATAAGGAAAGGAAACAAGCAAGGCTCCCAATTCACCCAACCTTCGAGCAGAGGTGATGGCCAACAGGAAGGCCAATTTAGCAGACAACCACAGCAAATCCGCCTCCAACAAAGGTTCAAAAGGGTACAACTGGAGACCCCGCAGAACAGTCTGCAAATCCCAAGAGGGCACAATCACAGGAGTGACCGGACGATGAAGCCGAAAACTCCGCAGGAGCCGACCCACCAAAGGAGCAATACCCTCCAAGGAGGTCCCCGATCCCCTGCACACCCGGACTGCAGCCCACTGAGCAGACAAAGTAGAAGGGGAAAGATCTTTCAAAAAACCATCCCTGAGAAACTCAAGAACAGAGGCCGGAGCACCAACCACAGGATCCACGCCACGAGAGGCACACCAAGTGACAAAAGAACCCCAGTGTTTACTGTAACTGTTAGGGGTAGAAGGCCTACGGGAACGCTGGATATCACAGGCCACCAAGGAAGAAGAACCCAAAGACTCCAATGTCAAATGTTTAAGGGCCAGGCCGTCAGTTTCGATTGATGGAGACGAGGCAAGGACAGAAGTGGGAACTGAAGCGAAGACGGGATCATTGGAAGCTGGACAAATGCGCCCCCAGACAGCCGCATCAACAGCAGGAACCTAGGCCAAAAAGGAGCAATCAGGAGAACAGACACCTTCTCCACCCGAATCTTCCGCAGCCCCCTCGGGAGGAGGGGAATCAGGGGGAAGGCATACATAAGGCCCCGGGGGCAAGAAATCGAGAGGGCATCCACCACCCACGTCTAAGGACAAACCAGCTCGGAACATAACCAAGGGAGGAGGGCATTGTGCGGAGAAGCAAAAAGGTCTATCCAAGGGGTCCCCAACCGAAGACAAAGGTCCCGGAATATAGGAACAGACAGATGGAACAGAACCGAGGAAGGAAGGTTGTGGCTCAAGCTGTCCACATGAAAGTTCAGGTGACCCTGAATGTAAACAGCCCTCAAGGCCGATAGGTGAGACTCCGCCAAGGCACAAATCACGGAAGACAGAAGATTCAGAGACTCGCACCGGGTCTCCCCTTGGCAGTTCAAGTAACAGCAAGCCACCTGATTGTCGGTACAAACCAACAAATTCGCCCCCTGGAGGGGAATCTGAAAGAACAGTATCGCCTGCCAAACGGCTGCCAACTCCCGTCAATTCGAGGAACGGGTGCTTCCGCCCGAGACCACTGTCCCTTGACCTCCCTTTGGACCCCCATCCCCAAAGACTGACAAAGGTTGTCAGCAACAGGGGACGATGAAGCTGAAAACGGAACCCCTTTTCCAGACTGGGAGTGCAAAGCCACCAGCCCAAGTCCCGAACCAGAACAGGGGAGAGAGGAACCAGAGAGTCGTAGCCTACACGGGAGGGGCAGATGATTCACCAAAGGCTTGAGGTGCAGGCGAGCCCAGGGAACCACAGCCTTGGTCGCAGCCATCAACCCCTGGGTCCGCAACCAAGTCCGAGCCGGAGCAGACTGCCGACTCAGCAGGTCCCACAGAAGAAGCTGCAGGGAAGAGATGCGAGCAGGAGGGAGAAACACTGGCCCCAACAAGGTGTCTAAAAGTCCCCCGATAAACTGCAGTCTCTGAACAGGGACCAGATGAGGCTTCAACAGATTCAACCCCAGACCCTGGAACATGTCTATTGTTGCCTCTAATGCCAGAAGAGCCTTAGGAAGGGAGGAAGCAGAGATCAAACAATCATCAATATAGGGAAACACAGAGAAATCCCAACGCTGCAAAACCCCCACAGCAGGAGCCAATACCTTGGTAAAAGTCCGGAGAGCAGTAGAGAGGCTGAAAGGCAACACCTGCCCACCGCAAACCTCAGGAATAACTGGCTTCCAGGATGGACAGGGACGTGAAAATAGGCGTCTTCCAAGTCCAGGGAAGCCAGAAAATTGCCCTCTTGGATGATGGGAATGATGGACTGCAAGGTGGTCATCCGAAAGTGATCCAGCCGCACCAACTTGTTCAGAGCCTTTAGATTCAGAATCGGGCGGTACAAACCACCTGGTTTTGGGACCAAGAAGAGCGTGGAATAGAAACCCAGGCCCGTTCCGCCGCCTGAACCAGGAGAACAGCCCCCTTCACCAGCAACATGCCCACTCCTGACAACATAGCAGTTCTCTTCACGGGGTCTTTTGACAACGGGGTAACCCGATAACAGGTCTGAGGGGGAGTTCCCCGGAACGGAATCTGGTACCCCTGACCGATGACCGACAGGACCCACTGGTCGGAAAACAGAGTCGACCATTGATCCAGGAATAAACGGAGCCGGGCCCCACCTTGGCATAGTCACTTCTGCCCAGCACCCTGAGGTTGCTGCTGCTGATGAGGCGGGGACTTGTTATGGAACACAGCCCCCCAACCACTGGCCCGTCCACGAAAGGGCTGAGAAGAGGAGTGAACACACTGAAAGCTCCGCTTATGGAAAAAGGACTTCTTCTTCTGGACACACTGAAAATGCTTTAACAACTTCTTCTCTTCCGCAGACCGCTGAACCATTGTGTTCAATTCGTCCCCAAAAAGCCAGGGACCCTAAAAAGGCAGTTTATGAATCAAGACCTTCTGAGCAGCCTCAAGACACCAAGGCTTTGTCCACAGAAACCGTCTACCAGCCACCGCTGCCCCGGCAGCCGAGGAGAAGGTCCACAGCATATCAAAAGTGAAATCGGACAGAAACTGCTTCAAGACCTCCATCTGTGCCAAGATAGGAGTGGGATCCCCCTGATCCTGAAGACAGTCAAACAACTTCTCAAAATCCTTGATAAGGACCTGGGAGGCATAGGCGGAGTAAGTGCTAGCCCGAATCCCAAAATGAGATGCAGCATTGGAACGTTTCAAGACAGTACCCACCTTCCGTTTAACTGGATCAGAAAGGGAAGCCTCCTCAGAAGACAACGAAGAGGAAGAAGCCATCGAGGAAAAAATACAATGAACTTTAGGAACCTGAGGAAACTGGACATCAAACTCCGCCAAGCGATGCTTCTTGCCCAAAAAGCGAAGAATCCCCTGCTTGTCGACCTCAAGCCATTTCTTAGCCAGAATATCCTTAATGACATCATGCAAAGGCAAGTCATCCACCACGAGGTACTATACTGGGAATAAAAGCCATCATCCACCAAACATTTAGGATCAAATCCCAGGACCTCACGAATATGGGCCAACATTTCCAAAAAGACTTTACCCTGGATATATTTCCCTTTAGGGGAATTGTCCAAGTCCTCATCCTCCTCCCCTTTAGATTTCTTGGCAGAAGGCTCAAGCAGTGCAGCCTGAAAAACAGCAGAATTAATCAAATCCTATAAATCCGACCTGGAAATCTGCAACAGGTCATCCTCCTGCAGGTCCTGCACAATTTTCCGTTTGGAAAGAGACTTGGCAGGCAACGGGACCGACTCCTCATCCCCCATGGCCAAGGTTGAAGGAACAAGCACCAAACAGGAACCAACAGACAAAGAGGAAGTGCCCAGCAACTCCCAATAAATACCGTCTCCCAGCAATCGAGTCTCAAAATCCACGAGACTTGAATTGCCAAAAAGACAGCCCTGCTGCCTCCTCCATAGCCACATACACACAAGACACGGCCACGGGAGCCGGGTGCTGCTGGAAGCCCTCAGCACCAGAACGGCCTGCCTACCAATCGCAGAGAAAGCTCCCTGCCCCAGCCACGCACATGCGCTGGGAGCGTGTCTAACAACAGAGCAGGGATGCGACCGACCGGAACACCCGTAAGGTCAGTGTTATAAATCACAAAAAAACCTGAAAAAGCAAAGGTAAAAACTCTAAACACTCACCACATCGCAGCTCCGACACGGTCAAAGAAAACCCAGTGCTCCAACAGCACGTCCGCGTGACAGAAAAAAAAAAAAGACATGGCGGTGGGTGGGAGGGTTTATATAATAAACATAAAAGAAATTCTAGCGTTGAGACTAGCCTGTCGGGAGGCAGGATTGCCTCACTTCTGTAAGGACTGGGTGAGGAGCACATATGAGGGGGTAATGTAGTGTTGTCAATAACTACACTAGGTTCTACACGCATATCTCCTTCCTTAATTCTTGCGTGGGTAGAGAATCTAGTCTAGATTTCTTTTTCCTTTGCATTCTGGGAATTGTAGTCTTGCCCTTATAATAGGATACACACAAATATATATCCAGATATGCCAACTTCCACGATGCAATGCAACCGTATATCTCACAATGTGGATACCTGCGCTCTTCACACAGTCACCCGGTGAGGAGCCAATTTTACAAGGTGGCAGGAGAAACAAGCTGGAAACCACTGCAAAGGGTGGATTTCTAGCTCATCTTTGAAGGCTCAGAACAGTCAACGTCTATTAAGGAGTGAGAAAAGACCTCTTTAAATCGGCACCGGCCTCAGCAAACCTCTTTTTTCTTTTTTATTTGAAGGAGGGGATTTGGTGGGGGAGGGGGCAAAGGTGCTTCTTAGGTAATTCTAAACACGAGGCCCAGCCCCCTCCAAGGCCCCACCCTTCCTCACACAGTGATTTTATTGTTGGTTGTTTTTAGTTGGAAGGTCTGTAAATCCCAGAATACAAAGGGAAAAGCTAGACTGGATGAGCCAGACCGGGGAAAATTCAGATTTTGCTTGAGAACACTGCGCGTGGCATATGTTTTAATGAACTGTGTGGTATTTGCCCAGTTACTCACTGGTAATTTTTTGTTATCCTTAGTCTCTTACGTCCTCATCACAGTCAATTATTATGACGTAATCTTTCCTCTGACATGTGAAAAAACAAGAAGGTCAAAAGGTTCTACCTACCGGTATGCCCAATTGCACTTCAATCAATCAATCAATCAGTAATCTTATAAATCACGACTACTCACCCGTGAGGGTCTCAAGGCACTGAGTGTGGGGGGGGGGTTCTGCGGATCAGTCGTAGAGCCAAGCCTTGAGGTCTTTCCTGAATTGCGGCAGCGATGGTGATTGCCCGAGGTGCAGAGGCAGGGAGTTCCAGGTCTTCGTAGCGAGGTAGGAGAAGGATCTTCCTCCAGCCGTGGTCTTGCAGGTCTGTGGGATGGTGGCCAGGGCCACAGGGACAGTGGGTGGATTGTAACGACTGTGACAAGAACTTAACAGGCTAAGGATAAGGAAAATTAAAAACATTCTAGCTTCACAACAAGAATTTTCGATTCTATTAATGACCCGGAGGAGAGGATTATGCTTCTTTCTCTTTACTTGCTCCAAACAGCAGCCAATCAAAACAGTATAAAACTTTGTTTTAACTACAAATCCCATGAACACTTCACACCACGCCCCCAATCATCTCCTTCCAAAGTCCCCAAATCCTGGAGACACACACCATCTTGTCTGCCTCTTTCTTTGCGAATAACGTAGTTTACAGACATAAAGACAGAAGAATCATCCTCCAAAATCGAGGTGACAAGGTGGTAAAGGGTGGGGTGACAGGCTGATTAACGTGTAGCCACTGTAACAGCCAACGGCTTAAGCCTGCAACACACATGGCTACCTTTATCTGTGACGCCTCAGTACGTCACATATAGGAGAGGCACTGAGGCGTACCAGGGTGCCATGGCCAGGGCTGCAATTTCTCCAGCCCTGGTCATCCCTCTCTGAAGGCTGATGTTGGCACCTTTGTGAGTCTGCGCCAGCCCTCAGACAGAGACTGTTGCTGGACAGGAGCACAACAGTGAATAATATATTATTAATCACTCTTGGCATAACAAAAACAAAAGGGCCAGAAAACAAAGGGGGTGCAGTCCTTTATCCCATAAAATGGAACAACCACTGCACATAGCCCAACAAAAAAGTCTGTTTGCTCAGAGCAGATTTCAATTTCCTCTTGAAATAACAAACGCTATTGACCGAATCCATCTGGAATCCTAGGAATTCCATCGGTTGGGAAGGAGTCACAACCAATTTTTGAGGTTCAGGACAAAGCCTAGCTCCTGCAGCTAGGTGGTAGCCTACAATAGATGTAGAGTCAGAATAGCCTGAGACTGGCCCATAATGAGCATGTCATCCAGATAGACAATCAGTCATACTTCTTTCACCCTCAGTGTCTCAACAACTGGTTTCATTAGTTTGGTGAAAGCTCAAGGAGCTGAGGATAAAGGCACTCAAATAATTGGGATTGCCACTGGACCTGCAGGAAACGTCTGTGTGGGGTGAAAATGGGGAAAGTAAGATAAGCATCTTTGAGGTCCAGATGGACCATCCAGTCTCCTACCTGATCGAGGTCTGGTAGGAGGTGTATACCCTCCACCTTGAAGTGGAGTTAGAACACTCATTGATTGAAATGCCGGAGGTTGAGCACCAGCAGATGACCCCTGCTCTTGTTCTGGACAAGAAAGATCATTTTGCATAAACCCTCGGGGTGGGGGCAGGAGGGAGCAATGGCCTGCGTTAAAAGAAGATAATGCATTTCTGAGTCTATAAAACTCATCTCTTGTAGGGAAAAATGGAGTTGAGGAGGAATATTTTGCAACCTTGGAAAGTATTGAGAACCCATGTATCGGAAGAGATCGTGGCCCAGTTTGACTCAAAATGATGAAGTGTGCCCCCCAAGGGAATCAAATGAAAGAGGGTTGGAATTACCTGAAAAATGAGAGTTGAATGAGGGCTGGTTTCCACGGGAAGCGCACCTGTTGAAGCAACCTCTGAAGCCCCTTGATATAGAGGGGAAAAAATCCAGCTCTGGAACCATCCTGCCATCGTCCTCAACGTCGATGGTCGAAGCCTCGTTGTGGACCTTGAAAGAAGGCACGGTCGGCCAAGCATCTTCGGCCTCGACCAGCCTGCCTGACATGGGGTTCAAACACTTTCTTGAGGGAGGTTTGTGCTTTGTCAAGGGCAGCAAAAGTGCTCACGAGTGTTCCAATGTCTTTAACGAAATGGGATCTGAACAGTTTCCCACTGGCCAGGGTGTCCCCCTTCAAATGTGACCAGGCCGACCAGCTTGGGATCAATTCTCATGAGGACCAACTTACGTCGTTCTGATGAGAGCAAACAATTGGTGCTGCCGAGAAGGCAGACTGTTTGTTGGACCCAACCTGCGAAGACCTCGGGGTCCACTCTACTAGTTTCTTGAGCATCGAGGGCCAGCTCCAGAATTTTTGCCAGGGGTCCTGAGACATCTTAAAGCTTGTCCTGCCAGGCTCTCAGTGCCCAGTCAATGCTCTTTTTAGGGCCACGAGAATTTTCTTTAAAAAGGTAAGTATACTCTTGTCTGTGTCTGGGGTCTCAGAGGTCTTGTTTGGGAGGTCAGGTCAAGGGCTTTTCACTCTGAGGCAACTGCGCACCTCTTTCTCAAAATGTTTGTGCAGGTGAGCTTACATGTAGTCGAGCACTGCAGGAGCCATGGCCCAGTCCGAAGATCTCAGGTGGATGAAATAGTCCGGTTCAAAGTCCAAGGGGTAAAGAGGAACAGAAGATAGAGACCCACCTGGAAGGGGACTTGCGGACTTCTAGCGTTTGTCTCCTGAAGGTTTGCTAAGATTGGATAAGGCAAAGAAGGGGGGGTCGGAGTCTGAATCAAGATGGGAGGCTACCTGCTTCGGGTCCTGAGACCCTGTCTTCACACTGTAAGTATGTTCCCTCAAAATGTCTTGCAACAACTTCACTAAGTTCTCAGGGAGCAGCCAGCCAGCTGACTTAGATTTGGCCTTAAGTGGTTGGCCCGAGCCTGAGAGCCTTGAAGAGGTGGAAGGGGAGCAATCTTTCTGAAAAGAACTAGGCGCTCCATAATGGGTTGTAGGGCCGCAGATCGCGCTTTGTTCAGGAAGCGCTGAACAGATTGGTCAATAACCATGGCTAGGCTGTCTTCAATATAATAACCCTTCTCGTCCTCCAGATCTAAGGGCTCATACTCACTGGGGTCAAAGGGTTCACAATCAGACATGGTAGAAACAGTAAGGCAGGGACACCAAGCCAATTACCCTCAGATGGGAGCAAGAGAGGGAATACTCCTCTACACCATAGGAGAGTTAGTGAGTCCAAAAATTGGTATTCCCAGAAGCGAGTTCCTCAGTGCAGGAAGATGGATTATTTCAGCCCGGCTAGACTCAACTTAGCAGGGCGTCATGAGGGAGCTAGGATGTTTGCCTCTCAGACATGATTCTCCCAAATCAGGCGTGCGGGCAGGGAGAAGTAAAACCCCTTTTAATGTAGCCCTGGGGAAGGTGCTGGCACCTCTACCACGGACGTGACCTCGCGGAGCCGCCGAACGTGTAGGAGAGCGCTGGCCACATGGAGGTGGAAAGAGGATTACACATGCGCAGCCCAATTGAGCTATTCATGTGTTCCTCAGTCGCAAGCGGAGCCGCTGCGGTAAGCAGACAGCCCGCTCTAAACTGGATGGGGGGCGTTACATGCACGGACTAAATGGGTGGAGAAGAAAGATTAAGATGCACAGCGGTAAGTGCAGGGGGGCAGTAGCAGGATCTGCTCAAAAGCAGCAACATAGAAAATATCAAGCACTGTGTTGCATGAAAATACACTGCAAAATAGGAAGAAAACGCGCATCAGAAAAAGGACTCTAAACCACCATCATAAGGAAAGGAAATAATAAACTGAGAGACACTTATCTTGACTGCAGAGCAGCAAAGAAAGAGGCAGTCAAGATGGTGTATCTCGGTTTTGGGGACTTTGGAAGGAGATGAGTGGTGGACTGTGGTGGGGGTTGTGGTGTAAATGGTTCATGGGATTTGTAGTTAGTACAAAGTTTTCTACTGATTTGAATGGCTGCTGTTTGGAGCAAGTAAAGAGAGAGGAGCATATTCTGAGCCTCCGATCCTGACATAGAATTATCAGTATGTAACCAGGCTACGTACTCATCCCAGTCATTATTATGAGGCATACCAAAGCTGTAACTGGCCTTCAGCAACAACACATGAATAAATATTATCTATGCAAAGGCAACTTCCAAATTAAATCATATAATTCATTATCAAATTACTTATCCAAAAGTGAAGCAAAAACTTTGTGACCAAATAAATGTTCCCCTAAACCAACACCTTCAATCCTGTAGTGTTTATCAAAGGTGTGTGTAGAACCCCAAGTGGCTGCTCTACCTGTTTCATTGAATGGCACAACCTGAACCTCTGCCTTAGATATAGACATACTTTTGGTGGACCTTCACTGCACTAGCTAAATAAATACCAGCATAATGGTGCCAAGTTGCTCTACCTACTGACAGTGTGCTCCACTACGTGGAGAAAGAATCAGCTTTCCAGTGCTCCAATTCGTGCCATACCAACAATGCTACCTTAACTCTCTGAGCCCAGCACAGAAGGAGCTCAGGGCAAATTTGGGAGGTCCAAGCCCTGCAAGACCCCGACTTCCTACTCTCGTCCTGGTCAACAGAACAAGAGAAAAAATAGGAAGTGCAATTGAGCAGTCAAGCCTTATATGGTTAGAGGTTGGGTGAAGTCTTTTTAAAGTTCCCATTCTTTCTCATGTCAGAGGTGAGATTACCTTATAATTAATAACTGGGACGAGGACATAGGATGTAGCGATAATGGATGGTTTTTGCTATTTCTTGTCCTGCTTGGTGTGCAAGCTGGCTTTCACCTCTTATCACGTTTGAGCTACATCGTCCCCAAAAGCAGCAAGATGACTCTCACATACACTGCCTTTTACATATGTAGTTACTTGGACATGTACCACTGAGACATCCATTCACTCACCAACACACCGATACACACACTCATGCACCCATACACGTGTTTCCACATGCACTGTTGAACCATACATCCAGTGAATCAACCACTCACACATCTATGCACAGAGTCACACACCTCAGACCCACCCACACATACACTCAATCTCTCCCCAAAAATACTTAAACAACCAATCAATAACCTATATAGACACTCATATAGCTACTGACCAACCCATGCAGCAGCTTGCACAACAACAGACAGACGGATACAGACATTCACACAGTTTAGTCACCAACCCATGCATTCAGTAAGACACATTTAATCACTCACTTATACAGCCAGTCACCCTCCTACTAAATCCTCTATCCAGACACTTATACACCCACTCATTCTTCAATACACCTAGGAATATATATAAAACATATTTAAAAATTACAGAAACACACAGTCACGGGATGATGTCATCAGTGATGTCATTTGAGATGTCATCAGTGATGTCATCAGTGATGTCACTGACCATGTCATGAATGATGTAATATGTGACGTCATGAGCAGTGCATTGCGGGTGCGCGAGTTATAGTTAGCTGAACTAACTATAACGGTGGAATTTCTATGGTTTTATATCAGTGAAATGTTCAACTAACTATAACGTCCCTAAAACCTATGGTTTTTTCCACTGAATTTCTAAAGTTTTTTAAATGCAAATTTTTAACTATAACGTCTGTAAAACCTATGGTTTTTTCTGTGAATTTCAAAGGTTTTATAAATGCTAATTTCTAACTACAATGTCCCTGAAACCTATATTGTTTTTAAGTAAATTTTAAAAAGACGTGCATACTTTTTGTAGTGAGAAACTAACTGTAACAGTAGTCTGTTATAAGTTATAATTAAGGCTCCCTGTTTTCCGTTTTTACGGATTTTTACAGATAAATACAGACAGAAAACAATGTGTTTTCTGGCTGCATTTATTTTTTTAAATGGATAAATACAGAAAATTGTGCTCTTTTTAAGTAACTCTCCGTGCTGTCTTTGATGAATTATAGGCCAGCAGCTGAGAATATGGACAGCATGGGAAATTAATTTCTTTAAATAATGGCATATGTCAACATACATTAATGGTATAATGCTAGTATTTACCAGTGGATGAATTGATATATAATTAAGGCTCCCTGTTTTCTGTTTTTACGGATTTTTACAGATAAATACAGACAGAAAACAATGTGTTTTCTGTTTGCATTTATTTTTAAAAGTGGATAAATACAGAAAATTGTGCTCTTTTTAAGTAACTCTCCGTGCTGTCTTTGATGAATTATAGGCCAGCAGCTGAGAATATGGACAGCAGGGGAAATTAATTTCTTTAAATAATGGCATATGTCAACATACATTAATGGTATAATGCTAGTATTTACCAGTGGATGTATTGATATATAATATTTGGCAGCTTAAATAGCTAAAATACAACAGACATCAAATTATGAGTTCACGTCTATCAGTTAAATAAATATGGAAATGTACAGTTTTTCAACTTCGTTTATACGCAAAACACAAAATAAATATGGATAAATACATGTAAAATAGCCCCCAAAAAAATATGGATAAATACAGACGGAAATGTTGAAAAAATAAATACCATAAAACCGGGAGCCCTAGTTATAATTTAACAATGTTTAAAACTTAATTAGCACTAATTAACATTTAAGTGTGAAAAATGTGTGACGCAGCAGCTATGATACCTGACTTCGAACAACAGCGTTCACAGTTCGATTCCCGGCTCCAGCGGCACGTTAGCCCACCACTATGTCACTGTGGGCAACACCTTACTTAATCTTCCCGACGCCCCGAGCGCCGGCACACCTTTCCGGGGAAGCTGTACGCTTTACAAATGCTGGCATTTTTTAATTTAAAACCATAGTGATGAGAAATATTAGCACGTATTTTTTTTTTCTATTCTGAACGATATTTTTTTTATGTCTTCTATTTAGAATTACGGCAATTAATAGATGTTTGTAGTCATGAGAATGGAAATGACACGGTTTGCCGGGTAACAGTTTTTAAGCTCTCCAACGTATGTACATATTAAGGACCTTATACGTGTTAGGATCGAAATCAAAACCTTTACCGCTTCACATTTTGTAACTTTTCCCAACACGTGCACAAGTTAAACAGTGAAAACGTGAGCACGTGTCAACTGTAAAACGAAACATCTAAATGGGCGGAGCCACATCTTCCTTCCATAGACTACTCAATAACCAAAAAGTATATAAACCACACCTGTTGTTTGATTAGTTTCGTTTATGCGAGTTATTTACGCGTGTCCATTCTGTGATGCACGTTCCCTTTTCTATCGTCGGATTCTTGTTTTGCGGCAACAAAACATATTCCAGAGTTGTAAGTTGTTTGATTATGGCATAGTAGATATTTATAATACGTAGCTATTTGTCAATATTTAAACATTGGTATTTAGAAAAAAGTGTTATTGGTTGTTTTTGCCATTTATATGCAACGTCAGCAGCTTGTTTTCAGAAACAGACAGAATACAGCAAAATTGTTCCTTTTCTGGCTCCTTTGAGATCATATAGTGTGACTTTGTATATTATAATATTGAGACTGTACTTGACCTCAGAGGTGTTGGTGACCCGTCGGCGCGAAGACTAAAGATTTATATGTAACGTCAGCAACTTCTAGTTTGTAGTCTATTTCCCCCTTGAGATCATATAGTGTTAGTATGTATATTATAATAACCCCACATTATGATCTCAGAGGAGTTTGTGACCCGTCGGCGCGAAGACTAAAGATTTATATGTAACGTCAGCAGCTTCTGGTTTTTAGTCTATTTTTCCCTTGAGGTCATATAGTGCGAGTATTTATATTGTAATATTAACATTTATACTGACCTCAGTGGAGTTTATGACCCGTCGACGCGAAGACTAAAGATTTATATTTAACGTTAGCAGCTTCTGGTTCTTACTCTGTTTCCCCCTTGGGATCATATACTGTAAATATGTATATTAAAATATTAACAGTCATTGTGATCTCAGAGGAGTTTATGACCCGTCGGCGCGAAGACTATAGATTTATATGTAACGTCAGCAGCTTCTGCTTCTTACTCTGTTTCCCCTTGGGATCATATAGTGTGAGTATGTATATTGTAATATTCACAGTCATTATGATCTCAGAGGAGTTTATGACCCGTCGGCGCGAAGTTCAAAGATTTCGAAGTCCCGGATAAAAGAAGCTCTGAACATATTCACTGCTGGAAAGTATTTAGTTTTTGATCTTGTTTTGTGTTCATGACTTTATTTTCCTTTTCCTTTTTGTGTGCAATCAGTGTCACTCTCTATATTGTAGTAGAGTGTCATATTTTCACACAACAGGAATTGGAGATTTGTTGCCGCCAGGAGTAAACCATCTGAAATACAGCTTACTGACCTTTATAACTTACTTGATCAGATATTTTTACAGTGAGAATATTTTTCGAAATTGCATTTAAAAAAAGATTGTTTGCATAGACACTTTCTTACTGAATGCCTTTGATAAACCCTACATTTTTGAATGATTTTTGGTATTTCATTTTTCTCTGTTGTGGTTCCTATTCTTGTTCTCCCTATAGAATTGATAGGAATAGTAGTGTATATATTACTACTATCCTATATGTTCTTAAAGGAGTCCGTGATCTGTTAGCGGAGCAGTGAGCGACCTCTAAGCACTACGACTGAACTTTCCAGAGTTCTACAGAATAGAAATTGTAAGAAATGATGAAGCGTACATTTCTATGTAATATAAAGTCATTTGTGTTTAACCCCTTCGCTGCTAGGCCTTTTCCCCTCCTGTGCTAAGCCTTTTTTTGGCTATTTGGGGTAGTGCGCGCTTAGGCCCCTGTAACTTTTTGACCACATAAGGAATCCATGCCAAATTTGCGTCCTTTTTTTCTAACATCATGGGGATTGTAAAGGTACCCAGGGTTTGTGGATTCCCCTGGAGGGGACCCAGAAATTAGTCAAAATACAGCTAAAATTTGGTTTTTTTGGGAAAAATGCGAAAAAGGGCAACAGATGAAAGCGTCTTGATTTTTCACTGCAAATGGCATCAAAAAGGGGTTGTGGTGCTGAAATCACCATCTTCCCAGCTTTCAGGGACAAGCAGACTTTTGTCAGAAAACCAACTTTTTTACACAGTTTTGGCATTTTTCTGGGACATAGCCTATTTTTGCTATTTTTTGTGCTTTCAACCTCCTTCCATTTAATGGTAGAAATGGGTATGAAACCAATAATGGATCCTGGAAAACCATACATTTCTGAAAAGTAGACAAAATTCTGAATTCAGCAAGGGGTCATTTGTGTAGATCCTTAAAGTTTTCCTTATAGAAACTAACAGTTAAATAAAGGAAAAATTGAAAATTAGTTGAAAAAAACAGCCATTTGTGTCAACGTTTTCACCTGTAACTTCTTCTAATTATGACAGCTATTTGAAGGCAATATACCGTTATATCCGCTGGACCTTTCTGGTTGTGGGGATATATAGGACTTGTAGGTTCACCAAGAACCCGACGAACCCAGAGCCAATAATTGAGCAGCATCTTGCAATGGTTTTTTATTATGTACCGGGTATATAGCAATTATTTTGGGAAAATGTATACATGGAAAAATTGTTATGAAAGACACCTATGTATTTCTGAAATGGGAACAAAATGTAGATTTTAGAAACAGTAGATATTTGCACATTTCCGAAATTGGGAGTACCCATACTAGCATGAGAATTATAGGTCATTTTTCAAAATGACTTATTTTTTACACATTGTCTTTCATTTGGAAGGCAGAAATGCATCGAAAGTCAATAGGTAATAACAGTTGCTCTACAATTCTGTGTTACCCAAAGTCTCCCGATAAAAATGGTACCTCACTTGTGTGGGTAGCCCTTGTGCCCACAACAGGAAATGGCTCAAAATGCAACGTGGACGTACCACATTTTCTCAATGAAAAATTACCCTTTTTTTGCAAAGTGCCTAGGTGTAGTTTTTGAACCCTAGCACTGCCGGAACCTAGGGAAACCTAGCAAACCTATACATTTTTGAAAACTAGACACCCAGGGGAATCCAGGATGGGGTGACTTGACTTCCTCCCACCAGGTTCTGTTACCCAGAATCCCTTGCAAACATAAAAATTGTCAAAAAACCACATTTCCCCACATTTCTGTGGTGGAAAGTTCTGGAATCTGCTTGGGTCCACAAATTTCCACCCACCCCGCGTTCCCCAAAGTCTTACGAGAAAAATGGTACCTCACTTGTGTGGGTCGGCCTAGTGCCTGCAACAGGAAACGGCGCAAAACGCAACGTGGTCACACCTCAATTTCGCAGTGAAAAATGACCCTTTTTGGCAAAGTGCCTAGCTGTAGTTTTTGAACCCTAGCTCTGCCGGCACCTAGGGAAACCTAGCAAACCTATACATTTTTGAAAACTAGACACCCAGGGGAATCCAGGATGGGGTGACTTGACTGCCTCCCACCAGGTTCTGTTACCCAGAATCCCTTGCAAACATAAAAAATTGTCCAAAAACCACATTTTCCCCACATTTCTGTGGTGGAAAGTTCTGGAATCTGCGTGGATCCACAAATTTCCACCCACCCCGCGTTCCCCAAAGTCTTCCGAGAAAAATGGTACCTCACTTGTGTGGGTCGGCCTAGTGCCTGCGACAGGAAACGGCGCAAAACGCAACGTGGTCACACCTCAATTTCGCAGTGAAAAATGACCCTTTTTTGGCAAAGTGCCTAGCTGTAGTTTTGAACCCTAGCTCTGCCGGCACCTAGGGAAACCTAGCAAACCTATACATTTTTGAAAACTAGACACCCAGGGGAATCCAGGATGGGGTGACTTGACTGCCTCCCACCAGGTTCTGTTACCCAGAATCCCTTGCAAACATAAAAATTGTCAAAAACCACATTTTCCCCACATTTCTGTGGTGGAAAGTTCTGGAATCTGCGTGGATCCACAAATTTCCACCCACCCCGCGTTCCCCAAAGTCTTACGAGAAAAATGGTACCTCACTTGTGTGGGTCGGCCTAGTGCCTGCGACAGGAAACGGCGCAAAACGCAATGTGGTCACACCTCAATTTCGCAGTGAAAAATGACCCTTTTTGGCAAAGTGCCTAGCTGTAGTTTTTGAACCCTAGCTCTGCCGGCACCTAGGGAAACCTAGCAAACCTATACATTTTTGAAAACTAGACACCCAGGGGAATCCAGGATGGGGTGACTGGACTGCCTCCCACCAGGTTCTGTTACCCAGAATCCCTTGCAAACCTAAAAACTGTCAAAAACCACATTTTCCCCACATTTCTGTGGTGGAAAGTTCTGGAATCTGCGTGGATCCACAAATTTCCACCCACCCCACGTTCCCCAAAGTCTTCTGAGAAAAATGGTACCTCACTTGTGTGGGTCGGCCTAGTGCCCGCGACAGGAAACGGCGCAAAACGCAACGTGGTCACACCTCAATTTCGCAGTGAAAAATGACCATCTTTTGGCAAAGTGCCTAGCTGTAGTTTGTGAACCCTAGCTCTGCCGGCACCTAGGGAAACCTACCAAACACACACATTTCTGAAAAGTAGACACCCGGGGGCTTCCAGGGAGGTATGGCTTGCGTGGATCCCCCAACGTTTCCTTACCCAGAATCCCCTGCAAACCTCAATTTTAGCTGAAAAAATCACTTTTTTCACACATTTGTGTGTGGGAAAGTGTGGCATCACTGGCCTCACACAAATGTCCTACCACCCAGCGTTCCCCCAGGTCTCCCGATAAAAATGGTGCCTCACTTGTGTGGGTGGCCCAAGTACCCGCGACAGGCAAGGGCCCACAACGTAGTGAGGCGACCTCAAAATGGCCTTTCACAAAACTACCTGGTTTTGCAAGGGGGGTCACCTGGGTTTTTGGCCCCGTGCTCGGCGGCCATCTAGGGAAACCTACCAAACCCACACATTTCTGAAAAGTAGACACCCGGGGGCTTCCAGGGAGGTATGGCTTGCGTGGATCCCCCAACGTTTCCTTACCCAGAATCCCCTGCAAACCTCAATTTTAGCTGAAAAAATCACTTTTTTCACACATTTTTGTGTGGGAAAGTGTGGCATCACTGGCCTCACACAAATTTCCTACCACCCAGCGTTCCCCCAGGTCTCCCGATAAAAATGGTGCCTCACTTGTGTGGGAGGCCCAAGTACCCGCGACAGGCAAGGGCCCACAACGTAGTGAGGCGACCTCAAAATGGCCTTTCACAAAACGACCTGGTTTTGCAAGGGGGTCACCTGGGTTTTTGGCCCCGTGCTCGGTGGCCATCTAGGGAAACCTACCAAACCCACACATTTCTGAAAAGTAGACACCCGGGGCTTCCAGGGAGGTATGGCTTGCGTGGATCCACCAACGTTTCCTTACCCAGAATCCCCTGCAAACCTCAATTTTAGCTGAAAAAATCACTTTTTCACACATTTTGTGTGGGAAAGTGTGGCATCACTGGCCTCACACAAATTTCCTACCACCCAGCGTTCCCCAGGTCTCCCGATAAAAATGGTGCCTCACTTGTGTGGGAGGCCCAAGTACCCGCGACAGGCAAGGGCCCACAACGTAGTGAGGCGACCTCAAAATGGCCTTTCACAAAACGACCTGGTTTTGCAAGGGGTCACCTGGGTTTTGGCCCCGTGCTCGGTGGCCATCTAGGGAAACCTACCAAACCCACACATTTCTGAAAAGTAGACACCCGGGGGCTTCCAGGAGGTATGGCTTGCGTGGATCCCCCAACGTTTCCTTACCCAGAATCCCCTGCAAACCTCAATTTTAGCTGAAAAATCACTTTTTCACACATTTTTGTGTGGGAAAGTGTGGCATCACTGGCCTCACACAAATTTCCTACCACCCAGCGTTCCCAGGTCTCCCGATAAAATGGTGCCTCACTTGTGTGGGAGGCCCAAGTACCCGCGACAGGCAAGGGCCCACAACGTAGTGAGGCGACCTCAAAATGGCCTTCACAAAACGACCTGGTTTTGCAAGGGGGTCACCTGGGTTTTGGCCCCGTGCTCGGTGGCCATCTAGGGAAACCTACCAAATCACACATTTCTGAAAGTAGACACCCGGGGCTTCCAGGAGGTATGGCTGGCGTGGATCCCCCAACGTTTCTTACCCAGAATCCCTGCAAACCTCAATTTTAGCTGAAAAAATCACTTTTTTCACACATTTTTGTGTGGGAAAGTGTGGCATCACTGGCCTCACACAAATTTCCTACCACCCAGCGTTCCCCAGGTCTCCCGATAAAATGGTGCCTCACTTGTGTGGGAGGCCCAAGTACCCGCGACAGGCAAGGGCCCACAACGTATTGAGGCGACATCAAAATTGCCTATCACAAAATGTTTTGGGCCCTTGCCTGTCGCTGGTACTTGGGCCTCCCACCCGAGTGAGGCACCATTTTTATCGGGAGACCTGGGGGAACGCTGGGTGGTAGGGAATTTGTGTCAGCCCCGTGATGCCACAACTTTACCACACAAAAATGTGTGAAAAAAGTGATTTTTTCAGCCAAATTTCAGGTTTGCAGGGGATTCTGGGTAAGAAAACGTTGGTGGATCCACGCAAGCCATACCTCCCTGGAATCCCCCGGGTGTCTACTTTTCAGAAATGTGTAGGTTTGGTAGGTTTCCCTAGGTGGCCGCCGAGCCCCGGGCCAAAACGTCATGGGACCCCCTTGCAAAACCAGGTCGTTTTGTGATAGGCCATTTTGAGGTCGCCTCAATACGTTGTGGGCCCTTGCCTGTCGCGGGTACTTGGGCCTCCCACCCGAGTGAGGCACCATTTTTATCGGGAGACCTGGGGGAACGCTGGGTGGTAGGAAATTTGTGTCAATCCCATGATTCCACAACTTTACCACACAAAAATGTGCAAAAAAAGTGAATTTTTTCAGCAAAATTTCAGGTTTGCAGGGGATTCTGGGTAGGAAAACATTAGGGGACCCACGCAAGCCATACCTCGCTGGACTCCCAGAGTGTCTAGGTTTCAGAAATGTGTGGGTTTGGTAGGTTTTCTAAGATGGCCGCCGAGCCCAGGGCCAAAACCTCACTGGTGTGGGTGGTTCAAGTACCCTCAACAGGCAAGGGCCCAAAACGTATTGAGGAGACATCAAAATGATCTATCACAAAACAAGCTGGTTTTGCAAGGGGAGTCACCTGGGTTTTGGCCCCGGGCTCGGCGGCCATCTTGGGAAACCTACCAAACCCACACATTTCTGAAAACTAGACACCCGGGGAGTCCAGCGAGGTATGGCTTGCGTGGATCCCCCAACGTTTTCCTACCCAGAATGCCCTGCAAACCTCAAATTTAGCTGAAAAAAATCACTTTTCCGGGGGGGCAGAAAGACTAATTTTGTGGCCGGGGGGTGGGGGCATCGGCATGCCCGCTTTGGGCAGCCCCCACCCCTAACTATAATTTAAATAAAAATCCCTGGTGTCTAGTGGGCTTTCTACCCCGGGGCAGATTGGGGGCTACTGCCCCCATCTACCCCCAGGGGGCAGAAAGACTAATCCTGGCAAATATTTTATGGGGGAGCAAAGGCCCTTGCCCAAGGGGCCGCTCCCCTCCCTGGTGCCTAGTGGATGGATCCTGCTTGGGGATCGCCCTCCTGGGGCGATCCCAAGCAGGGATCCACTAGGAAGGGTACCATTGGAAAGGGAGATTCTCCCTTTCCAACGATACCTCTCCTGAGTTTCTACGTGCTCAGGGGGCTGAGATAGCCCCTGAGCACGTAGAAACTGAAACTGAAATGAGCCTCTTGGCTCATTTCAGTTTCAGTTTCACTGAAATGACATCAGCGCGACGTGCGCGCCGATCGTCATTTCAGGGAAACCAGGGGGCCTCGGGAGCTGGGGAAGCTCTTCCCAGCTCCCGAGGCTTTAGTGGATTAAAGGAATCCCTCTGGTGCCCGCACCAGAGGGATTTCCTGCCCTGGGTTCCATGACGAGCTGGACTCGTCATGAGCACACGAGCACTGTGTGCCATGACAAGTCCAGCTCGTCATGAGCATGGAAGGGGTTAACAGTTTTTTACTTGTTATTGTTCTTGTGACCTGAGATGATGTAGTGCGGAGTGTTTCTTGTAGCACTTCTTTTTCTACTTTATCTAAAAGTAACTCATGCCCTCTTATATAATCAAGAATATGGGGCAACACTTTTACAAACTATAGCAGAAAAAAGGGAGGGTGTGGCCACGCTTAAGGGATATTTTATGAAGTGCGTTTTATTTGTCACCTCTTTGATATATACAGCTTCAGTTTTCGAAGAAAGTTTATTTGTAATTGCTTAATAAAAACTGTTTCAAACCTAGACTGAAATCTTTGCTGCGCAACCACACCTCCCCGTCAGAAAAGTAAACACCACATTCTAAGTAAATAGTGCTACTGGGAAGTATCCCACCCGCAAACTTAATAAAAAGAAGACCGCAACACACTGTTATTTTCCCGCCGTGATTTGTACACCCCACGCCAATTATATAAATGGCCCTTAAAATATATAAAAAACAATTTTTACCTTCACAATCCCTGTTCACCACCTTGTGACCACTTTACAGAGTTAATAGTGTTCCTACCCTCCCCGCTATTACTTTGTTTTCCCGTACTCCATTGAAGTGCGTCACAAAACGCTTCACAACAGTCAAACGTTCCCAGCCAATAATGAGCAAACTTGTACTCGGAACACTTTAGCCAATGAAATGTCCATGGTGTTCTGCAGAGGGGGAGGGAATCGCTGCCAACACTTCTACTTTTAATGCTTCACAGCCAATGAACATTAAGCTTGGGAAGGTCCTGCTTGGAACACATTACCCAATCAGATGTCCCTGATGCTCCGCGGAGGGCGAGAGAATGGCTGGCAACACTTCTACTTTCAATGGTTTACAGCCAATGAACATTAAACTTGGGAACGTCCTGCTTGGAACACGTCAACCAATCAGATGTCCCTGCTACTCCGCGGACGGGGAGGAAATGGCTGGCAACACTTCTACTTTCAATGGTTCGCAGCCAATGAACATTAACCTCTGGAAGGTCCTGCTTGGAACATGTGAGCCAATCAGATGTCCTTGCTACTCCGCGCAGGGGGAGGGAATGGCTGGCAACACTTTTACTTTTAATGGTTCGCAGCCAATGAACATTGAGCTCGTTGTTGGAACACCTCACCCAATTAAACGTTAATTTTGTTCACTGTCCGTGATAAAAGTGAACAGCGCATTATACGTAAACATTACTGCGCATTATATTAAAGGAAGGTAAAGGAAGGCTGCAATACGGCGCATTGTTATTTTCCCGATATGATTTCCACAGCCTACTGAACATTGCCTCAATACCGCGCATCGTTGTTTTGCGGACGTGATTTCCACAGCCTACGCAACATTCACACTACCTGTGTGTGCACCCTACACACTGCTTGCCGCAATACGGCGCATTGTTTTCCCGACGGGATTTCCAGAGCCTACGCAACCTTGCCGCAATACCACGCACCGTTGTTCTGCGGACGTGATTTCCACGGCCTACGCAACATTCAAACTCCCTGCCTCTGCACCGTACAGACTGCTTAAACTAAGACCACAGTGTTCCTACCATACCCTCTTATACAATTATTCTCTTATTTTTCCCCCTACGCCTTTCAACTCAGTCACAAAATGGCTGCCAACACTTCCTAGTTTCAACAGTTCGCAGACAATGAGCCGCACGCTCGTGCTCGCAACCCCTCAGCCAATCAGATGTCAGAATTCTCAAATATCGATATCTGTAAATTTTGATATTTCTCTAAAACTACTGAACGGACTTACCCCATTTAAACAAAAGCGTGCTTTCTGGACCAAGACCTTTCTCCCTGCCAAATTTGACGTAATTCCGTTCAGCAGTTTGACCTGTAGCCTTGTCTAAAGTTTCCTATGGAAATTGCATGGAGTAAACACGTTTTGGGACCCCCTTTTTCTCAGCTCCCCTTGACGAATCACCCCAAACCTTCAACATAGGAGCTGATCTGAAAAGAGAAGTTTTTGGGAAAATTTCAGTAAATATTCGTCAAACGACGCCAAAGTTATAAGCAAATCAAAAACGCTTTTCCTATAGAAACGTGGTCCTAACTATAACTATCTACTGGCGACTGCCAGTAGATAATATATATATATATATATATATATATATTCACTCAAAAAACCAAAGGTTACAGGGACATTATAGTTAGGCGCAGATTTTACACGCACAAAACCATAAAAGAATTCAGCAGTTATAGATACCTGAGCTAACTATAACTTACAACCCCGCAATGCACTGCTTATGACCTCACATATTACATCACTCATGACCTGGTCAGTGACATCACTGATAACATCACTGATGGCATCATCCAGTGATTGTGTTTTCTAAAAGTTTATGAGTGTTAAATATATATACTAAGGTACAAGAAAATTTAAATTAGTATATCTTGTGTACTACTAATGAGTGATACTGTTTCTAGCATATATTAGTGAGTAGCTGTATGGGTGAGTGAGTGGCTGTGTATGTAGCAGAATGGGTGGGTGAGTAGGTGTGTGAGTGGCTGTATTGGTGACTGACTGGCTGTGTGCGTGACTGTATGGGTGAGTGGCTGGGTGTGTAAGTGGCTGTATGGGTGAGTGAGTGGCTGTTTGAGTGGGTGCGTGGTTAACTGAGTGGGTGTGGGAGTGGCTGTTGTGGAGAATGACTGTGTGAGTGGCTGTATTGGGTGAGTGAGTAGATGTGTGAGTGCTTGTATGGATGTGTGAATGGGTATGTAAGTGTTTGGATGTGTGAGTGGCGCTGTTGAGAAGCTGTATGAGTGAGTGACTGGGTGTGTCAGTAGCTGTATTGGTGAGTGAGTGGGTGTATGAATGGCTGTATGGGTGAGTGAATGGCTGTGTGAGTGGCTCTGTGGATGAGTAAGTGTGTCAGTGGTTGTATGGGTGTGTGAGTGACATGCACTCACACACCCACTGTTGTGTGGGTGTGTCAGTGGGTGTGTGAGTGGTTTTGTGGATGATGTAATCTGTGATGTCATTTGAGATGTCATCAGTGATGTCACTGACCATGTCATGAGTGATGTAATGTGTGAGGTCATAAGCATTGCATTGCGGGGACGTAAGTTATAGTTAGCTCACGTAACTATAACTATTGAATTTTTATGGTTTTGTGCAAGTAAAATCTATTTCCTAACTTTAACATCCCTGTAACCTTTGTTTTTTTTAGTGAATTTCTAAGGTTTTTTAAATTCGATTTCCAAACTGTAACGCCCCTGTAACCTTTGTTTTTTTGGTGAATTTCTAAGAATTTTCAAATTACATTTCTAAAGTGTTATGTCCCTGTAATGTTTAGTTTCTTTTAGTTAATTTGTAGGGTTTATTTTCAATACTAAGCATAATACATTTTATTTCGATTTTTAATTTTTTTTTTGAACTGCAGACATTCTTTGTTTATAAATATACTTTATATACTTTTAAAAACATAAAAATCACAAATGTACTTAATGCAAAATATATGACGTTTTTTGCAATGTAATTAAACAATGTTTTTAAATCCATTTTTGGGGTACCACTGTATTTTTGCGGGTCCAAAAACATAGATGGCACTACTACTCTATGGTTTTTAATCTTGATGGGACTACTACTCTGTGGTTTTTAATCTCGATCACGTGATCGGAAGGAATCCGCAAGTCCGAATCCGCAGAGTCATCTAAAATTTTATAGATTATTTCAAATATGTACATCACTCCATTTCCATTAATGACATCAGATGTGAACATATTTACCAGTATATATAAACCACCTTATATCTGTTTTTCAACAAAGTTACCTATTTTACGAGTTATGCGATTCCGCAAATCTACATACCGGATTCGCTCGCAACTACACCCACACCTGTTTTTTTTATTGGATATATGAGGACCCACCCATGTACAAGGAAAACCACAACCAAAAACAGTTCTTCAGTGAAGTCTCTAGAAGGAGGATTGAGGACCACAGGTACTCTACTTTTATAGAATGGCTGAAACTACATCCACAACCTGATGAGGATGAAGATGCACCACTTCAAAGAAAATAAAGTGATGCCTGGAAGCACTTTACAATACCTTCTGGGGAAAAGAAGGTAACAGCAAAATATGAGTGGTGCAATATTTGCAGCAAGCAGTTATCCAGAGGAACTGCAAAGAAGTATTCACATGGTACAAGTTCCATGTAGAAGCACTTAAAAACAATTCATGAAACGGTCTACAACCAGATGATGCGGGAGAAAACAGGTGCAGCAGGTCAGTCCACCCCTAGAGCACTAGAATTGAGTGACATAGTTACTCACTGTGTGAAGTAACACATGCTTGTTGCTGTAAAATATCCTCTGGGGCTACATACTTGAATACAGTGAAGAAGATTCACTGTTATTATTTTTTTTTTGTGCTTCCAGTTACCATGTTATGTTTTTTGAAGACTGAAGCAAAAATAAAAAAACCCTTCTAGAAAAAAGCTTGGTCTTATTAGAAGCACCATCTGGTCAGGATGGAGCTAACTCTGTGTTTTCACTGTGTCAGTGACTGTATCGGTGTGAGAGTGGGTGTCTCAGTGGGTGCATTAGTGTATGCCTGGATATGTTATTAGATGCATTAGTTTTTGGCTGGGTGTGTAAGTGTCTGCTTTGGTGTATGCCTGGGTGTGTCAGTGTCTGCATTGATGTATGCCTGGGTGTGTCAGTGTCTGCCTTGGTGTATGCCTGGGTGTGTCAGTGTTTGCCTAAGTGTGTTATTGGATGCATTAGTGTTTGGCTGGATGTGTCAGTGTCTGCTTTGGTGTATGCTGGCTGTGTCAGGGTCTGCAATCATGTATGCCTGGGTGTGTCAGTCTATGCATCGGTGTATGCCTGGGTGTGTTAATGTGTACAGCAGCATGTGCATGGGTGTCTTATCGGATGCGTTAATGTTTGGCTAGGTGTGTTAGTGTCTTTATTAGTGAGTGCATGGGTCAGTGTCAGTAGCTGCATTGGTCTGTGCATGAATCTGTCAGTCTGTGTGTGGTTTTATCAGTGTATGACTGGGTATGCGAGTAGTAGCCGTATTGGTGTATGTGTTTGGGTGTGTGAGTGGGTGTAACAATGTATAACTGGGTATATGAGTCATTGTATCGATGTGTGGCTTGGTGTGTGAGTGATTGTATGAATGTGTGAGTGGGTGTGTGAATGGCTGTATGGGTGTATGAGTCTATCTAAGGAGCAGTTTGCATGTGTAAATGGGTGTGTGACTGACTATATGGGAATTTGAGTGGCTGTATGTGTGGGTGTGTCAGTACCTGTGTAAATGACTCTACAGGTGTGCGAGTTCATGTATGAGTACCTTTATGGGTATGTTTGTGACCCATAACTTAAATTACTAATATACATTTTTATAACTTTACAAATACATTTTATTAACATATTACAAAACAATTCAAACCAAACAATTAACAAATAAATATCACATAAGTTATTTAACTATGTACAAATACACTTTTGTGCATAAGTAATAAGTACTTCAGGAAGCACAAATTATTTAATTTTGGATTATATATTATGACAAGTTATCGGTTACTTGAATGCTTGGTAATAAGTATCATCGAGTCTTTAATTTCCATGCGTGAAAGCCACTCTAAAATGGCGATTGATTAGCAGTACTAAACTATGTACTCTCTTGTCCTTCTATTATGTTCACCTTTTAGTTTGTTAAATGGAACTGAATGCTTCATGGTCAACGTCGGGACCAAGGTGTGTGTGCGCACCGAAACGCGTTGGGTATTGTCTCCGCCTGTGAAAGCAGAATACAACCTTTTTGATTTGCACCAGAGTGCCGTAGAGTCCTTTATGGGTGGAGGAATCCTCTAAAAACTACATATATATATATATATATATTTTTTAATTTGCAGCGACCTCCGTTCGCTGTTGCAGAGTTACACGGGAGCCACGTTGAGCGCCGCGAAAAATCAGCGGATCTTGCATGTGGGAAAAAAACATTTTGGGCAAATTCTTGCCCAAAATGACTACTTTTGCTACCTCTCTTACAGAAACATGGGGTCAGGGAACCTCTACCCTGACCCCTTCATCTGTTTTACACACTACTTTTTAGCCCCAGGGACCATTTCCCGACACATAAAATGGCAGCCACAACTTTTCTCTCAGGTTGCGGCCAGCCAATCAGGGCCTTGCTGTGGCCCATGGAGCCGCGTATTCACCGCGGGTGGATCTGCGGAGAATCCGCGCCCCTAGATATCTATATTGCTTTTTCCTTTAATATCTCAAAAACAACTGAACGCATCTACACCAAATAACAAAAAGGTCGCTTTCTGAACCAAGACCTACCTTTCTGCCAAACTTGGTGTAATTCCATCCAGCGGTTCGGGCTGTAGTCGCGTTCAAAATCACTATTGGAAATTGTATTGGGAAAAAGCATTTTGGGACACCTCCCTTTTTCTCGGCCCCGCTTGACGAATCATCCTGAAACTTTCAACACAGGAGCTGAACTGACTGTCGTATTCATTTTGAAAAAAATCGCGAAGATTTGTCAAAAGGCGCCAAAGTTTGGCAAAGCAAAAAATGCTAGGTCCCAACTATACTACCTACTAGCTATCGCCAGTAAGGAAGGGTGGGGGGGGGTTGGGGTGTGTGTGTGTGTGTGTGAGAGAGAGAGAGAGATAGAGAGATGGCAGTCACCACTTATAGTTAGGACCACATTTCCATAGGAAATTGATTTTTTTGTTTGCTTACGACTTTGGGCTGTTTGACAAATCTTCATGAAACTTTACAAAATAAAAGTTTCAACAACCTCAGCTCTTTCCTTTGAAGTTTTGGGGTGATCCATCAAGCAAGGGCCCAGAAAAGGGGGGGGGGGGGTGTCCAAAACGAGTTTTCACCATGCAATTTTTCATTGGAAAATTAGACACAGGTACAATCAAAATGGCTGAACGGAATAGCGACAAATTTGGCAGAAAGGGAGACCTTGTTCTAGAAAGCGTGCTTTTTGTCATTTGGTGTAAATACATTCAGTAGTTTTTGCGAAATTGAAGTTCCCCATGTGTGTATATATCATTCCATCGAGCATCCATGGATCCAGCAGATCAAAAGATTTGATATGATTGGCTGCCACCGAATCAAGAAAGATGTGGCGGCATCCAATGTAATGACTCAGTAATGACTCAGGGACTCAGTCCCCTGTCAAGCAAAAGGTCTAAAAAACATACAGGGGAGAATGGTAGGAATACCTTGCCCACTAGGCCTGGTGCAGGGAGGGTAAAAAACATATATCTATCAGTACCACAAATCTGCAGAGGATCCACGGCACTAATAAAAAAAAAACCTGGATCCAGCCCTTTTTAAAAGTAAGCCTTCCGGAGTTGGCCAGGGATCTGGGGGCCAGTCCTGTTAGTTTTTTTGGGGATGAGACATACAGCCCCGCCCCCCAAGTCATTTTAAGGCCCTGGGGACACCGTCGCCTTGGGACACCATCGTCTGGAGCCAGTGTGATTGTATATTGAGAGGAAGATGTACGCCCACCCCCCCAAGCCTTCAGAAGGACCCACCCCATGGGGCTGATATTCTTACAAAAGGAGAGGGGGTGTGTGGCTCCCCTCCCAGGACAGTAGGAGGCTCCAGGGACCTCACCCCCAGGGGCCGCAATATATTTAGTAATGCTGTGGGTGCTCCGGTACCTACTCATGACACCCACAGCTAATTACTGCCCATGGGGCCGAGGGGGAGCCCCAGGGTTCCCACAACCCCAGCCATCTCCTCTGCCTGCACCCATTGCGGATAGGCGGGAGCCACCTATGGTGGTTTGCTCCTGCCCAGCGAAAGCAGCTTTTCCTTGCTCCAGGTGAGAGCAAACCTGTGTTCCCTGTCTGGAAGAGTGTGGGCATAGGTGAGCACAGGGATGGGAACCCCAGGGCCACTGGGTGGCTCGAGGAAGGGGGGCCCACACCCTCTTCCCACAAAAAAATAATCCTGCCTTCAAAGGCTCAAAGAAGGTGGGCCCATGCCCCCTCCCCAAAATAAAAATCAGCCCCGGGGAGGGGGTCTCTGGGGCCCTTTAGAGGCTGGGGGGAGGGGTCTCTGGGGCCCTTTAGAGGCTTGGGGAGGGAGGTGGCACTCCCCTCTCCCAATTAAAACATTAATAAGCCCCAGGGCATGGGATCCCCGGGACCCTTCCAATGGCCTTCAGAAGGCTCTGGGAGGGGAGCCATATGACCCTTCCGCATTGAAAAAAGTTTCGACCCCGAGGGGTGTGGTCCATGGGTCCATAAAAAGGCTTGGGGAGGGAGGGGTGCATGCTCCTCTTGCCTAAATGGAAAAAAAACAGGAAAGTGAATGTGAAATGAGCAGAGTAGCCTTTCGTTTCACAATCACTCATCCTGCTGCCGAGCGCCCCATAATGCCCTGCAAGGGTTTTTATTTAAATATTTTCTGATGCTGGCGGTGCATCTAGAGGGGACAGAGACACCACCAAGCTTTTGTTAATGTTATGGGAGGCTGCAGGGAGCAAAGCAGCCACCTAACAATTTTTTGTTTGTAAATGCAGTAAGTCTCCTGGGTCATTGAATCCAAGACCCCAGGAGAGTTTACCATACGTTTTTTTTAACTATTCCAAAATGCAGATGTATGCTTTTCAGCTGGATTGCAGGGAACTCTTGTGGTTAATTCTGTGGCTACATTTTATGGTAATCACTATTAAACATTTCAATGTGTGAATATATGAAACATATGTTTCATCATCATTTTTGGTGACTTTTTGACAAAACCAATAGGTCTGCTTTACAATGTTGACGTGCTGACCCCTTTATAAAGCCAATACACCCACTTTTTATATTTGAGGGTTATGGCCCTTTGACAAAGCATGTAGGTTTTTGTTATTTAAAATCACACCCTTTCCAGGGGCGGCTGCTCCATTAGGGCGGAGGAGCGTCGCCCCACTGCTTTCTCGCAGTGCGAGAGGCAGAAACATAAAATGGTATTTTAAATACAATTTTATGTTTCTGCTTCTCGCGTTGCGAGAAAGCAGAAGGCAGGGTATGACTGGTTGGGGGCGGGTCCGGGAGGAGTGGCTTGCCCACTGTTGTGGGCCCTGACTGTTTGGTCGGCCCTCTCGGGCCGACCAAACCAGTCATGCGCACTCTACATTTTCTCTATGTAGGCTGCATGCAGCCTACATAGAGAAAATGGCCTCCCTACCGGCGCCCGGCTGGGCGCTGTCCGCACCAATCACAATGCTGCCATTGCAGCGTTGTGATTGGCTTAGGGGAGGGGAGGGAGGGAGGATGCATGCTTCCTTCCTGTTCCAGGAAACCGCCGGCGAGGGACCCGTCACCCGGCCAGGAACAGAGGCGGCGCGGGACCCGGTAAGGTACATTTAAAAAAAAAAAAATTCAACTCCCCTCACCCCCCCCTACCCACGAGTCATGCGAGCCGCGACTGATGGATACGTACATATTAGCATGGTAAGAAGGGACAGCAAAACAGTGCAGGTGTCGCAGAATGGGATAGCAAACAAATACTGCCACACGGTAAGGTAAGGCGTGATACCAAAACAGTATTAGCGTGGGAGAAAGGGATAACAAAGCAGTCCAAGCATTGACAGAAAGGCTCGCAAAGTAAATCCATACATTGATACATACATACAAGCATGGTAGTCGGAAGTAATAGCAAAACAATGCAAGCGTAGAGGAAGGGATAGCAAAACTGCAAGTATGGGAAGGAGGGACAGCAAAACAAAATGCAAGCGTGAGAAAAGGGGACAGCAAAACAGTGAAAACATGAGAAAAATGGATAGCGAAGAATGTCCAGCATGTTGAGAGGTGGTAATAAAACAGTATAGAGACCGCACAATACAAAATACATTAAGGGGATAGAAACCAGCAAACCTGTGCACAGGATGCGGAGACGATATAGTGGCAACTACATGCAGCTTGGGAAGAAATAGCAGAAGACAGCATAGCGTGTGTTATACGGAAAAAGATTACCGGAGCAGGGTGTGTGGTACCGAGAGAGGGGGTAGCCAAACTCACTGCAAGATCGGCAGGAAAACCAGCAAAACACGGACGAATGAGATGTGGTAGCCAGTGTGTCATGGGCCCAGGAGCAAGGAAGGAAACGGACCCCTGGCTGAATTAAAAAA
Source organism: Calotriton arnoldi (assembly GCA_963921515.1). Classification (NCBI taxonomy): domain Eukaryota; kingdom Metazoa; phylum Chordata; class Amphibia; order Caudata; family Salamandridae; genus Calotriton; species Calotriton arnoldi. The sequence continues at coordinate 1,360,908 of CAWUFW010002334.1, forward strand.
TACATCAATAATCAGGCTTTATTGTTCATTTATTGATGTTAGTTCTCAGAAGAGCTGCACACCCAACCCTGTGCAATGCCACAGAGCGCCTTAACACAGTTACCCTAGCACTAGCCGGATCAGGAAGTTTCCATCGCCAGAAGGGTCAACAGCATCACAGTGCAGGCAAGAGAGACAGTCAGCATTGCAGCTGTTTTACTACTGTTTTGAGCAGGGGGCATTTGCAGGGCACCAGCAGACACACGTTCACCGGTTATTCACCAGTAGTTTCTGGCAGTGAAAGAGCTGCGCCCGTTTCTTAGCTGCTCTCTGCCCTACTTTGCAGGTGCCTCAGTATCGCTCCTCCGCTGCTGCTGCAAGAGACAGATTTTACCCTTTTGGGTACAGCTGCTGAAGCGTTGCACGGAGGAAAATGGTTCCATGTTTGCTTATGAAAAGCCATGTAACCGGAAAACTTTTCACCCTGGCAATAAATGGCACCAGCCCCCGCTGCTCGCTGAGAGCCAGATGAATATCACACGCTGTGGGAGAGAAGCCAGCCTGTATGACGAAGCTACACGAGCAAACCAAGCTAAACTAATTCTGGCTGGCTGCTGAATGTCTGCTCAGGGTGTAGAACGTACAACTCAGTGGCAGTAAACATAGAAGACAGATGTACAGGGCTGTGCTGCTGCGTGACAGGGAAATAGCAAGACAATGAACAGAACAGAGAGAGAGATATGCAGGACCTTGCTTCTGTTTAATAGGGACCTAGCAAGGCGATGAACATAGAAGAGAGACGTACAAGGCGGTACTGTTGTTTGACAGGGACATAACAAGGCAATGAACATAGAAGAGAGATGTACAGGGCTGTGCTGCTGCTTGCCAGGGAAATAGCAAGGCAATGAACAGAACAGAGAGAGATATGGAGGACCTTGCTTCTGTTTGATAGGGACATAGCAAGGCGATGAACATAGAAGAGAGACATACAAGGTTGTGCTGGTGTTTGACAGGGACATGGCAATGAACATAGAAGAGAGATGTACAGGGGTGTGATGCTGCTTGACAGGGAAATAGCAAGGCAATTAACAATTGCTTTATTAACCTTCCTGCTTTCTCAAATTTGCTTGAAAATGCACCATTTGTCCACTCTTTTTTTCAAAATTTTCTCCGGGGGGGATACGCCCCCCTATCCCCGAATACCCCCCTAGGTTGTTCGGGCTCACTCTCAACGCTCGCTCGCCGCAGTGCAGAACAAAAATTATTTTACGCCCTACCACTTTCAAATGTCACCAGCCGCCACTGACCCTTTCTATTGTTACATGGCAGTCGGCTGTGCTGCCAGGTGCTGTGCCCAACCCCACGCCAAGCACGGCCGAATGCCATGTGCAGCGGGCAGTTAGGTGCCCAGCTGTGCGGCAGGGGTTAGCTGACCACAGGCCAAGCCATGAGCCCAACCCTACACCACCTATCGCCAAAGGCCATAAGTGGCAGTGGGTTGGGCGACCGTGGGGTGGTTGGGTGCAGGGCTTGGTCAAAGAACAGGCCCTGCGCCCAAACACATGCCATGCACGGCCAAAGGCTGTGTGCTGCAGGGAGTTAGGCGCCCTAACCCATGCCATACATGGTAATGGACATCTTACTTTATGTTAAAAACATCGAATTTCATTGGGGAAAAAAACAAAGGTTAAAGTGATGTTATAGCTGGAAATTGTAATATATCTTACTTTACATTACAAAAACCTTCGGAATTCACTGAAAAAAACAAAGGTTAAAAGGACGTTACAAGTAGGTAAGATGTCAGTTAAAACATTCAATTTTAAATCATCAAAACCACTGAAATTCACCAGTTACAGTTAACTCAGGTAGCTATAACTCGTTCCCACACCATGCACTTCTAATTACCTCACATATTACACCACTCATGACATGTTCTATGACATCATTGATAACATCACTGCAATGTTTTTTCCAGAGTGTGTGTGCGTGTGTGTACACACATACACACACACATACATACATATATGAGGAGCAAAGAATAAAAGCGCTGAAACCCAATTCCTGGAAACAGCCAAGCGTTTATTATAAAAGTAGAAATGGCAGCATGCTCACAGTCCTGACACATTTTGCTTTTTGTGTTTCAGGATTGTTCAGAGGTGAGCAAGTTAAGCTACCCACGTGCTTTTATATCTAAACTGCCATGTGACTCGGCAGCACAATCATACAAATACCAGAATGCACTTCAAATGTCATTTGTGCATATCTCGAAACTGCAGTGCAATGTTTTTAATTTTTTTGTTTGATCTGTTTATTACAATTTTACAAGTATGATACAACCGATCAGCACAAATTATACCTGTCGAATCAGTGGGTACATATAATCAGAGTCTTCATGAAACACTTAGTATTGTGGGCACAGCAAACGTATACATAGTCTGTATCCCATCCATACAACAATCAACATTTACGGCAGAGAACGGTATGATTCAGGTACACCATACTATCGTTTCAATACGTGACCCAATTACCAGTAATCAGCACATGGACATGACCGTTCCTTGAATACAATTTTAGTGACTCATGTTATCAACATCGCATTGTCAAGGTCAGTGATCAAACAACTAGAAAACGAGAGAATAAAATGTATAACAACATCTTATAAAAACAGGAAAGGGAGAGAAGGCTGGGTGGATTCGAATGAGGGGTGGGTAGCCCATTTCCGCTACTGTAATATCATAACTACCATACTTAAACACAGTGTTCGTGCCTCCATGATATTGCATTGTTATTCAAATGTACATAATGAATATTACATAGTCCAGGTCTCATTAATACAATATCAAAGTACAATACCCAAATAATTATTACTTATGTGGTATCAGGAGTGTCAGGAGGATCTTCCGGAGCGATTACCACTTGAAGCGCCGTTAGGATTGTGTTCCAAGCATCTGCAATGGGATATTTACGTAAATCTAACGTGTCCTCTCTTGCCAGTGATATTGCTTCCACCTTAGCCCAGTTCAACATAGACTGAGTCCAGGCTTTTACCGATGGGCGATCTACAGCTCTCCAACGACGTGTAACAAGTCTCTTGGCCACTATTAGACCCAGGTCTAAAAATCTGGAGGAAGCTTTGTGTTTTTTTTATTTCTGGGGAATATTCCTGTGATACATGTCACCCACATTGTCTCCAAAGCCCTGTCAGTGCATTTGGACAGTAATTGTGTCACCTCGTGCCAGTAGCCCTGCAATCTGGGGCATGACCACATCATATGTAAAAAGGTAGCATCTACCATATGACATTGCGGACAGCAGGCATCCGTCCTAGTAAAGTATCTGTTAATTTTATCAGGGGAGAGGTATGCCCTGTGAACTATATATAATTGAATCAGCCTAAATCTATTGTTCCTAGGGATCTGTCTCGGGCTCCCCAACAGCATAGCCCATTCATGGGGTGTGTAGGATCTGTCCATGTCTGCTTCCCATCTAGCCCGTCAAGGCGTTAGATCCGCCATAGTATACTAGCGGATTGATTCCGCGAACCATTTAATAAGGTGCCGCCCTGTACCCATCACATGGACATACTGCATCAAAAGGTGTGTTGGAGGCTCCTGTGAGACATTACCCCAACGACTCCCCATCGTGGCCAACCAGGAGGCGTGAGCTAAGAAATGTCCTTTGGAACTCCATCTTCTTCAGTCAGTGAGAGAAATGGGCGTAGCACGCCCTCTGCATACATGTCCCCCAGTGTGTGAATGTCAGCAGCATGCCAGTCCACTAGCGCCGCCATGCCGAATCGGCCCCCCCTCTCGGCATACCTAACAGTGGGATAGTGGGCGCATACGGTGCTATCGCTCTAGTAAGATAGAGGGGTCTACGAAAGCACTTCAACGCAATTGACACCAAAAGGGGAAGCGTCGTATGCGATTTAGTGCATGGATAAAAGATGAAGAGTAGCCTGTCTAGCGTATACGGGGGCCCACTCTCTGCTGTATCCTATAGGTGCAATTCTGCCACCCACTTCACCACCCATTGTATTTGGGATGCCAAGTAATAATGTTCCATATTGGGTAAAGCCAGGCCACCCCGCTCTTGTGGTAAATATAGTTTAACTAACGCCACTCTGCAGCGGGTGTTACTCCATGTAAATTCCCTCATCATGTCTTCCAATGATAGAAAAAAGGATGCCGGTAGAAATAACGGGAGGTTGGCAAAGTAATAGAGCATACGTGGCAGCATTATCATTTTAATGAGCGCCACCCAACCTGTAACTGATAGGTTCAGTGTTTTCCAGAACTCCATTTGAGATCTTAGACCCTTAACCGCCCGTGAGAGATTACCCTCCAAGAGATCCCGGTCAGTGTGATACACTCTAGTGCCCAAATAACGAAACATGATCGGCTGCCAGGTCACCACCGCCCCATCCACGACCAGCTGGGGATCTTCTGCCCCATCAGTGAAGGGGAACAGACAGGACTTCCCCCAATTCACACCAAGGCCTGAAATCGAAGCGAATAATTTAAGCGTGTCAGGAATGACCTGGGTTATGTCACGCAAATTCCTAATGTATAGCAGGATATCATCAGCGTAAAGGGATGTGGCATATAACTCCCCCCCTAGCTGCACGCCCCATCCCTGTGCCGACTGGCGCAGTGCCATTGCCAGGGGCTCAATAGCTAATGAAAAAATTAACAGGGAAAGGGGACACCCCTGCCTAGTACCCCTTTGTATCGGTATTGGCCTTGAGAACAGAGATCCCAAGCAAACACGAATCACCGGCGCCCCATAAAGCAGTTTAATGAGACTCAAAAAATATGGTCCAAAACCGAATCGCCACACATGAAAGGCCACTCCACAGTGTCGAAGACTTTTTCCAGACCTAGTACTAAACAGCCCGCTATTGGCCAGGTCCCTGTAGCACTACGCATAACCCGGAAGAGTCTGCAAATATTGAGGGAGGTATTTCGAGCTGGAACAAACCTGTTCCGGTCAGCATGAACCAGATGAGGAATGACTGGTGCCAGTCTTCCTGCCAAGACCCCTGCTAGAATTTTGTAATCTCCATTCAGCAATGCCAAAGGTCTGTACACGCTTGTAAGTGTAGGATCCCTGTCTGGTTTTGGGAGGGTAATCAAGGTAGCCTCCGTTAGAGAAGCTGGAAGCAAACCAGTTTCAAGTGCTTCCATATATAACTTATGTATTATGGACTGAGAAGGTCGGCATACGTTTTATAGAATTAGTGAGGGAAGCCGTCAGGGCCACGAACCTTGCCAGACGGCAATGCTCTCATGGTGCCTCTTACCTCCTCCAATATTATTGGGGTTTCTAATTCACTACGCTTCTCCGGAGTAAGGGTAAGATAGGTAAGACCGTCGAGGAAGGCATGAATTTCCGTCATTGGGGCATGTAGGGCCATTTTGTATAACCGAGTAAAATGCCCAGTCAATTCATTATGGATTTCGTGCTGTGTATACTTGATTCTACCGTCTGAGGACTGAAGCGCAGTGATGGGTCCGGTGGAATGGACTTGTTTGACCAACCAGGCCAGTATGGACCCAGAATGGTCAGCATGATTATGCGCAAGCGCTAAATGCGCAGTGAAGTTCAAGCAGCGTTGACGATCTAGGAGATCTGCATGCTTCTTCCATGCCTCCAAGCGTTAATAAAGCTTTTTTCACGGCTGTCAATTCCGCTTCTACCTGCCTCTTCAAGCCACAGCTCAGCCCCAAGCACCGTCCCCGTATTGTGACTTTCAAAGCTGCCCACTCCACCAGTAGAGACGAGGCAGACCCAGTGTTTTGCATGAAAAATTCACCAATGGCTTCCCCGATTGAGTCTCGGAAGACTGGGTCCTCCATCATCACCGGTTGTAATCGCCACGTAAGAATACCGGGGATTCCACCCTCCCATGCCACCGTGACGAAGTGTGGATTGTGGTCGGAATGTGTGCGGCCACGATAGTCTGAGCCAGTTATGTAAGGGAGTAAGGAGGAGGAGGAGCATGCTATGATTCTCCCACTTCTAAAGAAAGCAAATGCTGATCCGGCACAGTTGTCTAACTTTCGCCCCATTTCTTTGCTCCCATTCTTCTCCAAAATTCTAGAAAAACATGTGAACTTGCAATTGACTTGGTATGTTGAGTCCCAAAGGTTCTTACATCCCTCTCAATCAGGCATTAGGAAAGGCTTTTCGACAGAAACCACGCTTTTGGGAGTTACTGAGATGTTGCGCAGTCGTTTGGATGCCGGTGACACTGTGGCACTCATACTATTAGATTTGAGTGCCGCTTTTGACACGGTATCCCACACTGTGCTATTGCAAGCCTTGCGATCCATTGGCGTGGTTGGGCCTGCCTTGAAATGGTTGGCAGATTTTCTGGTGGACCGTACGTACCAGGTCTTCTCCTCAGCTGCGACTTCCAAAACCCACGCATCCCCCTACGGGGTACCACAGGGCTCTATCCTTAGCCCTTTATTATTTAATATTTATGTCAAACCTCTGGCGGATATCGCCGCTGAGGCGGGGTTGTCGATCTTTTCCTACGCTGACGACACCCAAATACTCTTCTCCCTTTCTGTTGATGGAGCGTCCAAACCCTCATCCCTTCAAACAGGGTTACGTAAAATAGCGTGGTGGATGCAAGCCAATTCACTAAAACTTAACGGGGAGAAGAACGAGGTGTTGATACTAGGGAATAATAAAGAGCTTTGGGGTCCCCAACACTGGCCACCTGAACTGGGCGCCCTTCCTCAGCTTACCCACCAAGCCCGTAATCTGGGTTTCATTATGGATGACCAGCTCTCTATGAAACACCAGGCGGTAAAGGTGGCTGCAACCTGCTTCTGCATCCTTAGATGGCTCAGGAAAATGTTGTGGATGCTGCCAGTTTCTACTCAAAGAACTCTAGTCCAGGCTCTTGTCACCTCTCGCCTGGACTATGGCAACATCCTCTTTCTAGGAGCCAATAAGGATGTGATACACAAGTTGCAGGTTGTACAAAATGCCGCAGCCCGCCTACTTTGCCGCACTCCGAGAACTGATTCTATCTCAAGCTCTCTACGTGAACTTCACTGGCTTAAAGTTGAGAACCGCATCAAATTTAAAACTTTAACCTATATGTTCAAGATTAAAACTGGCAAGGCCCCGGAATACTTGAACACTATTGTCCACCAATATGTCCCGTCACGTCCCCTTCGCTCATCCACTCAAGTTAAATTTACGGTTCCTAGGCACAGATTGTCACGCATGGGTGGCAGATCCTTTTCTTGCCTGGGCCCCGCTTTGTGGAACTCCCTCCCTCTGTCATTAAGGAAAGAGACCATCTTTGCCCACTTTCGTAAGTCATTGAAAACTTGGCTGTTCAATCAATAGATTTCTTCCTTTTCTCTCTTTGGTCCCTGTCAGCCGGCGCCGGGAAACCCTTGGGTAGCTGTGCGCCTTATAGATTCGAAATAACATAACAATCTATCCAGTCTCACATGCAAATCATGGGGAGTAGAGTAAAAGGAATATATCCTCAATCTGGGGTTAGGATGTCTCCAGATATCTGTCAAGTCCCATCCAAGCAACCATTCTCTTAGTGCTTTGGAGTTAGGTAAAGTAGCTGTACATTTAAGCAGGGGAAAGGATCTATCTAGGCCAGTGTCTATAACGCTATTAAAGTCCCCACCAATCAACCACGGCATACCACACCATTTTGTCAATATTAGGGATAGTGTAGGAAGAAACTGACCCTGTTCCGTATTAGGGGCATATACATTGCCTAATAATATGTGACGCCCATCCAACCTCCCCTTTAAAAACACATATCTACCTTCCTTATCAACCAGGGACTCCTCAACCGTATATGGTGTACCTGGTCGTATCCAGATCAAGGCCCCCCTTGCAAACAAGGAATAATCTGTGGCATAAACCTTACCCCTCCATTTTCTTTGAAGCCTGGTTATCTCAGTCTTGTTCATGTGCGTCTCCTGCAAGAGGGCAATACACACATTGTTTCTCCTCAGGTAAGAGTAGACTGCATATCTACGGGATGGTGTGCGAAGACCGCGTACATTCCAAGTGAGTATTGTATGTTCCATCACTACACTATTTTATACACCAATAAGGAGTAATCCGAACACTGCATGCAGTCGTGTGTGTATGGCAGCGGTGTATTAAGCTATTACCTTTTCCCCCCAGACAAACCCCTGCAACTAAAGGGAAAATGTGAATGCCAACAGGGCTAAGCAAAAACATCATAAGAGCGGCTCCCAGCAACATCAGGTGCTACCCAAACCCTGACAAGAAACACCTTGTCTGTGTACCAACTGGTTCCCTATACAAGGGAGAAGAGGAGGGCGGTAAGGCCCTGTGGAGCAGATCATTACGATATCCCCAGATGAAGCATGGCAATGCGTATAGAGATATATGTGACGAAAATAACCCGCAAATGCCACCCGTGATCCTAAATACAATACTCCACATACTTAACACAGAGCATGCATAACAGTGCTAGTCTAACCATACTGAGTGTCCACCAATTGCAGTTGTGAAGTTGTGTTTGTAGTGCAGACTTTCCCCCCCAATTATCACACAATACCATCTGCAGTCTGTGGTGTAACATCAGGCATTAGTAATGACACAGCATCAGATAGTCCGGCTGCAGACGAGCCCTTATCCTCTGAAGAGTGTGGAGGGGTGCCCTCTGTGCTGACCGCTTCCGCTGCCTCGGTCTTCTGCTCAGCCACTTGAACCGCTTTCCGTCTCTCTTGTTGAATTTGATCCGGTCCTGGTTCTGCTAAAATACCAAGGCAGGGGTTTCCTAGAACGTCAACGACAATTCCCAGTTCCGCTAGTATCACCATTTCTGGTTTCTGTGAGGCCCGACGGACGCGGACCTGAGAACTGGCCTGAGGTCTCCAGCCAGTCCTAGATGTCCTGAGGTGTTACGAAGAATCTAGTTTTCCCAGCAGATACCACACGCAATTTCGCTGGGAAGAGCAATGAATACGAAATGTCCAGTTGCCGGAGCTTCTGTTTGGCTTGCAAGAAAGATCCCCGTTGTCTTTGAACTTTGATTGTGTAATCTGGGGAAAACAGAATCCTTGTGTTTTCAAATTTGACCTCCGTCAATTTCCTGGTTTCCTGCAAGATCATATCCCAATCTCTGTAGTGTAACATTTTGAATATAAGCGGCTGTGCCGCTGCGCCTAGTGCCGGTTTCCTGCCTGGTAGGCAATGCGCCCTTTCTATGGTGAAGAACGGAGAGAATAGGGAGGAGGGCAGGATATTCTTGAGCCATTGCTCTATAAGGCCAACAGCATCCTGCCCCTCCGGCAATCCTATCAGGCGTATGTTATTTCTTCTGGAACGACCTTCCACATCTTCCACTCGTTCTTCTAGGTACCGTATTCGGGCTTCATGCGCATTTTGTTGTTTCTCCAGAAAATCGGTGACTGGTTTCAGTTCAGTGACATCATCCTCCACCGTGACAACTCTTTCACTCAACTTCCGATGGCCCGCATGCAACAGGGTGAGGTCCAATGCAACTTTATCAATTTTGGCCTACACTGATTCCCTAGATCGTTCTATAGCCCTCAGAATGGCATCAAAGCGGTCGTCTGTGGGTTCCTGTTGCGCAACGGACTGTGTTTGATCCACATTCATCGGGCCTGTGATCTGCGAGGAGGTCCTCTAGTGCGGCCCATCAGTTCAACCAGAGACGCCAGATCCTTGGCAGCTGTCAACAGCCAGACCCAGTGGCACACCGTAGGGGGTCGCACGATGCTGTGTATGATGCCTTCCAGTGAGTACACACACTCTGCCAGTGCCTCACGACCCTGTCACTCTCCGTCTGCCTCCCAATGTGGTATAATATAGCGTCTACCTTCCGTTGCCGATGGTAATCGACCTCTGGTTAGCCTCAAGTACCGCTCCTTGGTCTTTGCTCCTCAGGAGGGCAATAGCGGTAAGTTTTACAGCACAGCCTTATGCCTATATCAAAGCAGTCCCAATATTGTTCTCCCATGTGAGGGCTGACCAATACACCTCCAGACACTCACGGTCTTGCCACAAGCCAGTCCCAATATTGTTCTCCCATGTGAGGGCCGACCAATACACCTCCAGACACTCACGGTCTTGCCACAAGCCAGGGAGCTACACCGCTGTGCTTCCAGAAATCTCACTGTCCAGGATACCAGTGCTTCCCCATTAGCACCTTCCACAGCTTAGTACCCGCTTGAGGCCTTGGATAACAAGGAAAGCTGCCGATATAGACTCATCTGTGTACTGTCTCTTAGCTGAGTGTGCACTCTTGCATCATCTGAAACAACACCACATACCTCTGTAGGCATATCACCCCCCTCCCCCCCACAGGGGCTGCACTGGTTTCTTTCCAGGAGACACAAAGCTTCTTCCCCGGAGCAGGAGTTGCTTCTGGCCTTCTCCGTGGTCGTTAGGGGCTAATTATGTGGAGGCCTCAGCTGGGGCATCAGGCCTCTGTGTCACCCACTGATCTCATGTGACCGTCCTCGTAGATGCTGTGCTGCAATTCAGGCATTCTTCTAAAAAAACGCAGACCAGCGCTGAGCCCACCTCAATCTCTGCTGCACCATGCCATTTACCGTCGCCGGGCAGTGTCGCTCATCCCCCTCCGCTCCTTACCCGGGACGCCTCCCCTCTCCGCAGGCCTCTGTGTGGCGATGACGGTCGTCTTCAGCGGGTCCCACCAGCATCGATCTCCGCGTCGGCAGTTCCGGGGGTGGAGCTCAGGCACACCACTCCATTACTGTCGGTCTCATCAGAGCCGATGGTCAGCACTCTCCAGGGCAGCCTCCCCGCCCGCTGCCTGTGCACGTGTCGCCGGTCTCAGGGTGTGTCCCGGGTCGCCCCCCGGGCCGAGGGCTCCCAGCTACGCTCGCCACCTCCTTTCTCCCGCAGCACCGCAGCGACCTCTCCCCTCCATGCAGACCTCGGGCGGCCCAGCAACTGCCGATGGCCTCCGCGGCAGGGGCACAGCCGCTCATCAAGTCTGCGGTACTCCGCCCTCAGGCCTCGCACAGCGCCACAGGGCCTGTCACCAGCGTCCCAGCCGAATGCAATTCCACAGTCGGCTCACTGCATCTGGCGCTCCGGGGGGTCCGCTGGGCAATCCGCTGCAGCTTTTCTACACTTCTACTGCATTTATACGAATAAATGTCACAGATTATGGGGACATACAGCGGAGCGAACTCAAAGGACGTCTGCCATGTTGCCCCTACAGGCCACGCCCCCGCAGTGCAATGTTTTTAATGTTGCTGAATGTTGTGTGAATAAGGGGCTGCTCTGGTTGAGAAAAGAAAAGTTAATGAGATGTTTATACTTGATTTGGCCAGCAAGAAACACCACCTGCAACTCCTTGGCCACCTAATGTGACCAGTCACTGGTTGAAACATGCTGCTAGTTGTGGAAGAACTCATTGGTTCTGCCCCCTAACATTACTACAAAAGGGAGTATAAGACTCACTGAAAAATCCTGGTTGGAAATTTCCTGCATCTCTGCTTTTGCCCCTGAATCATCCGGAGTACATCTGCCTCGGGTACGGAAGAAAAAGGTGAGTTTGTCTTGAGTCCTACCATCCCTTCGCCTGCTGCCCTGAAATCGTTGGGAGCCGTAAGGGTGGCCTCGATCGACCATGCCGCCCCCTACTACGGCCAGCCTTTGCAAAAAGTGGAGATCTAATAACCCTTCTTTAGCAAGAGGTGAGCCCTATCAAGAGCCATAAATGTTGTTAGGGAGCCGCCCAACTCTTTCACAAAGGGGTCTCCTTAGAGATATCCCTGGGCTATTGGTCCCACTTTAGTGTCAGCCAAGTAATCTAGCTCGAGGTCAAATTTTATTAGAGTAGACTTACAGCTCTTTGTTGGAAAGGCACAGCTAGCAATTTCCAGAATGCAAATCGCCTTCTGGTCCGGCTATGCCAAAAGTTCAGGATCTACCTTTTAGCTATTTTCCGTGCGTAAAAGTGTCAAGTCAAAATTTTTCGTTAAAGGACCCAACATGTCCAAGAACTTATACTGTCACCTCTTAGCAGGCCCTCTCAAGTCCTTTTTTTTAAAAATTTATATTTTTAAAGTTTACATTTAGACAAAAAACAAAGGAGCACCCAAGTCGAGCCGACCAAACAGGCAGCAAATACAGTACATTTGTCATGGATACACAATAGCCGCTGTGGATATAAGAAGGAGAAGACATAAAAGGAAACCTGAAGGATCAATGCGCTACAGGGCTATACACCAGGCAGTAATCATAACACGGTTAATACGAGATTAATATACCCTCAGGCAAAAAGTAAGAGAGCAGGGCTAGGTTCACATATTATAAATAGCACAACAACTATAGTTCAGTTCCCCATTCGCGCTTGTAGAGTGTACCGAGGACACCTCTCTTCTCCCAGGTTGTGTCTAGTAATAAAAGGATCTGGACTAGACAATCACTGCTGTACATCTCACGGCAAACCCCCACCTTCTCTGCTTTTATTGGCCCTGTATGTATTGTATAGTGACCAGAAATTCTTGGGTCTATTGCGGGGGGCATGAGAGCACTAAAGTTCTCCGTTTGTGTAGAGCAATATACCATGTCAGAAGCCCATTGGGTCAACGTAGGTAGAGGGCCCCAAGACCAACAAATAGCCACCCTGCGCTTTGCCATGAGTAGTCCCATGTCGACCAACCTACGCAGCCCCTTAGGCAAAGGTTTTGAGAAGCCCAAAAGCGCTAGCGCCGGGTCGGGTGTAAGCTCCTGTCCAGTTATTGCTGTCAGTTCCAAAAACACTAGCTTCCAAAATGTAGCCACTCCCGGGCAGAGCCATGCAAGATGTGTGAAATCCGCTACAGGCTCATCGCATCGCGAGCTTTCACGGAGCCCATATCTGCATAATCTTTCTGGGGTATAATAGACCCTATTCAGAAACTTAAAGTGTATTAGATGGTGCCTTCCATTAAGAGAGACTCGTTTTGTGCTAAGGCAGCAGTACAACCACATGGCATCATCTATTTTCCTATTCAAGTCAGATTGCCAGGCTAAACGGGCTTTAGTGTAGTGATTCGCTCTATATGACATAGCTTGTTTGTATATTTTAGAGACCATTCCCGTTGTGGCTTGCGTTTTTATAGTCAGGGTAAGTGCAGTCACCTCCGGCGGTTCAGCTAGGTCAGTACCAAGTTGCTGCAGTAATGCGTGTCGCATTCTATGATATTGGAACTTGGTTAGGAGTGAGGGCTCAGTTTCCCCCACAGCAACAGAGTCCCAGTCCTTCATAACTCCATTCACAAACAAGTCGCCCATTGTGTGCATCCCGAGGGAATTGAGTGCGCGGACAAAACCCCTATCTCGACAGGGCGGCAGCCAGTGGCACCAATCAATGGGTGCCAAAGGTGAGTATAGCAGAGCCCCTGCCTGCAACTTCAGGAGATGATGCCAGGCATGATTAGTTGCATTTATCGAATCTAGAATGCCCGTCCTGCGGTCAGCAGGCGCAAAGAGCAGCATGGGCAGCGGGCTCGGGGCGGCCACCTCCCGCTCAATTAGCAGATGGGGAATATCAGGAGAGCCATGTATCCAGAGTTGAGCGTGGGCGCATTGTGCGGCCCTATACTAGAGGTCAAAGTCCGGTGCTCCCAACCCCCCCATGTGGTAGGGTAAGGTGAGGATTTGCCATTTGACTCTAGGCTGTTTGCCCGCCCAAGCTAACTTGACCATCAGAGTTGTAAGTTTCTTAAAGAATATACCGGGTAGGACCATCGGGATGTTCGTAAAAAGGTACAGGAGGCGGGGGAGAATTACCATTTTCATTATTGAGATTCTACCGAGCAGCGTCAATGGTAAACGAATCCAGCGGTCTATATCGTCTTCCAGTTTACCCACTAACACACCGTAATTGTCTCTGAAGATTGTCTCAGAGTCCGAGTGTACTTGGATACCAAGGTATCTAACTGAGTCAGTCGTCCATTGTAGTGGGTAGTCCAGGTCAAATTGGGACGTAGACGGCGTGAGGGGGAATACAAGGGATTTGGACCAATTAACCTGCAGTCCCGAGAGTCCCCCAAAGAGTACCACCTCCCGCAGCACCGAGGAGAGATGTCGCTCAGGATCCCTCACATACAGAAGCGTATCATCAGCATAGGCTGAGATAATGAGATTATATCCCGGGATGCGTATACCCTTGTGTCCGTGGCACTCACGTAGCGCACAGGCCAAGGGCTCCGCAACAAGCGCGTAGAGAATCGGGGAGAGCGGGCAGCCCTGCCTCGTGCCACGGGAAATGTATATTGGTTCCGTTACCAAGCCACCCACTTTAATCCTAGCAGAAGGCGAGCAATAGAGTACTGCTAACAACTGCAGAAAGACCAGCCCCAAGCCCATACGTTCCACCACCTGTCGCATGAAGGGCCACTCAACAGAGTCGAATGCCTTCTCCATGTCAAGAAATACCGCAACCGCGCGCGACTCCGGGATGGTGTGTTGCAATGCCCCAAACACCGTACGTAAATTATAAGTGATGTTGCGTCCCGGGACAAACCCCGCCTGTTCCGGTGCTGCTAGGAGAGGAACCAGAGGCACCAGTCGGTTGGCCAAGATCTTTGCAAAGATCTTCGTATCCACATTGAGCAGGGAAAGGGGACGGTATGACGAACATTCCTCAGGGGGCTTCCCTGGCTTTAAAATAGCGACAATTACCGCCTCTCTCATAGAGGGCGGCATCGTACCTGACACACACATGTCTTCGAATAGAGTAGTCAGATGAGGTAATAAGAGATCCAGGAACGCCCTGTAAAATGCCACAGTTAAATCATCATTCCCGGGGGCGCTACCCGCTCTCATAGCGGATAACGCTAGAAGAATTTCATCACGTTCTAAGGGTCGCATCAGAAACTCGCGATGTGTGTCCGTCAGCCATGGTAGCTTAATATGAGACAAATAATCTAATATTTCAGCCTCAGTGCTAGTACCACGCGATGAATACAATGATGAGTAAAATTGAAGAAACCGCTCTGCTATGGCATGTTCATCCGTTAGCGCCTCGCCTTCCGTCGAGTTCAGAACTGTAACCCCAGAGTAGTCGCGGTGGCTGCGCAGCAGCTGCGCGAGCACGCTGCCTGGTCTTTCGCCCTCTCCGTAAATACGGGCCGTGGCATACTTGCCAAGATGTTTAATTTCAGCATCGGCAGTCTCCTGGAATTCTTCCAATTGGGTCTTGAATTCTGCCCTCATCTCGTCATCTGCACCGAGTTACAGCCGCGCCTCTAGGTCAGTCAGCGAGGCCTCCAAGTCAGTCAATCTTTTACGCAGAGCTTTAAGAACTCCCGAGTGCTTGGATCTCGTGATCCCTCGAATATATACTTTGAATGCCTCCCACACTACCTGGAAGCTCTCTACTGAGCCCACATTTTTGTCGAAGTATGTCTCAATTGCGTCTGCAAGTTCAGCCCTGAATACCTCGTCCAGAAGTGAAAATGGAGGAAACCGCCAGGTGTGAGGAGGAATTCTCCTTGTGGGAGTGGCGATTACAACCAAAACCGGGGAATGGTCTGAGTATGTACGTGGAAGCACCTCGCAAGCACGCACCTGGTTCTACAGCTGTCTGGAAGCTAGCCAGTAGTCGATACGTGTGTGCAGGCCATAGAAAGCCGAATGGTGGGTGAACCCCCCCTTTGTCAGGGAAACGCTGTCTCCAGACATCACGTAAGTCTGCCTGCGTCATAGCTGCAGCAAGGGAGCGTGCCGAAGCTGTAGCACGTCTAGCCGGTCCTCCTGAGCGGTCACATTCCGGGTTCAACGTCAAGTTAAAATCACCACCCCATAGTTGCTGCTCACACTCAAGAGGCTGCACTCTACCGAACAAGTTGGTATAGAAGTCAGGGTTATCATAATTGGGTCCATACACATTAATAACCAATAGATCCAGCCCTCTGCCTCTGCAACTGGTTATCACAAACCTGCCATTAACATCCGTGTGTAAGGGCTGCAGAGTAAAGGAAGACTTAGGACGGACCCATGTGAGTACTCCCCTAGAGTGTGTAGTGAAACCAGCAGCATGTATGTTCCCTTGCAAACCTTTGCTACGAAGTAGCGGACTGGAGAGAGGTAGGTGGGTTTCCTGTAAGAGTGCAATATCAATATCATGCCTGTTCAGGTATGCTAATATTTTCCGAAGTTTCCTATGGTCATTTAGACCGCGCACATTCCATGTAAGTGCACGTAGGGAGCCATGTGTATCAACCCTGCGGGCGTATGAGTAGTCGCGATCAAACCAGTCGCATCTATATTGCTAGTGTCAGCCATAAAATAGCAGTATATGCATCGTTCCTGTATATTGTGTGTTGTGCCTTCGAGTAATGTAGCTCAGCTTTAGGCTCCTGCCCACCCCACCCCCCTCCCACGCCAGGCCAACCCCAACACGGCCTAGACGATGAACAAGCAAACAGACCTCCCGCATAGCATCAAAGAATAACCACAGATACTGCAGCATCAATAGAACACAAGGAGGACCCAACCCCCCCTCCCAAGGCGATGTCCCCATAGTGCATAACACTCGTGGGCAGAGGTGGCACGCTTCCCGAACATAAACTGAAAGAAATCTCAGCTGGCCTCCGCCCCCCACATCGCCCTTGAGTTGTGCACTCCTGAGGCAGGAATTATACAATAGAACCCTCCCCCCCCCACCCCACATCAAATTACTAAAGGACTAATCGTGGCTACAAAAAAACACATTATCTGGTGCACTCCCTACATAATTACACATCCTCACTCCCGTCAATCTTGAGCTGTGATTATACCATATACATAAGGCAAGAGCAACCAACAACGGAACTAAGACTATTCAGTTGCCATATCATCTTCCACAACAAACCCAGCAAAAAACAATCTTATCTGCGTGTGACAGAGCCTTCTCGTCAGTCCTACTCCTCCTGTACTCCTCCCGATGCCTCATCCAGCAAAGGCCGAGCCGGGCTGTGCCGATTGTCTCAAGCCCAGTCTTTCATGGCCCTCTGTAGGGCCTTTGGATCTGTAAAAATATGTGACTGGCCCTGGCGATTAACCCGGAGACTGGCAGGGTAGAGCATTGCATAGTCAATGTTGTTGTCCCTTAGTTGCTTCTTGAAAGGGGCGAATTGGCGACGTGCTTCTTGAACCTTGATAGTAAAGTCAGGGAATAGCGAGATGGTAGAACCCTCAAATTGAAGTGGCTGTTTGTCCCTGGCCGCTCGCAGTGCAGAGTCCCTGTCGCGGTAGTTAAGGAGCTTCGCGATGATGGGCCTCGGGGGCGCCCCGGGCGCGGGCCCAGAGAGCGGTGTGCCCGCTCCACAACAAACATGGACGAAAAAGTCTCCTGCCCGAGGAGTGACACTAACATCTTTTCAATAAACAGTTCCATGTTACCAGTTGGGGTGGACTCCGGAAGGCCCGTGATTCTAAGATTGCTCCGCCGCAAGCGCGCTTCCAAGTCCTCCGTCTTGTCCTGCACGACCTGCATGACCTTCCCCAGCTGCTTGTGGCCTACATCGAGTGTTTCTTGCGCTTCTTCAACCTCTGTGGTGCGGCGCTCCACCATATCCAATCTTTGTGCATGTTTGTCCAGTCGTTCGGACATTCTTTCCATATGGTAGGAGAGAGAGTCCATCTTGGAGCCCAGCGCCGAGAGGCTACTCTCCAGGCCCTTCTCCATTGCTGTCAGCATAGTGCGAATGTCTCCCGCTGACTCCGCATGGGGCAAATCCTGCATGGTCGCGTCTTCCTCCACGGCCGCCTCACGCCTCTTGGCTCTCCTCTGATCAAAGGTGAGCTTCGGCTGCGTTTTGTCAACTTTGCCCATAGTTAGTATCTGCCTACTCTCCGAAGCGTGGCAAGGGTACTGCATCACAAAGCAGGACCGAAGTGGCAGAACTTCTCCTCTTCAGGCGCGGCCCAGCAAAAGAAGGGGGGGATGGGGACACCCTGTCCCAAGATAGCGCCAATCGTAAGCCAGGAAGGGAATAGGGTTTAAGCGCTACAGCAGCCGTATGCAAAATACCACCAATAATGCAGCCCAAACCGGGACCCGCCCTCGGAGCGTCCCTGGGGGAAGAAACAGACGACCCGCTAAGCAGCGACAGTAGGGAGGATCACAACCTCCACCTCAGTGTGCAGTCCAGCCTATAGAGCCCGCAGGGGCAGGCCCACATACCAGGCGCCCTCGACAGGCAGCAAAGTGGGCAAGGCACTGCGCAGGCACACAAAATGGCGGACGCGTACCTTCCCAATCCCAGAGCCGGGGTCGTACCCAGCCCACAATCCGACCACGTAGGAGTTTTGGGGCAGCACTGCAGACACAATCCGGGTCCCCCAGACTCACTCTGCATCCGCGGAGCACCGCTTGGCCTCCTCGGGTCAGCTCTCGGTCAGCACAGCAGTGTTGTCGGCGCGGGCCAAAGCACAAGCTGACAGACATCACCAGGGCTCCTCATTCCATTTACTTCGCAGGTCTCCAGCAGAGATTTTCACCTGTGACCGGCAGGGAATCAGCGGGAGCTCCAATCCAGTCAGGCGGGAGGGCCCGTCTCCTCAGCGGCCGCTGGGCGCCTCGCACAGCCGCGATGATGTGGGTGGGAGGGCGGTCGCGGCAGCAACTAGAGCCCGGGGATAGAGGCCCAGTCGTCCGCGCCGCAGAAGGCCGCAGCGAACTCCGCAGCACTGCGTCGCCCAAAGGTCGGAGCGGCAGCGATCCGTTCGTCGCTCACTCCGGTTGCCAATTTCGTGATCGCGGAGCCTGCTTCACGCCTCAGGGAGCAATATTTTGGCGGATATTGTGGCGATGTGTGGGAGCTCTGCGCTCAAGCGGCCATCTTGGTCGCGAGCAAGCTCCGCCCCCCCCTCTCAAGTCCTTTTTAATGGTCTCTGCAAAGCTTTTACATAAAATTCGATATCTTTGTGTCAACAGTAGAGGTGGCAACTACCTTGCCCATCAAAGGAGGTCTAGGACACTGCACCATAAGGTAGTTTCTTACCTCCCTGTCAATAACTTTTCTGAGCTGCAGGTTTATGTATAGCAGCTACCTTAGGCCAAGGGAACCAGTCCATGGACTGGGGACACAGTGTATTCAGGATTAAATAGACCCTCGAAGAGGGCTTTAAACATCTGATTATCATCTTCATCCCCTTCCTCTCATACCCTGAGGACACCATGCCCCTTGATATTCTTCTGAGCAATGTGCGCCCTCCAAATTGTATAACCCCTCCTCGTCGAAGTAATGGTGAGAACAAGAGGTAGTAGAAATATCCTGTATGTCAGAAAATTGCTCTTCATCAGGGAAGAGGAAAGTGTGGGCTCGCTGATGAATGTTGCTTTTTTTGTCAAAATATGCTAGTTTCAAATTGTCAAAGGAATGCTCATTCGAATTATTGTGGATTTTCAACTTTGACGTGGGGGCTTTCTTGCATGTCCTCATTCGGACTGACTGTATCCCTTCGATCTCGCTGCCCTAGCGGCTTCAGTAAAGTATTCAATGTTTTTTAGATCATTTAGCAATGCGATAATTGATCGCATTTAGCAATGTGATCAATGATCGCATTGCTTTTCCATGGTTTCATGAACCACAGTCTCAATTAACTTGGTGAAATTTTCACCTAATTTAAAGATGGCACATGTACCTGTGGTACCTCTTGGAAAATCTGTATGGCAGCTATGTTTCATATTGGAAACCTTCAGTTAGAACCTGACTCAGCCCTGCTATAATTATCTTTAAACAATTCAATACATGTAAGTAAAATGCCCCTGGAGGTTAAAATGGGGCCCTTAGCCTACCTGAGCACTTAACTCCGCTGTTAGACCCAATGGCTTTCAAGGGTGGCGGATCCCATCTGAGATGCACCACAGAAGTAGGGAGATGCTGGATTGCGTTCCCTTGTAGCCGTGCTGCTGATAAATTTTTTAAAAAACCTCTTGCTGACAGGGCTTGGCGTGAAATCAGTGGGCAGTGGAAGGTGGTGAGGAGGCGTTGTGCGGGTGGTGACAAGCCCTCGAAACAACCACAAAATGGTGAGTGTGCACTAGTTGTTGAAGGATGCTTTCAAGTAGATAAAGAATCCCAATAACCATTTAACACTATAACATTAGGCATTACAAATGCTATGAGAAACTTTTAGAAGAATAGTTTCGCAATGCATAGAAAAGGAGGTGACTTATCTGGCTGCTGAGCAGCAAAGAAAGAGGTCAAGATGGCTTATCCAAATCTTCTTTGGACTGAACTTGCTACCTATTGGTGTTGTATCACATGACATTGTCTTTATTGTTTGTGTTTGAACCCTTGTTGTTATTTAATGTTTCATACTGTAATGTGGCTCCTTTGTGTTGTTATTAAAGATGAAGACGCAAGCAAAATACTGGCCATCGAGTCTATCATAGAATTTATACACTAATAGTTCCTCACAAGCTTAGCCATGATTAGTATTTTCACTTGTTGAGAGCTATGAACAGCTAAAACTTCATGTGCCTATAATTAGAGTTCATAATTTTCTCTGGTCCATATTTTTCTTTGCAAATTGCTAATTTTAATCCTGAATGTATAACAAGATACACAAGACTCTAGTGAGGTGCCTGAGGGATAGGGTTAGGCAAGGGAAGGCGGGCTTTCCCCTTATCATTTTGGGCTGGTGGCCTGCTTCACAGGGCAGAGTTATGGGGCACAGTTTAGAGGGGTGGGGGGGGTGGTAGGGTCAGGACAAGGGTGCAAAACAGATTCTTTCGGCTGGAGCACACATGTAGCTGTGAGAAACGTTTTAGAAAATGTTTTTGGTTAATTTTGGTTAATGTTCTTTGTAATTAAGTCTAGCATTGATTAAAGGGGATAGATTTCAGAATGGTTTAGATATGGAGAAAGTTAATTTATGGGAAGGTATTTTTTAACTGGTAAAGGAGTTAAGGAAAATATAAGTTTTAGAATTGACATACCCTCTTCAGACCAATCAGTATTTCGAAACACCCTTTCCCGATTTTTACTACTATTCTTCAGTCATAATGTTTTTCATTCCCACAACCTCCCACTCCTTTTAAAACCATTTTATTATTATTTTGCAGATAATATGAGACAAGTACATATGCGCATAGATTATTTAGTCACATGAATACTCTGTCGACGGAGTAGTTCCCTGGTGTTCCAAGGATGGTAGTGTACCCAATCCATTTTGGCAACCCTCTATGTCAACCAGATAAGTATTGTCCCAAATCAAGATGGCTGAATTATACTTCCAGGTTCATAAAGGAATTGCTAGTTGAAGATCGCCATTTAAATGAAGATTGGGAAAGATATCTAGTCCATCCTTTTGTGCTAATTCAGTTTAGCCATTTAGTGAATTATGATCTTCTCTGTCCTATTATTTCTTTGACAAGATGGAGTCCATTCATTCTTCTTTTGATCACTTCTTTTTATAGTCTATCGTTGACTTCTCACAGGCTGTGATGATCCTTTTCTCAGAAAATGTATTCCCTATGCGGAGAGAGTATTTCTACCTTGGCACTCACCATCAAATGTGGCTCTGTCCTATACCCATACCCTATTTATGTTCTTACTTTCTAAGACTATTTGTCCTATATTCACCTCTTTTGCAAAGTTTCCCTTTCTTCAGGAAGAGTTTACTCTAATTGAAAAAAGACACTACTGGTACCATTGCGAAGAAATCGTTTTCTGCATCCTACTTTTATGAGTAACTTCCAGTGCATTCCCTTGCTTCTTTTTCCAACTAAAATTGTAGAAAAGAAGGCCAATCAGTGGATTACCATGTACATTGAAAAAAGTCAGCTACTTGATTCTGCATGGTCTGGCTTTCACAATTTTATTTGCACAGAGGCAGCTCTGACAGCAATCACTGAGTAACTTTATGTCATCCTTGATAGGGAGGGAGAGCTGCTCTGATCCTATTAGACCTAAGCAATGCCTTTGACACTTTCTCTTTGACACTCATCTTTTTGCCTTCATCTTATATGGATTTGTGTCAAGTATTTCCTATCTGAATGGTCTTAGGCTGTTCATCTCACCTCCTTTTCGCTCTGCCATTAAACCCCTACCTTTTTCACTGATCTTGCAATGAATGGTAGGAAAGTAATAAGCTGGTGCTTAGTGAGCTCATCAAGGTCTAGTATAGGTTTCTTTAGGAGTGGGAAGATCTGGGTGTCTTAAGAACTTGTGGGAAGATGCCTCAATTAAGGGAGCCATTGACAATGATATGTAGTAGTAAGAGTGTGTCCCCATTGAGGGCTTTCATGAACGATTTTAAGACATCATTTTCATAAGTATTAGATTTGAGGGAGTCGAGTATGTCAGCAAGATCTGGGAGAGATAGGGCTTTGAAGGCTGGCCATTGCGGGATTCTACAGTAATGGGTGAGTAACAGAGGAAGCAGGATTGATGTCATCAATGTGCTGTTGGATCTTCTATATTTTTTCAGTGTCATGGAGGTTGATGGTATTGCACCTTTTTTGGGGAGTGAGGAATAGGTAGATCCATCAGGAGAGTGATTCAGTGCTTTTGTTGGTGGCTTCGTTGAGGGTGTTGGTATAGTTCTTTGATTTGGCTGATGTAATGAGCTGTCTGCGTGTTGCGCAGAGGGACTTCAGTATTAAAAGGTCATCAAGAGTTCTGGGTTTCTTCCATTTTTTTTCCTGTTTGCAGATGGTCATTTACTGTCAGAAAGATCAAGCCTTAAGCTTGCCCCTGTGTGTTGTAATTGGGGTGTGGATATTCACATAGCCTCCCAAAACATTATTGATGTTGTTTGCATTGGTGTTGGCATTTGCAACCGATTGGGTTTTTGTATGAGGGGGTGGAAAACCCTTCTCAAACAACAACCTGCAATTCTTGTCTGGGTGAATCACAAAAAGTCACTAAATTAACCTGTGCTTAACCTTCTGGTAACTTGGCACAAAAGCAGTCAGACTTAACTTAGAGGCAATGTGTAAAGTATTTATGCAGCACACAAACAGTAATAAAGTGAAAACACAACACATCTCTCCGTAGTCTCTCTCTGACGTACATTTCATTTTTATATAGTGCTACTCAAAGTTCAGTCACACTCGGTTCTGTGATCTGCATGGTACATATTCTTTGCAGCAGGCCCATTAACTCTCTGTCCTACTTTATGATGAGCCAAAACTGCCACTAGACAAAATTTGGAACTCTTGCTAGTAGGAACAATAATCATCAGAGTTATCTTGACATTTGTATTGCTTGCTGAAAACTGTCTGATGCACAAGGAAGTTCATGTGCTTTTAAACCCAATTTTTTTTTTAAACACAGCGCCCCCCCAATAGTCAACACCCGGTGCGACTGCACCGGTCGCACCGCCCTAAAGCCAGTCCTGCTCCCAGTTATGGGAAGGACAAGAATTTCCAGAGATGGGGTCAGAGCTAACCTCATAGCCATTATATGAGGAAAAGATCTATGTAAGTGGTGGGGTGTGATACTACCCCCAAATTCCAGCAAGCAAAACAATTTAACAGATTTCTTGTAGATGATCTAAGGGAAAGTCAACTTCTCCGTTGAGAATTTTTTGGGATCAAATTTCTAAAACTCTGCAGACCCTTATAGGGCATTCATGAAATATTCCAGTACTTTCATGGTGCACCAGAAAAGCCTGGCCTTTACTAGGAGTAGATCTCATTTTTAGGTCTCTCTGGGCGAGACATTTTGTAGTGGGCTTGCAGAAATGCGACCACAACTTTTGGCTGGCCTAGAGCATGCGAGTACGCGCACAGTAACGCGTATTCCTCGCATGCTCCAGGCGCCATATGGCTTTCCTCACTTGCTCCTCCCCCTCCCCCGAGCGCTTCTCAGGGCCGCGCGGCCGTGTCACTTTCACGGCCGCGCGTCACTTGCTCTCCCGCTCCTCCCCCCTCCCCCACCACAGAGCGCGTCTCGCACGGCCGCGCGGCCAATGCTTGTTTTCCTTGTCTCCCTCAGTCTCTTAAAGCACGAGGCTCTTAACCAGAGAGGGAGCCGCAGGACCGTCCGCAGCGTCGCTGCATCCGAAAACGTTTTAAGATGCATGAGGCAATTGTTACTCACAAGAATGATCTTAAAACGCACCCTCTCTTCTCCTTTGCCTCTCCATCCGGCCATGCCTATTGGAATCACAGACAAAAGACAGCTCTTGTAAACCTTTTAAGAAGTTTCTCTATGCTGTGGCAAGAGATGCCTTTGCGGCGCTAGGAAAGCCGTATTGTTTGTTGTATCTTGGCCTTAACAATTAACAGACTTTAAAAATGATGGCCGGTCTCGAAGCACGTATTCCTTTCAAGCTGCTTGCGCTAACACTCGATGCTGCTGTAAACCATTTTTAGGTCTCGCTGAGCCAGCGCGCATGCGCTGTCAGCGAGACATTTAGTAAGCGGGTTTCAAAAGTGCTACCCACCACAGGCTTGCAGGCCACCAGCTGTCTGTTACGCGCACACGCGCGCGCCTTGTGCACAGCTGCTGGCATTTGCCTTTATCGCGTTAATCACCTCCCCTACCCCCTCCCTTTGCGCGCGCCTTGTGCACAGCTGCTGGCATTTGCCTTTATCGCGTTAATCACCTCCCCACCCCCTCCCTTCTTTCACTCCCTCGTCAGCTCCCATATCAGCCTCATGCCTGTCTCACAAGCGCGCGTACTTTTCCTTAATCGCGGCATCGGCGCTTTACTTTAACATTGTTAAAGGTAATCCTTCGGTCCCGCGATTGCTGCAAAACAAAAGAATTCGCAAAAAAAACCATTTGTTTACTTCACAGCTGGCATCTGCCAGGCCGCGCGATGTCTTAAATCATTTTCAGCTTTCCTTTTCCTTAATCGCGGCATCGTAAACTGTTGCGCGTGTATAGCGCTCCAATGCCTTCGGGGCGAGTTTGCGCTATATAAATGTGCAAATGTTAAGTTCTTATATTTCGGACGCTAAATACCTAACATAATAAATATTTTTATGATTATTCATGTCGGAAAACCAGATGGGGCAGATCTGTGATATATCTAGTGCTGGGTCAGGAAACAGAAGTCAAATGACAAAGTAGCTCAAACCTTAGTGTGAGGACTCCAAGTATCTTAAAAATTACATATCGAGGAGAGGGAATGTGGATACTTCAATTAGAAGTCGCTTTTGGACACTCCTCAAAAAGATAAAAGACGCTGGTGTAAGCTCCAAGTATCAGCAGTAGGCTGGGTCACCAAGTTTAAGAAGATAGTTTTATAGTGGTTAACATTTGTTTGCCAAATGTATACATTAAAAGCATTAGCAGTACAGGCCTCAGAATTCAAGACACATTTGTATGTCCGCAACACAGTCGGTGATGATAAATGTTTTTTTTATTAAAAACAAGTGAAGAGAGCAATTTACACAGCTAATGTGACAAACAGGAAGAGATAAATTTTCTTTGCAACTTCTATAATGGACCACAGTCAGAGGTTCTCCTGCCTGACAGACTAGTTGTGCTCGGGTGCTGGCAAGCAGCACTCAAGGTGAGTGGATGGATAAGTAACATTAACAAGCATTGGCATAGCCAATAGGTCTCGCCTTTGGGACCTTATAAGTGTTTAGCCATAATGTTGGTGCACCAAGGATATTGTGATGCATAACTAAATACTTATAAGGACCCAAAAGCGAGACCTATTGGCTATGCCAATGCTTGTTTTCAAATGTCTTAAGTCAGAAATTACTTCCACTTTACCAAGGTCATCATTTTTTCATGTTTGAGCCCCTTATGCCAAGGAGAACATTCAATATGACAGTGCCAGAAATTTACCATGTCATGGGTACCTCTAAAAATTCCCCCGCAGTATACAAAGGTCAACATTTTGCCATGGTCACCTCTTATAAAATGAGTACAGGAAATCTTCTGACAAGAGTTACCTCAAATATCAATTCCAACATTTTGCTATGGATCTACCCCATATGCTAAGAATTATGTACATCATGTCAGGGCCTTCGGCCAGGTGTAGTGGCACATGTTCTGTGTCCTTGACACTGGGTAAGCAGCTTTCTTAGTTAGACAGTTCGAGTCCCCACAGCCAATGATGGTGTCTTCATAGAAACATGTCAGGTCCTGCAGTTTGAGATAGGTAGCACCTCCCATCCATATGCTATTACTGCCCTTGTCAATAAGGCAAGAATAACCTCCAGTATGCCAGACCAGTAGCACACTTGCATGCATAAAACACATACACTCACACACATTCTCACTATACTTCTTGCACTCTTTAGTACCTTTGTTCTCTGTCACATTCACTCACACTGTCACTCACACTTCCATTAGTCAATCTGCTTTTATTGTGTTAGAAAAGCTTGCCCTGCTGCTTCTGCTATACCTGCCTTGCCTTTTAGTGACGCTTAGTAAAAACATATTCTCTATACACTATTTAAAAATAATAATATATTGCCTTGTCAATGTTTGTTACAAGTATGATGTGAATGAAAAGTGCACTTCCTTAAAATAGCTGTATGGGGCTTATATTTGGTTTCACATGTGGATCAAGCCGTTACAGTATTGGAAACAAACTAATCCATGTTCGAACATGTAATATCACAGCATCCAACTGATCTTATGAAATGCCTGACTTCTTCGGCAACCATGGATTTCATCCAGTAACACTCGGAATAAAGCATTGTGGTGAATGGAAAGCCAGGAATGGCTGAAGGTGTCAAACAATCCTCAATGCAGCACCATAACCCACAGCCTCAGCCCTAGTCTCCCTCCTTGTGCCATCCCACATTCTCAGTCCGCTCTCCCCTCTTGCACCAGCCCCATTGTTGAAGATGGAATTAAGTATCAAACAACAAAGGAGAGAGTAAGGGTATTTTATGTTTGGAAGAATGCTCCCAGTCCCCTAGGGTCAATTTTTCAAAGCAAAATAGGGAGCATCCCAGGGGCCAAGAAAGGTCCCAGTGACAAGGGAAAATGGAGAAGGACGTAACATAGGAAAATAATCTTCTTATTTAAGAAACCCCTCACTCACCAACCTGGTTGGTGACAAGCTTCATCATCGGGGTCCACCCGAGTAGCCGAGTGCCACTCAGGTGTGCTTCGACGGCTGGAATACAGCGGAGCTGGATTTTTCGTGAAATAGTGTGAAAAAATATGTGTAAGTGAAGTTTAAAAATGTCTTTATTGTACTCTCTAACTAGTTTTATTTGTAGAGCAATAAGATAGAGTTAAAATCAAGTGTGATACTGTAGAATTGGTTAGATTGACCAATAAGTATCAGTGATAAGTGAGAAAGTTTTGGTCAACATGTTTCAACCTATCTGTGATAGTATCAGGTATTCGTCAGGACCAAGTAACTGGACCGGGGGGTGTGCACACACTAAGGTGCACCCGTCCCTGGATCCAACAATTCACCCCACCGTATACTCACGGCAAGGTAACCTTACAGCAATTCTCTTGAAAGGTAAAAATGGGGTTTTCTGAAAAAAAGAGCAGAGTTATACATACATTACTGCATCAGTCTTTTTAGGTCATGTTCTCCATTAGTGACGGTGTGAATGTGACTCAATACACACCATGCATGTCGATATAACGTGGCACATTTCCCATGCATTATAACCACAATATGTTCTGGCTGGGAATAATCTCCTACCAATATTTACATACCTATATTCACACGTAATTATAGGTAGGTATCATGCAGCTCTATGGTTCATGAGCCTATATAATGGTGGTCAAAGTGAATTCACGACCATGTATGTTATACTCTCATAAAGCGTAGCAGACAAGGATAAAAGAACCAGGTTATCCAACACTTACAAGAAAACTAGATTCGGTTTGCCCCATGGAAAACCGTGAGGAAAGGGGCTGGCGACTGTTGCATTCTGTGGGAAATTAAAAGTATGTCGAGGAACCGTTAGTCAACACCTCGATCTAGTCAAAGTTATGAAAGTCAAAGAAAATAGTAGCAGTGCGCGGTGCCCACCCGCATTGTTAGTACTCACAGTCATGTAGCCTCAGCGCCCACCGTAAAACCTATTCGTCAGCCTGCACGGGATCCGAAGGATATCGGTGAACTAATCCCGGAGGTTTTTAAGCCGGAATGGCCGTCCAAACACTTCCGTGTACGTGCACGCATGCGCGTGGAAGCGAGGGGCGGAGCAGTGTCCTGAGTTTAAAGGGATCGAGGATAAATTCTGGTCTGATAGCAGTGGTAGGGAACCATCTCTACTAGTACTTGGCATGTAATGTCAAAAGCGTAGAGGCAAAGGGCGGAACAGTATCCCAAGCAACGGAATTTACAAATAAATTCCAGTCTGGAAACAGTGCTGAGGGACAGTCTCTACTAATAACTAGCATGCAATATTAGTGCGTCACGGCAGTTATATATCCCTCTGTTTAAAAAACGAACGTGAATGTGAATAATATAGAAATAATGACGGGGTATATCGGACAGGGGTAAGTGACCTCTTGATGTTACTGCCAATGACTCACATGTGACTGTAAATCCGGAGCCTTAGCTCTATATCCCGCCCTTTAAAATGAAAAAGTGGGCACAGAGGCGGTGTAAATAGCGATGAAATATAACAGGCTAACAGAAGCTTTAATTATGTCAAATAAATAGTGTTAATTCCCAGAGTGAGATGACTCGAAAAAAGGGGAATTTGAGGGCTGCTCCATAGAATACACCGCAAAAGGTCCAGATTGATATGAAAAGAGGGGGTATATCAGACATGCTTCGTGGTATGAAGGGACATTACAGTACTGGGAAAATAAAATATCGGAAGACTAAAAAGAGCATTGTCAGTATAGATCTAGGTACTTACTACATCTAGGTTCATTTTAAAAAATGAGTCTTAAAAAGACAGGTTACCTCAATTTGACAGTGTTCCATGGAACATTGTCATTCAAACCATTGATATTGGTGGCAAGTCTGTAAACCCATCGTTGTTCCTTCTCAAACAGACGCTGTGTATTTTTTTCTTTGCATTTCACTACTTCTATCACTGTCCATCTCATATCATTGGTGGTGTGATTGTTTTGGAGGAAATGATCTGTCAATTTAGTCGTGACTTTTCTGCACCTAATTGTGCTTCGGTGTTCACAGATTCTTAGTTTCACCTTTCTGCCTGTCATGCCTATGTAGCGCAGCCCACAGGGGTATGTTATCATGTACACTACATCTGTACTGTTGCAATTAGTGTGTGCTCTCTGGGTCCATGTCCTACCTGGTTCCAGATTCAATGTTTTTGTTGAAGATGTTAAATGGCACACACTGCAATGACCGCACGGATAGTGGCCTACTATGTTGGGAAGGCCCCAGGCATTCAGAACAGTTGGTGTTCTCCCCTGTTCCTCAGATCTCGGACGGGTATTAACCAATGTATCTCTAATGCTTTTTGCACGTTTAAATGAAAAAAGAGGCTTTTCCCATTGTAAATTCCCAGTCCTTAAGATACCCCAATGTTTATTGATAGAGCTAGTGATTTGATTGGAGAGGGTGTTATATGTAGTAACACATGTCAGAGGCGGGTCTTTTTTTGGTTTGGGGAGATCCTCCAAGAGAGCTTCACGCGGTTGGTTTCTTGCCCGTTTTTGACATTTCCTCAGTATGTGTTCAGGGTATCCCCTATTAGAGAGCTTGCCAGAAAGTTCAACTGCCTGTTCACGATAGTCCGATATTTTACTGCAGTTCCGCCGTAGTCGGAGGTATTGGCCATAAGGTAAATTTTCTTTAAGGGCCCTCGGATGGAAGCTCTCGAACCTCAATAAGTTATTCTTAGCGGTAGGTTTTCGGTAAGTCTTTGTTTCCAATCTTCCTTCTTCTTTGGTGATAACAATATCAAGAAAGATCATTGTGTCAGGGTCAACCGAATGGGTAAATCTGAGATTGCTGTCACAAGTGTTAATCCAGGCTATGAACTCCATCAGGAGGTTTCTTGGTCCTTGCCAAATGGCAAAGACGTCATCAATGTATCTTTTCCAGAATACAATATATGACAAAAAAGGATTGGCATTCCCCAGTATAAATTTTTCTCGAAATCGAACACGTACAGGCCCGCTACACTCGGAGCGAAGGTACTCCCCATGGAAGTACCGCCTGTCTGTAGGTATATTTGGCCTTCGTATTCGAAATAATTCCTCTTCAATGCCAAGGTAGCACATTCCAAAATGAATTGTTTGGGGGTTTTATACATCCATTCCGTGTCATTGAGAGCTCTACCTAAGACCTCCAGGGTGTCATCTTGAGGGAGGCTCGTATATAGACTTTCAATATCAAAGCTTAATAGAAAGGTGGTTTCATCTGCCTGAAAATCTTTAAGGAGGATGAGTAAACTCTTGGTGTCACGTAAGTAGGTTTCAGTTTGTTGAACCATAGTTTTTAGAAAGAAGTCGCAAAATATTGACAGAGGTTCAAGTAGCGACCCAATTCCCGAGACAATTGGTCTTCCAGGTGGAGGGAGCTTATTCTTATGCATTTTTGGTAATACATAGAAATAGGGTACCCTTTCTTCACTGGTAGTGAGAAAGTCAGCTTCGTGCTTTGAAATGTAGTTGCATGACTCCGCTGTATGAACCAAGGATTTTATTTCTTGCTTTAGTTCTTGAGTTGGGTTCTGATTCAGTGGATAGTAATTTCTTCTATCTGCCAAAAGGCGGAGGCATTCAGTTTGGTACATGGTTTTATCCAAAATAACCATTCCACCGCCCTTATCCGCCGGTTTTATTATGATGTTCTCATAGGTTTTTAGTTGTGCAAGAGCCATACTCTCTGCTTTGCTCATATTATAGAAGGGTTTTTTTCTTCCATTTTTTCGATGTCATTGTATACCGCTTGTTCGAATGCCATGACTTCCACTGGGACTGTGTGGGGTGATGGTATAAAGGTAGATCTAACACGTAGTCCTGTATCCTCGTGGGTCGAGTTAGTTTGAGGGTTATCTTCTTTGTCAAAAAACGCTTTCAATTTCAGTTTTCTGAAGAAACCTGCTAGTTCACAATGGAGATTGAATTTATCCAATTTAGCCGTGGGAACATATCCAAGGCCTTTATTGAGGACTTTCTGTTCTGTTTCGGTCAGTTCTCTAGACGAGAGATTGGTAACTATGTCCTGTTGTTGCTCGAGCCGGGCTGGGGTTCCCGTGTTTTGCTCCTTGTGTAGTTCACCACACTGTCCTGCTCCTCCCAGTGTACCTGGTTGTTTCCCTTTCTTCTGCCTCTGCCCCTCCTGCCTCCCCTAAAAAAGGTTGCCTAAATGTGTTATGTGGGAACAGTGGTTGTGGGAAAGGTGGTTGCCACCCATATACTGGGTAATGTTGATGTGGGTTGTAAGGACCAGGAAATTGCTCATTGGTGGAATATTATAGTTGTGCCATGTGGTCTGTGGTCTACCTCTTCCCCTCTGTCTAAATTTCCCACTGTTAGAGCTGGATCCACTACTGACTGAAGAATCGTCACTAGACGTCTCAAAACTCTTATCCCCTTTGGGTGGCGGTATAAACTCAGAATCAGAATAGGGGTAAGTTTTTACATAAGAAAAGCGTTTGAGATCTTTTTGAAATTTTTGCACTTTCTGTTGTGTGAGATTATCTTTGTACTCATTAAGTTCTTTATTTAGTTCGTCAAGTCTTTTCTTGTATCCAGTAATTGTGGTTTTTATATGATTTTCTGTGTACTGGATTTCCACTAGTATGGCCTCAGATAGCCTTACTGCTGTCTTAATTATTAGTACCATCCAATCGCGTGTGCAATGCCACGCGATCTGGGCCCAATCTTTCCTGAATACAGGATCATCAAGAAAGATGCGCGGTGCATTAGTAACAAGGAGACCTTTAGGTGCAGTATTATTCCTTAAGTACTCCGTCAGTATAGTGCCATGTAAAATTGTTCTAATTCGATTTCTTTTTATCTCCGATAGTTTATCCCAGTCTGTAGTTTGCGATATGGTTTGTGCTATACTAGCATCAGCAAAGATTGAGGTTTCAGCTAAAATAGCCTCCACCTCTTCATTAGTGAAGGATAGACCTTGGTTCTCACCCATGTCTGCTCGTCAAAATATATCGAAGGAAAACTCTCGCAGCTGTGCGCTGCCTTAATATCAAACAACAAAGGAGAGAGTAAGGGTATTTTATGTTTGGGAGAATGCTCCCAGTCCCCTAGGGTCAATTTTTCAAAGCAAAATAGGGAGCATCCCAGGGGCCAAGAAAGGTCCCAGTGACAAGGGAAAATGGAGAAGGACGTAACATAGGAAAATAATCTTCTTATTTAAGAAACCCTCACTCACCAACCTGGTTGGTGACATGCTTCATCATCGGGGTCCACCCGAGTAGCCGAGTGCCACTCAGGTGTGCTTCGACGCCTGGAATACAGCAGAGCTGGATTTTTCGTGAAATAGTGTGAAAAAATATGTGTAAGTGAAGTTTAAAAATGTCTTTATTGTACTCTCTAACTAGTTTTATTTGTAGAGCAATAAGACAGAGTTAAAATCAAGTGTGATACTGTAGTATTGGTTAGATTGACCAATAAGTATCAGTGATAAGTGAGAAAGTTTTGGTCAACATGTTTCAACCTATCTGTGATAGTATCAGGTATTCGTCAGGACCAAGTAACTGGACCGGGGGGTGTGCACACACAAGGTGCACCCGTCCCTGGATCCAACAATTCACCCCACCGTATACTCACGGCAAGGTAACCTTACAGCAATTCTCTTGAAAGGTAAAAAATGGGGTTTTCTGAAAAAAGAGCAGAGTTATACATACATTACTGCATCAGTCTTTTTAGGTCATGTTCTCCATTAGTGACGGTGTGAATGTGACTCAATACACACCATGCATGTCGATATAACGTGGCACATTTCCCATGCATTATAACCACAATATGTTCTGGCTAGGAATAATCTCCTACCAATATTTACATACCTATATTCACACGTAATTATAGGTAGGTATCATGCAGCTCTATGGTTCATGAGCCTATATAATGGTGGTCAAAGTGAATTCACGACCATGTATGTTATACTCTCATAAAGCGTAGCAGACAAGGATAAAAGAACCATGTTATCCAACACTTACAAGAAAACTAGATTCGGTTTGCCCCATGGAAAACCGTGAGGAAAGGGGCTGGCGACTGTTGCATTCTGTGGGAAATTAAAAGTATGTCGAGGAACCGTTAGTCAACACCTCGATCTAGTCAAAGTTATGAAAGTCAAAGAAAATAGTAGCAGTGCGCGGTGCGCGGTGCCCACCCGCATTGTTAGTACTCACAGTCATGTAGCCTCAGCCCCCACCGTAAAACCTATTCGTCAGCCCGCACGGGATCCGAAGGATATCGGTGAACTAATCCCGGAGGTTTTTAAGCCGGAATGGCCGTCCAAACACTTCCGTGTACGTGCACGCATGCGCGTGGAAGCGAGGGGCGGAGCAGTGTCCTGAGTTTAAAGGGATCGAGGATAAATTCTGGTCTGATAGCAGTGGTAGGGAACCATCTCTACTAGTACTTGGCATGTAATGTCAAAAGCGTAGAGGCAAAGGGCGGAACAGTATCCCAAGCAACGGAATTTACAAATAAATTCCAGTCTGGAAACAGTGCTGAGGGACAGTCTCTACTAATAACTAGCATGCAATATTAGTGCGTCACGGCAGTTATATATCCCTCTGTTTCAAAAACGAACGTGAATGTGAATAATATAGAAATAATGACGGGGTATATCGGACAGGGGTAACTGACCTCTTGATGTTACTGCCAATGACTCACATGTGACTGTAAATCCGGAGCCTTAGCTCTATATCCCTCCCTTTAAAATGAAAAAGTGGGCACAGAGGCGGTGTAAATAGCGATGAAATATAACAGGCTAACACAAGCTTTAATTATGTCAAATAAATAGTGTTAATTCCCAGAGTGAGATGACTCGAAAAAAAGGGGAATTTGAGGGCTGCCCCATAGAATACACCGCAAAAGGTCCAGATTGATATGAAAAGAGGGGGTATATCATACATGCTTCGTGGTATGAAGGGACATTACAGTACTGGGAAAATAAAATATCGGAAGACTAAAAAGAGCATTGTCAGTATAGATCTAGGTACTTACTACATCTAGGTTCATTTTAAAAAATGAGTCTTAAAAAGACAGGTTACCTCAATTTGACAGTGTTCCATGGAACATTGTCATTCAAACCATTGATATTGGTGGCAAGTCTGTAAACCCATCGTTGTTCCTTCTCAAACAGACGCTGTGTATTTTTTTCTTTGCATTTCACTACTTCTATCACTGTCCATCTCATATCATTGGTGGTGTGATTGTTTTGGAGGAAATGATCTGTCAATTTAGTCGTGACTTTTCTGCACCTAATTGTGCTTCGGTGTTCACAGATTCTTAGTTTCACCTTTCTGCCTGTCATGCCTATGTAGCGCAGCCCACAGGGGCATGTTATCATGTACACTACATCTGTACTGTTGCAATTAGTGTGTGCTCTCTGGGTCCATGTCCTACCTGGTTCCAGATTCAATGTTTTTGTTGAAGATGTTAAATGGCACACACTGCAATTACCGCACGGATAGTGGCCTACTATGTTGGGAAGGCCCCAGGCATTCAGAACAGTTGGTGTTCTCCCCTGTTCCTCAGATCTCGGACGGGTATTAACCAATGTATCTCTAATGCTTTTTGCACGTTTAAATGAAAAAAGAGGCTTTTCCCATTGTAAATTCCCAGTCCTTAAGATACCCCAATGTTTATTGATAGACCTAGTGATTTGATTGGAGAGGGTGTTATATGTAGTAACACATGTCAGAGGCGGGTCTTTTTTTGGTTTGGGGAGATCCTCCAAGAGAGCTTCACGCGGTTGGTTTCTTGCCCGTTTTTGACATTTCCTCAGTATGTGTTCAGGGTATCCCCTATTAGAGAGCTTGCCAGAAAGTTCAACTGCCTGTTCACGATAGTCCGATATTTTACTGCAGTTCCGCCGTAGTCGGAGGTATAGCCCATAAGGTAAATTTTCTTTAAGGGCCCTCGGATGGAAGCTCTCGAACCTCAATAAGTTATTCTTAGCGGTAGGTTTTCGGTAAGTCTTCGTTTCCAATCTTCCTTCTTCTTTGGTGATAACAATATCAAGAAAGATCATTGTGTCAGGGTCAACCGAATGGGTAAATCTGAGATTGCTGTCACAAGTGTTAATCCAGGCTATGAACTCCATCAGGAGGTTTCTTGGTCCTTGCCAAATGGCAAAGACGTCATCAATGTATCTTTTCCAGAATACAATATATGACAAAAAAGGATTGGCATTCCCCAGTATAAATTTTTCTCGAAATCGAACACGTACAGGCCCGCTACACTCGGAGCGAAGGTACTCCCCATGGAAGTACCGCCTGTCTGTAGGTATATTTGGCCTTCGTATTCGAAATAATTCCTCTTCAATGCCAAGGTAGCACATTCCAAAATGAATTGTTTGCGGGTTTTATACATCCATTCCGTGTCATTGAGAGCTCTACCTAAGACCTCCAGGGTGTCATCTTGAGGGAGGCTCGTATATAGACTTTCAATATCAACGCTTAATAGAA
Source organism: Calotriton arnoldi (assembly GCA_963921515.1). NCBI lineage: Eukaryota > Metazoa > Chordata > Amphibia > Caudata > Salamandridae > Calotriton > Calotriton arnoldi. The sequence continues at coordinate 1,396,381 of CAWUFW010002334.1, forward strand.
AGGTGGTTTCATCTGCCTGAAAATCTTTAAGGAGGATGAGTAAACTCTTGGTGTCACGTAAGTAGGTTTCAGTTTGTTGAACCATAGTTTTTAGAAAGAAGTCGCAAAATATTGACAGAGGTTCAAGTAGCGACCCAATTCCCGAGACAATTGGTCTTCCAGGTGGAGGGAGCTTATTCTTATGCATTTTTGGTAATACATAGAAATAGGGTACCCTTTCTTCACTGGTAGTGAGAAAGTCAGCTTCGTGCTTTGAAATGTAGTTGCATGACTCCGCTGTATGAACCAAGGATTTTATTTCTTGCTTTAGTTCTTGAGTTGGGTTCTGATTCAGTGGATAGTAATTTCTTCTATCTGCCAAAAGGCGGAGGCATTCAGTTTGGTACATGGTTTTATCCAAAATAACCATTCCACCGCCCTTATCCGCCGGTTTTATTATGATGTTCTCATAGGTTTTTAGTTGTGCAAGAGCCATACTCTCTGCTTTGCTCATATTATAGAAGGGTTTTTTTTCTTCCATTTTTTCGATGTCATTGTATACCGCTTGTTCGAATGCCATGACTTCCACTGGGACTGTGTGGGGTGATGGTATAAAGGTAGATCTAACACGTAGTCCTGTATCCTCGTGGGTCGAGTTAGTTTGAGGGTTATCTTCTTTGTCAAAAAACGCTTTCAATTTCAGTTTTCTGAAGAAACCTGCTAGTTCACAATGGAGATTGAATTTATCCAATTTAGCCGTGGGAACATATCCAAGGCCTTTATTGAGGACTTTCTGTTCTGTTTCGGTCAGTTCTCTAGACGAGAGATTGGTAACTAAGTCCTGTTGTTGCTCGGGCCGGGCTGGGGTTCCCGTGTTTTGCTCCTTGTGTAGTTCACCACACTGTCCTGCTCCTCCCAGTGTACCTGGTTGTTTCCCTTTCTTCTGCCTCTGCCCCTCCTGCCTCCCCCTAAAAAAGGTTGCCTAAATGTGTTATGTGGGAACAGTGGTTGTGGGAAAGGTGGTTGCCACCCATATACTGGGTAATGTTGATGTGGGTTGTAAGGACCAGGGAAATTGCTCATTGGTGGAATATTATAGTTGTGCCATGTGGTCTGTGGTCTACCTCTTCCCCTCTGTCTAAATTTCCCACTGTTAGAGCTGGATCCACTACTGACTGAAGAATCGTCACTAGACGTCTCAAAACTCTTATCCCCTTTGGGTGGCGGTATAAACTCAGAATCAGAATAGGGGTAAGTTTTTACATAAGAAAAGCGTTTGAGATCTTTTTGAAATTTTTGCACTTTCTGTTGTGTGAGATTATCTTTGTACTCATTAAGTTCTTTATTTAGTTCGTCAAGTCTTTTCTTGTATCCAGTAATTGTGGTTTTTATATGATTTTCTGTGTACTGGATTTCCACTAGTATGGCCTCAGATAGCCTTACTGCTGTCTTAATTATTAGTACCATCCAATCGCGTGTGCAATGCCACGCGATCTGGGCTCAATCTTTCCTGAATACAGGATCATCAAGAAAGATGCGCGGTGCATTAGTAACAAGGAGACCTTTAGGTGCAGTATTATTCCTTAAGTACTCCGTCAGTATAGTGCCATGTAAAATTGTTCTAATTCGATTTCTTTTTATCTCCGATAGTTTATTCCAGTCTGTAGTTTGCGATATGGTTTGTGCTATACTAGCATCAGCAAAGATTGAGGTTTCAGCTAAAATAGCCTCCACCTCTTCATTAGTGAAGGATAGACCTTGGTTCTCACCCATGTCTGCTCGTCAAAATATATCGAAGGAAAACTCTCGCAGCTGTGCGCTGCCTTAATATCAAACAACAAAGGAGAGACTAAGGGTATTTTATGTTTGGGAGAATGCTCCCAGTCCCCTAGGGTCAATTTTTCAAAGCAAAATAGGGAGCATCCCAGGGGCCAAGAAAGGTCCCAGTGACAAGGGAAAATGGAGAAGGACGTAACATAGGAAAATAATCTTCTTATTTAAGAAACCCCTCACTCACCAACCTGGTTGGTGACATGCTTCATCATCGGGGTCCACCCGAGTAGCCGAGTGCCACTCAGGTGTGCTTCGACGCCTGGAATACAGCAGAGCTGGATTTTTCGTGAAATAGTGTGAAAAAATATGTGTAAGTGAAGTTTAAAAATGTCTTTATTGTACTCTCTAACTAGTTTTATTTGTAGAGCAATAAGACAGAGTTAAAATCAAGTGTGATACTGTAGAATTGGTTAGATTGCCCAATAAGTATCAGTGATAAGTGAGAAAGTTTTGGTCAACATGTTTCAACCTATCTGTGATAGTATCAGGTATTCGTCAGGACCAAGTAACTGGACCGGGGGGTGTGCACACACTAAGGTGCACCCGTCCCTGGATCCAACAATTCACCCCACCGTATACTCACGGCAAGGTAACCTTACAGCAATTCTCTTGAAAGGTAAAAAATGGGGTTTTCTGAAAAAAAGAGCAGAGTTATACATACATTACTGCATCAGTCTTTTTAGGTCATGTTCTCCATTAGTGACGGTGTGAATGTGACTCAATACACACCATGCATGTCGATATAACGTGGCACATTTCCCATGCATTATAACCACAATATGTTCTGGCTAGGAATAATCTCCTACCAATATTTACATACCTATATTCACACGTAATTATAGGTAGGTATCATGCAGCTCTATGGTTCATGAGCCTATATAATGGTGGTCAAAGTGAATTCACGACCATGTATGTTATACTCTCATAAAGCGTAGCAGACAAGGATAAAAGAACCATGTTATCCAACACTTACAAGAAAACTAGATTCGGTTTGCCCCATGGAAAACCGTGAGGAAAGGGGCTGGCGACTGTTGCATTCTGTGGGAAATTAAAAGTATGTCGAGGAACCGTTAGTCAACACCTCGATCTAGTCAAAGTTATGAAAGTCAAAGAAAATAGTAGCAGTGCGCGGTGCCCACCCGCATTGTTAGTACTCACAGTCATGTAGCCTCAGCCCCCACCGTAAAACCTATTCGTCAGCCTGCACGGGATCCGAAGGATATCGGTGAACTAATCCCGGAGGTTTTAAGCCGGAATGGCCGTCCAAACACTTCCGTGTACGTGCACGCATGCGCGTGGAAGCGAGGGGCGGAGCAGTGTCCTGAGTTTAAAGGGATCGAGGATAAATTCTGGTCTGATAGCAGTGGTAGGGAACCATCTCTACTAGTACTTGGCATGTAATGTCAAAAGCGTAGAGGCAAAGGGCGGAACAGTATCCCAAGCAACGGAATTTACAAATAAATTCCAGTCTGGAAACAGTGCTGAGGGACAGTCTCTACTAATAACTAGCATGCAATATTAGTGCGTCACGGCAGTTATATATCCCTCTGTTTCAAAAACGAACGTGAATGTGAATAATATAGAAATAATGACGGGGTATATCGGACAGGGGTAACTGACCTCTTGATGTTACTGCCAATGACTCACATGTGACTGTAAATCCGGAGCCTTAGCTCTATATCCCTCCCTTTAAAATGAAAAAGTGGGCACAGAGGCGGTGTAAATAGCGATGAAATATAACAGGCTAACACAAGCTTTAATTATGTCAAATAAATAGTGTTAATTCCCAGAGTGAGATGACTCGAAAAAAGGGGAATTTGAGGGCTGCCCCATAGAATACACCGCAAAAGGTCCAGATTGATATGAAAAGAGGGGGTATATCATACATGCTTCGTGGTATGAAGGGACATTACAGTACTGGGAAAATAAAATATCGGAAGACTAAAAAGAGCAATGTCAGTATAGATCTAGGTACTTACTACATCTAGGTTAATTTTTAAAAATGAGTCTTAAAAAGACAGGTTACCTCAATTTGACAGTGTTCCATGTCATTCAAACCATTGATATTGGTGGCAAGTCTGTAAACCCATCGTTGTTCCTTCTCCACCAATGAGCAATTTCCCTGGTCCTTACAACCCACATCAACATTACCCAGTATATGGGTGGCAACCACCTTTCCCACAACCACTGTTCCCACATAACACATTTAGGCAACCTTTTTTAGGGGGAGGCAGGAGGGGCAGAGGCAGAAGAAAGGGAAACAACCAGGTACACTGGGAGGAGCAGGACAGTGTGGTGAACTACACAAGGAGCAAAACACGGGAACCCCAGCAACCCGAACCCGAGCAACAACAGGACTTAGTTACCAATCTCTCGTCTAGAGAACTGACCGAAACAGAACAGAAAGTCCTCAATAAAGGCCTTGGATATGTTCCCACGGCTAAATTGGATAAATTCAATCTCCATTGTAAACTAGCAGGTTTCTTCAGAAAACTGAAATTGAAAGCGTTTTTTGACAAAGAAGATAACCCTCAAACTAACTCGACCCACGAGGAGACAGGACTACGTGTTAGATCTACCTTTATACCATCACCCCACACAGTCCCAGTGGAAGTCATGGCATTCGAACAAGCGGTATACAATGACATCGAAAAAATGGAAGAAAAAAACCCTTCTATAATATGAGCAAAGCAGAGAGTATGGCTCTTGCACAACTAAAAACCTCTGAGAACATCATAATAAAACCGGCGGATAAGGGCGGTGGAATGGTTATTTTGGATAAAACCATGTACCAAACTGAATGCCTCCGCCTTTTGGCAGATAGAAGAAATTACTATCCACTGAATCAGAACCCAACTCAAGAACTAAAGCAAGAAATAAAATCCTTGGTTCATACAGCGGAGTCATGCAACTACATTTCAAAGCACGAAGCTGACTTTCTCACTACCAGTGAAGAAAGGGTACCCTATTTCTATGTATTACCAAAAATGCATAAGAATAAGCTCCCTCCATCTGGAAGACCAATTGTCTCGGGAATTGGGTCGCTACTTGAACCTCTGTCAATATTTTGCGACTTCTTTCTAAAAACTATGGTTCAACAAACTGAAACCTACTTACGTGACACCAAGAGTTTACTCATCCTCCTTAAAGATTTTCAGGCAGATGAAACCACCTTTCTATTAAGCTTTGATATTGAAAGTCTATATACGAGCCTCCCTCAAGATGACACCCTGGAGGTCTTAGGTAGAGCTCTCAATGACACGGAATGGATGTATAAAACCCCCAAACAATTCATTTTGGAATGTGCTACCTTGGCATTGAAGAGGAATTATTTCGAATACGAAGGCCAAATATACCTACAGACAGGCGGTACTTCCATGGGGAGTACCTTCGCTCCGAGTGTAGCGGGCCTGTACGTGTTCGATTTCGAGAAAAATTTATACTGGGGAATGCCAATCCTTTTTGTCATATATTGTATTCTGGAAAAGATACATTGATGACGTCTTTGCCATTTGGCAAGGACCAAGAAACCTCCTGATGGAGTTCATAGCCTGGATTAACACTTGTGACAGCAATCTCAGATTTACCCATTCGGTTGACCCTGACACAATGATCTTTCTTGATATTATTATCACCAAAGAAGAAGGAAGATTGGAAACGAAGACTTACCGAAAACCTACCGCTAAGAATAATTTATTGAGGTTCGAGAGCTTCCATCCGAGGGCCCTTAAAGAAAATTTACCTTATGGGCAATACCTCCGACTACGGCGGAACTGCAGTAAAATATCGGACTATCGTGAACAGGCAGTTGAACTTTCTGGCAAGCTCTCTAATAGGGGATACCCTGAACACATACTGAGGAAATGTCAAAACGGGCAAGAAACCAACCGCGTGAAGCTCTCTTGGAGGATCTCCCCAAACCAAAAAAAGACCCGCCTCTGACATGTGTTACTACATATAACACCCTCTCCAATGAAATCACTAGGTCTATCAATAAACATTGGGGTATCTTAAGGACTGGGAATTTACAATGGGAAAAGCCTCTTTTTCATTTAAACGTGCAAAAGCATTAGAGATACATTGGTTAATACCCGTCCGAGATCTGAGGAACAGGGAGAACACCAACTGTTCTGAATGCCTGGGGCCTTCCCAACATAGTAGGCCACTATCCGTGCGGTAATTGCAGTGTGTGCCATTTAACATCTTCAACAAAAACATTGAATCTGGAACCAGGTAGGACATGGACCCAGAGAGCACACACTAATTGCAACAGTACAGATGTAGTGTACATGATAACATGCCCCTGTGGGCTGCGCTACATAGGCATGACAGGCAGAAAGGTGAAACTAAGAATCTGTGAACACCGAAGCACAATTAGGTGCAGAAAAGTCACGACTAAATTGACAGATCATTTCCTCCAAAACAATCACACCACCAATGATATGAGATGGACAGTGAAAGAAGTAGTGAAATGCAAAGAAATAAATACACAGCGTCTGTTTGAGAAGGAACAACGATGGGTTTACAGACTTGCCACCAATATCAATGGTTTGAATGACAATGTTCCATGGAACACTGTCAAATTGAGGTAACCTGTCTTTTTAAGACTCATTTTTTTTAAATTAACCTAGATGTAGTAAGTACCTAGATCTATACTGACAATGCTCTTTTTAGTCTTCCGATATTTTATTTTCCCAGTACTGTAATGTCCCTTCATACCACGAAGCATGTATGATATACCCCCTCTTTTCATATCAATCTGGACCTTTTGCGGTGTATTCTATGGGGCAGCCCTCAAATTCCCCTTTTTTCGAGTCATCTCACTCTGGGAATTAACACTATTTATTTGACATAATTAAAGCTTGTGTTAGCCTGTTATATTTCATCGCTATTTACACCGCCTCTGTGCCCACTTTTTCATTTTAAAGGGAGGGATATAGAGCTAAGGCTCCGGATTTACAGTCACATGTGAGTCATTGGCAGTAACATCAAGAGGTCAGTTACCCCTGTCCGATATACCCCGTCATTATTTCTATATTATTCACATTCACGTTCGTTTTTGAAACAGAGGGATATATAACTGCCGTGACGCACTAATATTGCATGCTAGTTATTAGTAGAGACTGTCCCTCAGCACTGTTTCCAGACTGGAATTTATTTGTAAATTCCGTTGCTTGGGATACTGTTCCACCCTTTGCCTCTACGCTTTTGACATTACATGCCAAGTACTAGTAGAGATGGTTCCCTACCACTGCTATCAGACCAGAATTTATCCTCGATCCCTTTAAACTCAGGACACTGCTCCGCCCCTCGCTTCCACGCGCATGCGTGCACGTACACGGAAGTGTTTGGACGGCCATTCCGGCTTAAAACCTCCGGGATTAGTTCACCGATATCCTTCGGATCCCGTGCAGGCTGACGAATAGGTTTTACGGTGGGCGCTGAGGCTACATGACTGTGAGTACTAACAATGCTGGTGGGCACCGCGCACTGCTACTATTTTCTTTGACTTTCATAACTTTGACTAGATCGAGGTGTTGACTAACGGTTCCTCGACATACTTTTAATTTCCCACAGAATGCAACAGTCGCCAGCCCCTTTCCTCACGGTTTTCCATGGGGCAAACCGAATCTAGTTTTCTTGTAAGTGTTGGATAACCTGGTTCTTTTATCCTTGTCTGCTACGCTTTATGAGAGTATAACATACATGGTCGTGAATTCACTTTGACCACCATTATATAGGCTCATGAACCATAGAGCTGCATGATACCTACCTATAATTACGTGTGAATATAGGTATGTAAATATTGGTAGGAGATTATTCCTAGCCAGAACATATTGTGGTTATAATGCATGGGAAATGTGCCACGTTATATCGACATGCATGGTGTGTATTGAGTCACATTCACACCGTCACTAATGGAGAACATGACCTAAAAAGACTGATGCAGTAATGTATGTATAACTCTGCTCTTTTTTCAGAAAACCCCATTTTTACCTTTCAAGAGAATTGCTGTAAGGTTACCTTGCCGTGAGTATACGGTGGGGTGAATTGTTGGATCCAGGGACGGGTGCACCTTAGTGTGTGCACACCCCCGGTCCAGTTACTTGGTCCTGACGAATACCTGATACTATCACAGATAGGTTGAAACATGTTGACCAAAACTTTCTCACTTATCACTGATACTTATTGGTCAATCTAACCAATTCTACAGTATCACACTTGATTTTAACTCTGTCTTATTGCTCTACAAATAAAACTAGTTAGAGAGTACAATAAAGACATTTTTAAACTTCACTTACACATATTTTTTCACACTATTTCACGAAAAATCCAGCTCCGCTGTATTCCAGGCGTCGAAGCACACCTGAGTGGCACTCGGCTACTCGGGTGGACCCCGATGATGAAGCATGTCACCAACCAGGTTGGTGAGTGAGGGGTTTCTTAAATAAGAAGATGGAATTAAGTAGGCATCTAGTACCACGGAAAGAGCAGGTATTCTGTGGGTGCTTTTGTAGACATATGTGTATATTCATGAGAGTTGTCAAATTTGTATATGTGCAGAGTAAGAGGTGTGCTCATGTAAGTGCTGAGTCATGGTGAATAGTGTGAGTGAGTGCAGCATGAGTGGTGTGAGTGTAGGGTGAAAAATGTGCTGAGGTGTCAGGTGAGCTGCATGAATGCAATGTGAGAGGAGGGCCCATGTGAGTGTTGGGTGAGAGGAGTGCATGCAGAGTGAGAGGAGTGAGTGCAGGGTGGTGTGAGCAGTGAAAATGTAGGGTGAGTGGTGTGCCTGTGTGTGGCACTGGATAAGTGGCAAGAGTGACTGGTGAGTGCATGATGAGAGGAGTTAGTGAGGAATGAGTGGCGAGTCCCGATGAGTTCTGGCAGACTATTGTCCCAGTGTGCAGGCAGGATGAACAGAGTGCCTGTATGAATGCAGGCTGAGAGATTGTCCGTATGAGTGCAGGGTGAGAGGAAGAAGTGCAGGGTGAGTGATGTGACTACAGGGTGAGTGTTGTGCTTGTTTGCGTAGTGTGAGTACAGGGTGAGTGCTGTGCCCATAAGTGTGATCACTGTGAGTGCAGAGTGAGCGGTGTGCTCATGTGACCGCAGGGTAAGTGGAGGGAGAACGGCGTGAGTTCATGGTGATGGGCATGAGTGCAGTGTGGTCACTGTGAGTGCAAGGTGAGCTGTATGCTCGTTTGAGCGCAGGGTAAGAGGAGGATAAACAGTGTGAATGTAGGGTAACAGCATGAGTGCAGTGTGATCGCTATGAGTGTAGGGCGAGTAATGAAAGTGAAATGTGAGTGGAGTATCATGTGCGTGCGGGGTGAGCAGTATGCTCATGTGAGTGCAGGGTAGGAGGAGGATGAATGGCGTGAGGGCATAGGGAGTGCAGTGTGATCACTGTGAGTGCAGGGTGAGCGTGAAAGTGAAGGGTGAGTGATGAGACTGAGGAGTGAGTTGTCTGAAGGCAGGATGTATACCCAGACACCTGGAATAACTCAGCATTGTATTGACAGCTGGCGTAGGGTTTCAGATATGTTAAACTATTGCTATTATGGCAACAATGAGGGATGGAAGGTGGAGGAAATAAATAATGTGGTGATCCTGCAACATACTTTCAGTCTCCCGATTACGGTTGCCAGCTGATCGGATTCCTAACAGCTCCACCGGTATTTTGATGTCCCTGCCAGTACAAAAATAAGCAAAGTCACCTAAGCTGGTATTTTTAGCACTTACTGTGCATACTTCAAACAGCAAATACAAATAGAAAGCACTTTTAAATGTGTTCTAGGGCTGCATTAATGATCCAGGACTAATAATGACAGTTTAAGTTTAATTAAACAGAAGGAAACAAAGAGAGAAAAGTCATGTTACAAATGAATACATACCATTTTATATGCAGCCCTATTTAGTTTCAAGGTGAGGCCTTTGCAAATTCTTTAAACAACAACAAATGGGCTGTATTTTTATGTTGGAAAGGTGGCAACCCTACTAGTGAGATGCATTTTCACTACATGCATTCTCCCACTGTGGCAGTAAAAATAAAATACAGATGTAAGGAATAGTGAATAGGCAGAGCGGGAACCCAGGGTGTGCTGGAACCAGTAAACAAAACTAACAAACCCTTGTTAACAGAATCTTATCCCGATCTCCCTGAACAACCCTAACACCCCCATCACCAAAACATCTGCGTCAGAGCTGCACTGCTTGCTCCACAACTGCAGATCTGCAATCAAACACAAAGTGGAAATCTCTGACACTATCACACACCAAAATCTTGACATGTTCTTCCTCACTGAGACCTGGTTTAATGACTCCTCTCATACTCTGTTTGATCTGTTGGTACCCACTGACTATTCTATCCTCAGAAATAACAGGGCAGACAAAATTGGAGGAGGTGTCGCTATCATCTTCAGAAACTCCCTTCAAATTAAAGCGGTTCCAACCACCCTCTTCCGTACATTCGAATGCCTTTCCCTAGAACTTCAAATACATCACGGCTCACCCTTTAGATTCCATGCCATCTACCACCCGCCTGGTTACTGCTCTTCCTTTGTGGAGGAACTGACTGACTTCATCAGTGACCAATTCTCTCAAAGTGACAGACAGATCTTCCTGGGTGACTTTAATCTCCACTGGGGCTCCTTGGAAGACTCGGCTGCCAACAAGCTTGCCTCCTTTCTCTCAGCCAATGATCTCCTCCAACATTGCTTGGAAACCACACATTCTAAGGGCTCTATTCTGGACCTTGTCATATCCAAAGCAGACCTGCTGACCACTGCTCCCCGATCCATGTAGACTGGTCTGACCACCTCCTCATTCCCTTCCGTCTTCACCTATCGCACGTTATAACTCTCGGCCAACCTAAAAGAGCTACTACCTGGTTCCGTAACGCTAAGAACATTGATCTTGACACTTTTTGTGATTCCGCTATGCGGGCACTTCCTAGACTAGACCCTAGCGTGGATGTCAACGTTCTCACCTCTCAGTGCCTCTCAGGACTAGCAGTCGAAATCGACATTGTTGCTCCTCTCCAAAGCAAAAGGAAAAGACCCACCCCCTCAGCACCTTGGTTCAATAAAGCGCTCTACGATGAAAGGAAAAACCTTAGATTCCTGGAGAAGCATTGGAGAAAATCTCCTTCCACCTCCAATCTCTCTCTTTTACGCTCAGCAAGATCCAAATATCACAACCACATCTTCCTTGAAAAAACATCACATTTCAGATCCCTCCTTGACTCAGCCAAAAACGGACCCCAAAAACTTTTTGACCTCTTCAAAAACCCAACCTGTTCTCCCCCAACCATTAAGCCTGAGGATTCCTCAAAGAAAGCAGCAGATTTCGCTATATTCTTCGATGAAAAGGTCAAAGCACTGGTGGATCAGGTCGCCCATCCCCCCCCCATGGAGGAGCGGAAATCCTTAGTCACCTGGCAGAACTTTGACATCATCTCGGAAGATGACCTCCTCAAATGCATCCGCGAAACTAAACCCTCCAACCATTCCTCCGACCCCATCCCTAGCGACATCTCCATCGATTTCTACACCTATACTCTCTCTTACTGGACCAAGCTAGTCAATCTCTTCCTCAGTCAAGGCTCCCTCCCGGTTGCCCTCAAATCAGGTCAGGTCACCCCTCTTCTAAAAACGCCGCCGACGCGAACGACCTCAACAACTTCCACCCTATCACCAACCTCCCTTTTCTTTCGAAAATCACCGAAAAATGTGTTGCGAAACAACTTTCCTCACATATTATGGACAATAACCTCCTCGACGTCTACCAGTCGGGCTTCATCCAAAATTGCAGCACTGAAACAGCCCTGCTGCAAGGGATTGACGATGCGCTGCATATACTCGACTCTGGGGAATCATGTCTTCTGATTCTTCTAGACCTCTCTGCAGCCTTTGACACGGTTAATCATAGCACCCTCCTCAACACTCTTCAACAGAGAATGGGACTGGATGGCACAGTGCTCAAATGGTTTGCCTCTTTCCTCTCGGACAGATCCCAAAGGATCAAGATAGGGAACAGTCTTTCATCTCCTGTGGCCGTAGGTCAAGGCGTCCTTCAAGGTTCTATCCTGGCACCCACCTTGTTTAATCTCTACCTGGAACCTTTAGGGAACCTCCTAAGCAAATCTGGGATCCTTTACCATCTGTATGCGGACGACACGCAAATCTACCTTAAGGTGTCCTCCGCACACGATCTCTCCCTACTCAATTCTACCCTCAACTCTATTCACAACTGGATGTCAGCCCACCAACTCATTCTGAATCCCGCCAAAACTGAATTCCTCCTCCTCTCTACCTCTCTCTCACCTCCTCCTGTTCAATCTTGGATGGATCAGCTGAACCTATTCAACAACAAACCCATCATTGTCGACAGCGCTAAATCCCTAGGTGTCATTCTTGACAAAAGACTCAACCTAATCTCCCACATCAACTCTATTGCTAAGAACGCACGGTACCAGCTGCGCCTTCTGTGGGGGATCCGTCGGTTCTTCCCGGAGAATGACTTAAAAACCTTGGTACAATCTCTGGTTCTCTCAAGACTTGATTATTGCAATTCTCTTCTGACTGGCCTACCCAAATCCCACCTCTCCCCTCTCAAATCCATCCTCCATTCAGCAGCTCGCTTCATTTCAGGGTCTAAACGAAGCGACCACATCACTCCTATCCTGTCCTCTCTTCGATGGCTTCCGATCGAGGCAAGATCTATTTACAAAACTGCCTGCATCACACACAAAGCCTTACACACGTCCTCCCCTCGTTACCTGGCGAATAAATTGAAATTGTCCGGTGGCTCTCGCCCTTCTCGCAATGCGGAAAAGCTTCTGCTTGAGCCCCCCGTCTTCAAAAGGGAAAGATCGATGGCTCAATCCTTCTCGGGCAATGCAGTGAGAATCTGGAACTCGCTTCCCCCACTGCTCCGTGCCACCTCCTCTACCCGGATCTTCAAAGCTGACCTCAAGTCTCTTCTCTTCCAAAGACACTTCCAGAACTAATACTTTCGTTCTCAGACCCCTCTAGGAAGTTCGCTCGTCAGTGTAAAGTTGTACTTTTGTCTGTTCATTCCTTATTTTGTGTGTTGTGTTGGTTTTTTATGTGCGTGTTCCCCTCATTACAAGTCCCCTGTGAAGTCACGCCCTCTCTACTACCTCAAGGAAGCTTTTCCACTATAGGAAATTCTGTATTCCAAGCCTATAGAAGTGCCTTCCCAGTGTGTTTTGAGTTACTGCCACTTATTACAGTATTATGCCTTTAGTTGTATTTTGTACCCCATGTATCATATAATTTGTACCCCATGTACCCCCTGCTGTATTCACGCCCTCTCTACTACCTCAAGGAAGTTCTTCCACTATAGGAAATTCTGTACTCCAAGCCTATAGAAGTGCCTTCCCAGTGTGTTATGAGTGACTGCCACTTATTGCAGTATTATACCTCTATTTGTATTTTGTACCCCATGTTTCATGCACACTGTCACTTTGTCCTCTTGGAACTTATTCCTCTTTTTGTATTTGGTTTGTTTGTTTTTTGCACAATTGTCACTTTTCCTCATGCAATGTAACGCTTGCCTTTGTATTATGCTCATTTGTATCCTCCTCCTTATGTAATGTTGCTGTTCCTGTTGTGAAGCGCTCTGACACCCTCGGGTAAAGTCCGCGCTATATAAAAACGCATAAATAAATAAAATAAATGGTATTTGAAATACCTGTTAAAAACTGGCGTGTGGCAGAGATAAGACTCCAGACACTGCCCAGCCGAGCCCATAGCAGCCCCGATACACAATGGAGGGCCCTGATGGCGTTGCGCGCCTGCTAGTGTCCATAAGAAATTGCGAATTTCCCTACTTCTAACCCACCGGCATGGCTTCTGCGGATACCACAGCACAGAGCCATTTCTATGGTCATCGGGTTTCGTTGTTAGCACTCTAGTTGTACATCAGAACAAGGCGTAGCCAAGCTATTGGAAGCTGGAAACCCGTCTGCTCGCCTGTAGCCCCTCTTTAGTTTTTATTGCTTTCCATTCTGCTTCTGTGTCTACGTGAGCACGGCCCACTTCCCCATCCATTATGCGTCGCTCGACCAGCAGTCCTGAAGTTCTGCTGTCAGTTGTGGCAGGCAGCAGTAGCCGATCACAGAGCTCGCGTCTCAGCGGTAGGGATTGCAGGACGGAGAGGCAGCTCTGACCGAAGCTTCAAAAGTCTCTGCCCGTAGCTCCCCCACTCGCCCCTACTATGTCAGGGCCTCAGTGTCCGGCGGGTCCCGCCTGCGCTGCAGGGGGCGCCGCTGCCTCGGGTCCCGGGGTATCAATGTTCCGCTGGCTGGAGGTTTTGGAGAAGGAGTTCGATAAGGCCTTCGTGGACGTGGACCTGCTATTGGGCGAGATTGACCCTGACCAGGCGGACATTACGTACGAGGGTCGACAGAAAATGACCAGCCTTAGTTCCTGCTTCGCGCAGCTTTGCCACAAGGCGCAGACCGTCTTCCAGATCAACCACAAGCTAGAGGTGAGGGGCAGCCTGCCAGATCAAGAAAAGGGTGACAGGCCACCAGCACAGGCTTCACGGCCAGAAGCTGGGAAGAGGGGCGCGATAGTGAAGACGAACTTTAACTATAAGTTGGAGGTGTTTAGGTTAAGGAGTGTAGTCTGGGGTGTGAACTCGGGCGGTGGGTAGCAATGACTGCTGTAGATCCGGTGGGTGTGTGAGTCGCAGTGGTATAGGTGGAGAGTTTCGATATTAGTGGGTATCGGTCAGTGTAATAGAGTGGATGGATCACGGGTAGATGAAACGGCTTTTGACACAAATGTCGGAGAAGGTTGTAATGAAGAAAATATCCGACTTCAGAAAAAGAGGGGTTCAACTAGAGAGTTCTGATTAGTGTAGGGTTCAGTTTGGAGTGGCCTGTTCGTGTGTAGACAGAAAGGGTTTGTTCAGAAGAATGAAAATGGATGGCTGTGAGTAGATAGGGGACTGAAAAGGGAAGAATGTGGATGGAGGAGATTACGTTTCTCACCATGATGAGAATTGTAGGGTGTGTGTAAGAAGCCAGAGGTGGGTGGTTTGGTACATTAAATGCCTGTGTTAATAAAATTGAGTTTCTTCAAGCCGGTAATGCCCACGGTGCTAAAAATATGGCTATTCTAGTTGTATTACTCAGCGCGACAGTTCCCACGCTTTAAACTGCTTGAAAAACATATTAATTGCTCCTATATTGATGTTCGGTGTCAGTTGCGGTTTTGCATTTGCGGTCGTGTTGTGCCAAAACCTACATGCCTAGGGCAGTATCACCAAGTTTCGTAGACCATTAATTTATTTGCTTATGTGTTTTAAATTAGGTTTGGTTTTATGCTTTGGGTTTTTTGGAAATCAATATTGATTTTCTAGACAAATTGCTAATTTGAATTAGGATGTTTGTTTTACATTGCTTTAATTAAAGCCAAAATAGAAGTTTAGAATCTTCCGTTGGTGTACGTGAAAACTATCTTTTTCGCTTGCATAACAAACGTTTTCAGATGCCTTACTCAGGCAGGGATTTTACATTGAAAATTTAAGTTATTTTAAATTGCCCCCTTTACATGAAATTTGTTTGTTTACTAAATGTAGTCCCAGCCATATCTGTCCGTTCGCTTCATCATCTTTAACTACCACGTGACTAAGACTGCCATATATTCATCTACACATCAATGTGGGGGAATCTTAAGCATCTGGGTGAGGGCTTGAACATTGACAAATTAATAGTAGACCTGCAAGTGAGTAACTTAATAAAGTTACCGGACCCATAATGTCACCGGACGACTTTGTTTTCTTAAACTAGGGGTAAAATATATAAATGCTATTAATAGATTTTTGATTTGTTAAAATGATTGCATTGTGCTAGACCAACAGCTTATTGGATTAATGCATACACTACGAGTATCTCTATTTGAACCTATGATCACAGATTCATATCCTAGTGGATCCACTCAACGTTTAATCATTCCAAAGTTGATAAAACGAGTACTATTGATTTTTGCAAAAATTAAGCGGTTATCTGACCCCTCAGGGTCAACGTGCACGCAACAAATCATTGTTTCTATGTTTGCTTAATTTTTGTCATGATGCAGTAGTGTGGGGTGAAGCCAGGCGGATGTATGAAGGTACTTGGGACATGACTGACTGCCTCAACTCTGTTGCCTTTTCAAACGCAGGAGTGACATGACTGATTGTGCCCAACCTAGCCAGTATTATAGCAGTGATCCTGACATGTCACTGGCTGTGCCCAGCACTGCTACTGATCCAGTCACTGGTTTCACACGTGACTGAATCTGAACCAGCTCATCACCCTTTAGTGGTAAAATCTGTCATATGGCTGACCCTTACAGAACCCTCTTGCCTTTTTATTATAGGTAGTACTGGCGTGTGACCAACTCTTTCTCAGTCCTAATAGCCTACCATTGGTAATGCTGCCATGTAATAGACTCCACTTCTGGTGTGCCCGTTTTTCATAAGTGATCATGATGGGAACAGAATGGTCCCTAAGTTTCCTCATATTACCATCAATGAATCCAAGTTTAAAATTTTTTTTTTTAAACAAGTTGCACACTGCTCCCAGAAAGCTCTAGTTGTGTGCTTTTAAAAAAAAAATTGTGTACATTCACAAGTCTCTGCATGTGAAGTGCTACTTGCTAATAAACCAAAGCTGGTTGCTGTATCACACTTGAAAGTGGCTTCTATGTCGGTATGTGAATGACGGGAAAAAAGTCGAGGTTGTTGCCTCATACAAATACCTGGGGTTCAAAATCGAGAGAAAACTGAGTTATAAACATCAGTTTCTAGCAATGAGGGCTAAAGCGCAAAGTCTTATCTATGGCTTGAATTTATTAAAAAGAAATTAAGCTGTCCATCTTACAGCCACCTATTATCCGTTATGTCGGCACAGTTAATGCCTTCTGTCACATATGGTAGTGAAATTATGAGGGGTCGTGAAACCTCAATCCTAAATAGTATCCAAACGAAGGTTTATAAAAATGTCTTCCTCATACAGCAAGCAGCATCACTGGCTCAAGTCTGTGTAGAGTTTGGTTTGACCAATCAAATACATCGGAGCAAAAGTGCTTTGAATAAATTATGTGGAAGGCTTAGAGCAGCCACAATTGATTCTATTGAGAATTTGTGCTGGAAAGAAATAGAAGCTCAGAGAGAGAAGAAAACACAAGGTTCCTGGGGCTGTTACTTAGCACAAGTTATTGAGGATCTTTGTGTTCAAGAAATTTGGAACTCAGGCATGGGGAAACAGGCCTTTAACAAAGCATTAAATCAGTCAATAAAAATCCTGTCTAACAATACAGATGAAAACAGCTTATTACAAAGACGTCATGCCTGGACGGTGATTAATTCATATGGCACCAGGAAACCGCAGGTTTATTTATCAGCATATTTCTCAAAAATTTTAAAGAACCAATTTATGAATTTATGCTTTGGTATGTGGGAAACAAAGGATTTGATCCCCTCCTGGAAAGACCATTACCAAAATCAAGACTGCAGATTGTGCAACTACAAACATGAATCCCTATCACATATTCTCTGTGCATGTCCGAAGTTATTGAAAGATACTTTTGAAAGAAATATTCACTAATATGAACATACGAACATGCAGGGAAGCTGTAACCACCTGGTTAGGTGGGTCTTCGATTCCGCTGGTCTGCAGGGGGTTAAATTCATAAATTTGTATCTAAAGGAATTAGGAAGAATTGTAGAAGAAAACCAAATAATTTAATATACAGTTTTATGATGATTATGGTTTTTGAGATGAGGATGATGTTATGGTGCAGCACTTTTTGGACAGGTCTTTGATTTTACGAAGTGTAGAACAATGAATGAAGATTTTATTCTTTTTTTTTATAAATGTTCTTTTTTTTTACATATAGGATGCTTTCAGTAATGTAAACGATATTATATAGTGTAATGGTTTTTAAAAGACCGAACATTTGAATAAATTTGAAATTGACTGGTATCCATCCTACCAACGTTTTGGAGATGGGTTAACGAGCGGCTGTCATACATGCAATAAAATCCATATGATTTTATTAGCAACACATATTAGACAAATATTGCCTAAACAAAATGCACTGATTGATAAAATTATCTGCAAATGACATCTTTCATCTCAGGTTGTTTCATCCAGCGAGTGATTTGACTCCTTCTCAGCTTATGAAAAATAATCATATACAGAAGAGGTCAGAGCTGTGCCACTGACAGCTAGTTATCAAAGGGTCTAGGCCTGCCAAAATTAAAAAAGTTCAAAGAGACCATATCCGTGACAAATTAATTTATTCACCACTTGGAGCGACTAAAGCGATCAAACCAAGTCGACATTTAATGAATTTTCTCAACATTGCAAGAAGTCTCAAGGTGTTATTTTGAGGTCTGTAGGCCTACGGTACACTGGGTCAGGTATCGTGAGAGAGATAGCGAGACGGGAACTCCTGCTCAGACCTCCTAGCATGAAGATGGTCCCAACCACGTGGTGTAGTACTTGTTTGTGATAACTCTTAGATGCAATAGTTGCCTTGAGAGAGTATGATTTGGTTAGTATTTGAGAGTGGCATTGTAGTTTTAGATTTCAAGAACCCAACATCTATATTTAAAGGTAAAAGCCTAATGGTGGCAAATAAAGCAAGTTGGGTGTATACAGCTTTAAAAGTTATGGCTCTGCACCTGAAACAAGCACTCTGAACAGGTCACTGAATATTTATTATACTTTGACCAGTTCTATATATAAGGATCCTTCAGCCATTGTGTGCAGGGGAAGCTCATCAGAGCAGAATATATTAATCTTTGGTATCCATCTCTTAATATGAAAAAACTAGGGTATTCTAAACAGTTCTGTTTTTAATACGTGTTTGAGATTTACCAGAGTAGGGTTGTTATTGTGAGACCATGTGTTCATACCAAGGAATGAGGTGTGAGTACATCGCACAGCCGAAAAGGGAGCCTGAAAACAGACCAAACAAGCTTTGGCATAGCCAATAGGTCTTGCCTTTGGGACCTTCTAAGCCTTTACCCATGCAGCACATTATCCTGGGTGCTGTGCCACCAGGAATTGAAGAGCTATACAAATACTACACACTGGGTCATGCAGTGTGATTCAGGAGTACATGCTTGCTTCAGGAGACATTTGGCAATGCAATATTGTACAGCATGAACAAAAGGCAATGGCAGAGCCAATAGTCTGAAAGACGAGACCTATTGGCTTTGCCATTGCTTGTTAGTTCGCAGCGTCCTCGGTATTATGAGCAAATCAGTTAATCTCTCCATGCGTGAAAAGTTTAAAAATATGACATTTTGCAAAAAATCTATCACATAAAGAAAGCAATTATACCTATGTCTTAGTGAAAATACATTTTGAAATAACATTTGTTGTCACAATAAACTGTTGTCTCAATAAACATCTGTTTCAAAGGAGAAAAGGACTTCTTTAAAGTAAGTGTGACATAGTAAAACATAGCAACAAATGGCAAGAGATTCAACAAGGACAACAGGGAAGAAGAAGAAAAATAAAAGTAGTGCCTCCAAGATAGTGCGTTAAGCCTAAGCGAGAGTACAGAAATCAAGCTGAAGCAATCTGTACTTGGTCTGTGCTACAGCCGAAAGAAGAGGAAATGAGGCTAGCACGCGCTGGCCTATTCGAAGGCAGCAAATAAGAGTCACAATGAAGCCAACGAATGTTTAGCAATGGCTGGTCTGCAAGCCCTTTGTTATAACAATATCTTTTATCAAGCAAGAGCGCATGCAGCGTATTCGCTGTCACAGGCGAGACCTAAAAAAGTAATGTAAAAGCTGCCACTTGACGCAATGTCACGTGTGGCACCTTCCCTCGGCCATGGAAGGCACTTTGCGTGCACGGATTGTTACATTTATAACTAAAATGATAAAAGCGAAACTACAATTGTCATAAATGAAAGTGCTGTTGGCTTAAGAAACACAGATCTGACTGAAGGTGTCACTTGACTGTTTTGGAGGTTCATCTGTCAAGACAAACCTCATGGGCACAGGTCAAATTCAGAGCACCTGCTCAGTTATATTTACAGGATTAGATGAATACAGCCAAGTTCCAGCATAATCGTGCTAACAAGCACTAAACAACCAAACGCGCTTATGTTTGTTTGCCTTGTAAATTGCTGGATTTAAAAGCTGTTTGATAAATATCTGCTGCAAATTAACAAGCATGTCTGCTCCAGGCCATCGGGCAGTCTTGGCGTAGGAACCGAGCTGTATCAGCCTCACAATAGAAAGCATTACCTATGAAATACAATTATTTTTCCCGTTCCTCTACAATATCTGTCTCGGTTATTTTGATACTATCACACCAAATGCATGATGTCTAATTTCAACTCATTAAGTAGATTTATTTCCAAAGAATGAGTAAGTCACAGCAGAGATGAAGTACATCTTGCCGAATGAGCAGTCGGAAGTAATTTATATAATACAAATAAATAAATGGGTGGAGGGTTCCCACATTTTTTCATGGGAACTGACACGGAGGCTGGTGCATGGCAGGGTTACCAATAGCGGCGGACGAAATTCCCGTGTGGTAAGTGAAACGTGGTAATTTTGCTCGCAGAGTGGAAATTAGGCTGAACTGCTGATCTGTGGGCGGAAAAAATCCTATAAAAAGCACAGTTGCTTTTTTAAGCATAATGAAGGAAAGGACTATGTCTTTACCTTCATGCAAACTGCATTAAAGTCAATACATTGCTGGGTCCGTCACAGTTCCTTCAGAGCCACTTCCCTTGCAGGGATGTCTAAGGTGTCACGCCTGCCTGCAGGGTCCCAATGGCTGGAGGGAACCATGCACAAGCTCCCCCGCTGAGAAAGTTTCTTTGAAGAGCACTTTTGTGGCCGGCCATTGTAATTAACTTGCCATAATTACTAGTAAGTTAATTACAACAACAGTGCTGGGCAGTACAACTATTCCTCATTTCGTACATTCCCAATGCAGGGAACGAAGAATTCTTGTTTTGCAAGGCATTTTGCCAATTTTTTTTTATTTTTTTTATTTTTTTTTTGGGTCCTCATTCACTTCAGGATCTAATGTCTATTGCCTCAGCCCATTAGTGCGAAAACGAGACCGGCCACATAGGGGCATCCGAAAATAGACATTTCCCCCCTGCAGGTACATCTCTCTGAGTGTCCAATTTACGTCGGCTGCGTCAAATGTACTCGGGAGGCACTGCAGCGAAACCGGAGAGTTTTACAGGTGTAATCATTGGACAGATCTATAACTTATATATCCTCATTACCCATTACTTCCCTCTACACACCCTAGTTCCCCAAACTTGTAACAGCGTCCAAAATCTTTTTCTCTTATAGTCTTTCCCTAATAAGTCTATTCTAGACATGTAAAAGAGTGAATACAACCACTCCGAATGCTGAGGTGGGGTACCTCCCACTCATTTACGACAGATTTCTCTTCTAGCCAATAAGATTGTATAAAATAACAGATCCGTGGCAATGCCCAAAAGTCCTTCCATTACTCCAAAAATATCAGTGATAGGCTTACCTTAATTTGTAGACCCAAAATACCAGAGACTTTCGTTTCCACATCATCCCATAACCTCCTAATTTCTGGGCATTGGTAAAACATATGAACTTTTTCAAGACCTCATTTTGTGCATATGGTAGGTCTTTCTTTCCCCATCTTTGACAGAATTGTAGGTGTTATGTTTGCCCTGTGGAGTGAAAAGAGGTGGTTTCTTTTTAAAAAAGCATTGGCATAGCCAATAGGTCTCGCCTTTAGGACCTTATAAGTATTTAGTTATGCAGCACAATATCCTTGGTGCAACAACATCAACTGTTGCATAGGTCAACACTTATAAGGTCCCAAAGGCGAGACCTATTGGCTATGCCAATGCTTGTTCTACATAGCGAACTCGACCCGAAGGTATTAGAGTGCTTTACATGAGCACCAGTTACATTACACAAGGACACATTCACTTTTTGTAGGCAGGGAGAGATTACGTGATTTGCACAGAATCACAGGATGTTGATCCATCGCCGGGATTCAAACCGGGTTCCCCAGTTCCAAAGTTGGAAGCTCTGCCGTAATGCCACCACTATTGCAGTCGTTGTTGCCAATTTCTTTAAGGTTAGTGCGTAAAAGATGATAATATTGACCCCACCCAGGCATCTTAAATTATGGGTCACTAAGAGATGTGTTCCCATCACAAGCAAAGCGTCTCCCTCTACCCAGGCCCAGCACTGCACCAGAGGCATTACACAGAAGAGAGGCGGAAACAGAGCCAGTGGTGAGTGAAGACAGGCACGGAGGGCTTCCCTTCAGAGGAGGAGGTGGAGAGACAGCAGGTCAGTCCCGCCCCTCCTACAGCCCAGACTAGGAGACTGTTTCCTTTCACGGACTTCCCAGAGCTGGAAAAAGTCCCCAGTGGCCAAAGAACCAGAGAAGGGCGCAGGCGGGGGTGGGGTAGTAGCTGTATGCAGTGGAGTCACAGGATGGGTATGAGAGTTTGATTCATGGCTTCTCCTTGACAGGCTCTGTGATGTTAAGTATGTTGCGTCTCTTGTGTGTAGTCTGCCGAAGTGCACGGATTCAGTCAAGACCCTAACCACATCCTCTCAAACTTACTGAGGGTAACACTGAACGTCAGTCGTGCCATGCAGTCGTTCCTTCCACCTGAAGGTCGTGGGGCTGCAACATGTTGACATTTCATGCCCCCACCCACCCACGAGTAGTGAAAGGCAACAAAGCCCAGCTTTGAAGGATGGCATATGTCCCATAAAGAAAGCAACATTATGTCTAATCGAAAGACTGTGATTGTGTGCGAACAATTTAATGAAATTTAGTTTATAAAAACAGAGGGCAGCACTCATGAAATACACGCAGCCCTGAAATGAGAATTAATTGGTGCAGGCTGCAAATAAATAAAAAGTTTGCCAAAGCAAAACATGTTCAACAAAAAGCAGCCATAAATGTGGGCTGAAAATAAAGCACCCTTGCGTAGAGCAAATCGGAATGTTTTGATTTATGTAGTGAAACGAAGCACCACTTTAAAAGCACTGGTTTTTTTCTGCTTATTACACCATATGGAAAAAATAGTCTGAGAAACAGACGTGTTTAAATCCTGATCCTTATCTCAACAGGGCTGTCTCCTTCCTGGAGCACCCATAACACATCTTGCACGTGGTGTGAACACTTTGAAATGAACTGTAGATAAGGGCAACAAAAGGCTGCAATAAAATAGCATCTGGTGTTTTATGTTTTTTCCCTTTGATAGGAAACTAGATTCAAAGTTACCATCGCGTAATTACTGCATGTTAAACATGCCTCCAAGTAAATTAATTTTATTTTTTTACTCAAAATATCATGTGCGCTTACTACACCTCCTTTTCATTTGTAAATGGATCACCTGGAATATTCCACTAGTAATATTTCTTTGTAGAAGTTGCTCAGTGATTAAGTTATTTTAGCAGACAAAATCGGAATGTTTTTCTTTGTTTGAAAGAGCAAGCACATTACAAAATGCAATGAATACGGTCACAGGGGTCACTGCCCTGACGAATACAAACAACATGAAAGAATAGTTCGTCAGGCTGCAAGACGGAAACAAAACCGGGTCGAGCAGTAACATGCTCCTAAATAAACAAAATAGAGGAGAACCTGTGCGAGGGGTGAGAGCTCAGAATAACTCTCTATCGCAAAGAGCCAAACACTGAAAGAACGAGGAATCCAATGTGAAACAACAATATGGTGCGGCTGCAGAGAGCGGGCTCCCTGTGTGACTGTGGCCCTTACTGTTGAGAGAGCGGGCTCGCTGATGGAGGGTTTGCGGAGCTGCTCCTGTTGCTTGTGTCACTCCCGGGGCTTCTGAGAATGCTGCCATAGCTTCTCCTGCTGACGCCGGGACACAGACGGAATAAAAATCTGGTTCCTTCAGCCTGTGGAACGTGCGACCGCTGAGGTGCTGCAGCTGCCTCCTTACACACACACAAAGAGGAAAGGAAGGCAGAGATGGGGCTGTGGGAGCCCGGTCTCACACAGGAGCTGGGCTGCTGCTGGAAAGCCAAGCAGCGAGGCACCACACGCGCCGCGGCTGTGGAGAAATTACATCTGCTTTAGGGAAAGTAAAGAAATAGAAAAGATTTTCCATTTCTTTACTTTTAAAGCAATCAAGGCAACCGCGCATCTCAAGGAAACAAAAGGAAAGCCTGGGGCTATTATTAGCAATGAGGCTACTGGGCTAATTAAATAATAAACTTTGCGGGGGAGCATGGCCTGCCTGCAAAAGCAGGGAGGAGAAAGCCCTTCAAGAACAACGAACCAGGCTGCAAAAAGAAATGGCGGCCGCGCGGTAAAATAAATAAATAAACAGTGGTGCGCGCGCACCACAGAGGAGCGGAGGGGGGGAGGAGGGAGCGCGGCAGCCTGCTCAGCTGACGAAACGCTCGTGCGTCATGGCCTTGCCGGCATGTGTTTCCAATTATCGCGCACGATAATTGGAAACACATGTCTGCCGCGCGTACCCATCTCAAATAGGCCAGCCACGACGCACGAGCGTTTTTGGGACTGCTTTCAAAACTCCCTTACTAAAAGTCTTCGCCTCTAAGCAGCGCTTGCGCGCTACTCGAGGCTCGACCTAAAAAGCAGGCTTGACAATGGTATATAATGTACTCATCGATACTTGCCACATATTTTGTAACTGCTCCCTCAGCAAGCATCTTCCCCACAGCTCTTCTGCCAAATTGAAATCTCCATCCATGGTGTCTTGTAATTCCCAATACCAAAATGAGACTTCCTTGTTTCCTGTTTTTTTCTCGACCAGTTGCTCTTTCAAACCGTTTCCCATACCCAAGGGCAGTTTCCGTCTTTGTTCCCAACTTTTCAATTGCATATATTTAAACCTTGCCCTCCAACAGTTCATTTAATTCATTCCATGGTATAAGGTTACCATCTCAGGTCAGATCTCCCCAGACCCCTACACATGCATTTCTTATAGGTAGTGCCAATTTGTCGTTTAGACACTCTGGGGTCCCTGGTGATTCCCAGATAGGGGCAAAATGGGAATAATAATCTAGTTTTGAGTGTCGTCTAATATTGTACCACATTCTCGCCATTGCTTGAAGCACTTTTAATTTTTTTTATAGTATTTTGGGTCTCCAAATTTAAAAAGGAACCCATCTACGTCCACCTTGCTCTCTTTTAACATTGCCAAGAGCATTGTTTCTGATCCATCTGGCGTATTTACAAGCATTCTGAAGTTAGTCAGTTGGAAGTCCCAAGCATAATACTGTATATCCGGTAGGGCTAGTCCCCCTTTCTCTCTTTTTCTCAGTAGCTTTTTCCAAGAGATCCTGATCCCCTTATGCCCAAATAAAAGCATTTATCGCCTGCTGGACTTTATCTCAAGAGGATTTCTCAAAGTGCAGGGGGATCATATTAAATAAGAAAGGTATTTTTGGCAGTATCATCATCACCTTGACCAGATTAACCTGCCCAAGAATCGTTAGGGGAAGATGTGCCCATCCCTTCATTACCTGCACGATTTCTCTTGATCTTTTACCTAGGTTTATTTCTGAAATTTTATTTATATCTTGTACGATTTTTAAACCCAGGTATCGCATTTCCTTCTTAATCCACCGGTTCTCCATTCTCTGATTCCTTACCATTACCTCTGTTTTCTCCTCATTTACTAAGTAACCCGACACCTTGCCGAATTCTGAAGCCAACGGTCTTGTGGCCGGCAGAGCCACTGCAAGGTCCGAGGAGAAGACCATGAGGTCATCCGCATATAATGCTACCTTCCTCACCCATTCCTCTTGGGGAAAAGAAGGAATGTTAGCTGCCGGTCTGAGTTTATGTGCAAGGGGCTCTTTATAGAGATTAAACAAGAGGGGGGAAAGGGGTCAACCCTGTCTTGTGCCTCTAAGTATTGTAAAAGATGAGGATAGGTTCCCATTCACTAAAACTCTTGCTGGGGGATCTTGGTATATTAGTTGAATTGCTCTACAAAATGTACCCAATTTTCGCCCATTTCCTTTTTTCCTAATCCAGAGCAGTTGAATGTAGAAACAAATCCGTTCACCACGGACTGAAAAAAATGGAGTTTGACCATAGCTTGTTGCTGATGGCAAGACCACCTCTTTCTAGATACCACTTCATGCATCTTTCTTCCACCACCACTGATACAGAAAATAATTCTGTATTTTCCTGCAAGAGGGCAAGACCAATGGCAAAAGTGTAGTGCCTTCCGCTGCCGCCTGGATCCCAGCCACCCTCTTCCCCATGCAGTGGACAGAGAATGCTGTGCAAAGGCAGGCTGGTAAACGTTTGAAGCCTGTGCTGACACAGACTAGAACAGGGAGGTGTGCGGGGCTACGGCACTGCAGGCGGGGCCCCTGTGCATGCCCTCTGCCTGGGACAGGGCTCTGCACTGCAGGGATTCCTACCCCAGCAAATAGCTCGAGAATAAACAACCGGCAGTGTTCACCTGTGAAGAGTTCCTTCCCCCTCCTCTCTGCCTAGCAGCAGCAGCAGTACCGCCTTTAAAGGGGCAGTCCCCTCTGCTCTAAGTCCAACTTGTACTTCACCACTGACCTCAGGAAAAAAATACATTGTACTTAAAAATATATTATTTGTTTTAACTTTTTGGTCGCCTCCAAAATTATATTTAGGAAGTTGTTTGTCAAAGAGACAAATATATTGAGAAGTCAGAACATCCTTTTAAATTGAGGGTCAATGGAAGGAGCATGTCCATAATATCCACAGGAAGCTGCTTAGGTCTAGGGCCACTATAATCTGCATGCATTAGTCTTTTCCATCACGCAGAAAGACCGGGGTGGGCATGTAAAGGATTGCAGGGTGGGTAAGGTAATTACGAACCCAAGTGTTCCGGCCAAATACAAATGTTAAACAAAACACAAGCGCACAGCGACTGAAAACACGAGCGCTAGTGTTCAGGCCACAAAAAATATTTGTTAAAAAAGAGTGCGCCGCAAGTATGAAATGGCCTGAAGCGAAATGACCCATGTAAGAGGGTCAGTTGCCATGGGCGTGACAAACACACCAAAAGGAGGGACAAATGGCACCATTCACCACACAAAAGAAAAGCAGTCGGAGAGGCACAGGAAGGAACCAATTAAAAGTGGTGGGTGTGGTCAAACTCCTCATATGGAATACAGCATGCCTCACAGTGCAGCGCATGAGCGCTGACTCTATGCTCGACCTAAAAAGGAACGAATTCATTTTTAGTCTAGAAATATAACTGTATATTTTTACCCAGATTCAAAAGAAATGCAAAGGTATTTCTCACTGCTTTTAGTGATCTTAGATTACTGTAGGCAAAACGTGAAAAGACAAAATGAAGGTGCTGAGCAGTGGTGTGTTGCAATTTTTAAATTTCAACACAAAGTGTGGGGAAAAAACATGGCCTAGATAAAAGCTACAAAATCTTTAGTAAATGTTCTTGTATGCATATGAAGATGACAAATTGACAATTTAATATTAGTATAAAGAGCATTATTTACTGGACCTGAACAAATAGTGTTGCTTCAGTGTATTAAATGGGTAGATTTTAGCCTACAAAGCGGATGTATGTTTTATTAAATCTTAAAACCCTTAGATTAGCACTAATAGGAAAATTGCTTCTGTCCCACTACTCATTTCCTAAGACCAGTTACAGAGAGACAGATGGTCACTAAGTGAGCCTTTTTTTACCTCTGACGTATGTGACACATACTAACTACTGGCTATATACTTGTCTGTGTATATGGGAGGCCCACATGACATGGTGTATGGCAACTACAATGTCCAATTTGCATGCAGTGGGAATCTGATTGTCATGTGTATGTGACACATGCTGTATGAGTATTTTGATTGAATGTGATGACAATTGTTGAAGCTACCGGAGCGAATAAACAGTTTCACCCAAGAAATGACAGACCTAATGTGCGTCTTGTTGTTGTATTTTATGTCTTCCTAAATAGAACTTGGTCTGCAGCATCTGCCGGTGACCTTGCTCAGGGTTCTCTATATTCTGCTAATCATGAATGAGTGAGATTAAGTCGTGCATCAAGAGCTGACATTTAACTAATCTGTCCCAAATTACTAAGCATTTTTTTCCCTTTCATAGACACTGATTGGTACCCAATTATGCTCTCAAACAACTATTACACGCCCACAAATCGGCAACTCTGATGCAATATTTAATGCTAGGGTGGCTTGTTCTCTGTTCTTGAGTCACATGCTTACTCTATGTGAGACATTTTGCGAACTTTATGTTAAGTTAGCACTCCCAATAGAATCCTGAAAGTGTCTCAGTCGATAAGAAGGGTT
Source organism: Calotriton arnoldi (assembly GCA_963921515.1). Classification (NCBI taxonomy): domain Eukaryota; kingdom Metazoa; phylum Chordata; class Amphibia; order Caudata; family Salamandridae; genus Calotriton; species Calotriton arnoldi. Next base: position 1,424,534 of record CAWUFW010002334.1, read on the forward strand.
AAGGTGCACACATTAACGTTCAGTGGAAGCATGGTAGGGTGACATGAAGCAACTGGTGAAGGGTGGCGCTTCTATGTTTTTTCATGTTTGTATGCATGCTCATCTGCTAGAACTATCATTGCAAACAAATAGTATATGGTCCATTTTGAGAGAATTGCCACTTGGCAATCACTGATACAGTAGATTTTTACTTAATTGGGTTATTTATCCTATGTAGTCAACATATATTATTTTCTTGAGTGAATGCTGGAGTGTGCAGATGAATCACTTCAAGGTGCTTCCTTGCTAGAAGCTGTGGACGAGGAAGAATTCAGAAAAGGTTGCTTTCTGAAGGTGCAATGGTTGGTTTCACCAGATTGCCATAATGAGCACATTTATTAGACAGAAGATTGGCTGCAAAACATTGTCCTTCTTTCTGAGCATTTTCCGGTGGTCTTGTGCATGCTATGATTGTGTGCAGCATAATCTTTTGTTGCAGGGGTATTTTTTGCATATGTATTTTTTTTTTTTAGATAAAGCATAAGATCTTTCAGATTATTGGGCAGTGATAACCTATATGTTGATGTCAGGAGTTTATTTCTGCAGAGACTTTAGCATCTATTGGTGTGCCTGAAGCATTCCTTTTCTCTGCCAGACATGAAAGATGATATAAGACTTTACGTAGTCAAGTTAAGGGTTGATTCTGGTTCCCACTATAACCAGGTGCTTCTCTAAGAGGCATGAAATGGAAGATTCTTTAGAGTGGTGGTATGTGCTTAGTATGTCCAGTCTGGGTGTTGTCATTTTAGAGTCGAATGACACACAGGCTTTGAACCTGGGTGGTGAATCCACTTAGAATGAGTTGCAGAGTTTGGATTTGTGTGGGGTCAGTTGTTATTTTAGCATCAAGTGACAGTAATTCAATATTTAGATCCATTGCATTTCAGAAAGCTGGCTGCTATTCTGTTGGTTCTGTGTGTAATAGGTAGAGTTAAGAAATATAAACTGCAGGATTAGTACAGGCCGTTGTGGTTTCTGGTGATCTTCGGTATATTGATGAGGGAGGATGAGGGTGTAATGCGTTTGGTGCTGTTTCCAGGATGTGATGCGAATAGAAAATTGAGGGCCTCTGCTATATACATTTTTGATATATTCTTTTTCAGTGTGTTGTTTAGGACAGAAATTGGCCTGTAAGATGAGCTGTGTGGACAAATGTTTTTCACAAGGAACATTGATGTACAGTGGTAGCCGGCGATTCGTTGTAATCATTAGTGATCACGTAGTGGCTGTTGCTTTCTTGAGCAGGGGTGTGACCCTGGTTTATTTGAAAATAAATCTCTTGTTTCTTTAGAGTATTTGTATGCTGTTGCAGTGTGGGGTACCAAGCGAGTGAAAATGCAGGGATCAATCTGGCTTTTTTCCACGTGGTCTTATTTGTGAGTGTTTTTGGAGAGCCCTTATTTTGTACAGGTCTCTCTTTTAGAAACTGTCATTGATATTGGAGAAGCAGGTAAAACATATCTTGAAACCAACCTTTATACATTTTTAGCATGGAAAGTTCTGCAATTAAGGTGCTCCGTAGATCATTTACTTGTGCTTTTATTATGGCACAGACCTTGTCATATGGGAAACATAGTGGTTTACAAACAACTTAAACAAAGCATGCATTAGATTAGTTGGAAGGAAAGAGCAGTTGAGGGCAAGTATTGAATCTATCAGTCCATGCCACCACACAGCTAAAAATACCATACAAAGAACTTGGATGATAAGGCTGAAGACCAGATATTTGCATAGAGGGAGAGCAAAGAAAATATGAATGTGTTAATGGTAGAATCTTGGATATTTACTTATGTAAAAGCATTCTGGCATAAATCTCTTTATGGTTTCGTTTGTTTTTATATCAGTTTCAATCCTAATCCTGGATTGTTTATTTTGCTGATGGCAGTATGAGGGGCTGTTATTTCTTCCTCTTGCACCTAACCATTTGTCGCCCATGTACTGCAGCCGATTCCATCTACCATGGTAGATTGAAACGGCTGACGACACCCAGATAGTGGTGTCAGTCTCTTCGAATCCAGAGAAATGGGCCAAACAGTTTACAAATATATGAGTAACATCGTTGATTGGATGCAGAGACATTGTTTGTTTAAAATAAAAGTCTGAGGATGGGGCGTGGCTTGGCAAGCCAACATGGCGGACGTGTGCTGAGCCAGCTCCGTCCAGCCCGCCGAATATCCGACTTACATCCTGACTTCCCGGATCAATACTTGCACTACTCGACGGCTCTGTAACGCCGTACTGGCACTTAAGTGCCCGGTGTAGCTTTGGGAGCCGGTGCCCGCCTGTGGTGGTGAGATTGGACTGCGGCGGGGGAGAGGCCTAGCGGTCGGCGGTGGAGCCGGGGAGTCGCGCACAGCGTCATCGGCGGCGACTGGGAGCCGGGTGACAATCAGCGGCTGGGAGTGTTCCTGTTCTCCGGGAGCTGCAACAGCTGCCCGGGGTGTGTGGCGCTGTGCTGCCGCTCTGCGGCGCGGCCTGCGGCGTCCTTGGTTCGGAGGGGAGAGATCCGGCAGTCGGACCGGGCCGCAAAGGTGAGGCGGGGCACAGGAAGGCGAGGGCTGCGGTCCGGGGCTGGGTCCCCTAGCAGTGGGGGTGCCTGGTAGAGACGCCGGGTGGCGATAGGGGCGACCGGCCTGATATTTGAGGTGCCCCCTTCCCCCTCCCCCTCCGGCATTGTAGTGGGGATCGGCGGCACGACCGGGCCGCGTGGGAGGCGGCTGGGGGACCTGTCGGCTGCCCTGACCCCTATAGCAGACGCTCCGGGCCCATCGGGGCTCCCACACCGGCGGTCGGTTGGGCCGCGGAGGGAGGGCCTGCATCTCACGGTGCCCCCTCACTTCCCAGCATTGTAGAGGGGGATCGGCGGCGTAATCGAGCCGCGTGGAGGCGCACAAGAGACTTACAATTTGCCTCCATCCCTTCACCTTCATCTGGAGCGGCTTGGGCTGACGGGGGTGCTTACGCCGGCGGTCGGTCGGGCCGCATACAGCTGGCCCATTCTCATAGGGGAAACCCCCCCCCTCTCTCCCGCCGCAGTAGCGGGGAATCGGCGGTGCGACCGGGCCGTGTGGGCAGGAGCTGAGAGACCTGCCATTTGGATTTCGGCCTCATCTGTTCCCCTCACAGCCATTCCGGGCCCGTGGGGGTGCCCGCATCGGCAGTGGATCGGACCGCAGGGGCACCTGCTGGGCCCCGGGGGCTGGTGATTGCTGCTGTCGGTGGTGGGGATACTCGACTGGGACGCGGGTGGGCCTCTCCTACTGCTCTATGGCACCATCGCCTCGGCGGTCGGTCGGGCCGATTCCAAGTGTCTGCGGGCCCCCGGCGGGGTAAGGTCCCTGGAGTGTCCTGTTGGCCTGGGTACTGGGACATCTGCTAGCCGGTGCCCATTCGGAGGTCAGCTCGGGCCGTGGGAGCTGGTGACCTACGCGTCTGTGCCATATCCGATTCGCTCTGGGCCTACGGTGGAGCTCAAGAGGCAGCCATGACGAGGGATAAAGGTGGCAGCGGCACGACCAAGCAGAGGCCCATAGATAAGTTTACGGGGTCGGGGCGGCGGCTGGGGCCTCTGGGGGCCAATCGGGGACCATGCCGGACAACGCGGCCCTCATGGCTGCCATCACCCAATCCAGGGACACGTTGGATGCAAAAAGTAGGGGCAGTTGGTTCGGATGTTATGCTGTTGCGACAAGATCTGCGCAATGCAGTGTCCCGTATCACCGAGGCAGAGACCCGTATCTCGGGAGTAGAAGATGTCACTGCGCTGAAACAGAAGGTTGCAACGATGGAGACTGTCCAGAAGGGCCTTGCGCTCAGAGTGGAGGATGCGGAGGGACGGGCCCGACGTAACAACTTCCGATTTGTTGGGTTTCCAGAGGGCTGCGAAGAGGGAAACATGGAACGATTCCTTACGCAGTGGCTGGAGAGCTGGCTTCCCCCTGAGGCCATGTCCCGATGCTTTGTGGTGGAGCGGGCCCACAGGGCACTTATGCAGAAACCTCCGGTGGGGGCCCGCCCGCGGCCAGTTATAGCAAAACTGTTAAGCTATCTGGATAGGGATGCGGTACTGAAGCAGGCCCGAGCTAAAGAACCTTTGCTCTATAACAATGTACGCATCCTTATATTTCCTGATTACACGAGACAGGTCCAGCAGCAGCGTCAATCGTTCGTGGCAGCGAAGGCCCGCCTGAGAGACCTTAAGCTTCCATACGCCCTGTTGTTTCCGGCTCGCCTCCGGGTGGTCTTTCGCTCTCGCACCCACTTCTTTGACACCCCGGAGGAGGTGTTCAGGTGGACAGATGAAACAGTACGGGTGAGGCTGCACACGCCACCTGGCAGAGAGTCAGACTCCTCCTCGAGTGAGGCAGCTCGGGGGGGCCTCCGAGGCCACCGGCAGAGGATTAACAGACGATCACGATCCCGGCGGCGCTCTCAGTCCTGTGGTGCCTCCTCTCGGGGGGGCCCTACACCAGGGCGACAGACATTGGAAACCTAGCATGTGGTATCAGGGAGGTGTTGCAGAGTCATATTGGATTTTGTCCGGGGAGTCCTGAAGTGGGCTGGTCTCTTTGCCAGGATGGTGCTGGTGGGAGACATGCCAGGAGGTCATGGGCTGTGAGTTGGGGATCCATTGGTTGGGGCAGTGTCCATCCCCCAGTTGGGGATTGGGGACTAGCTCTGCCGCGACAGATACTTCAGCGTTCATGAGGTATGGGGTGGGGGGTTTGTTGAGTGGGGGTTGGTTAAGTTTACAGATCGCACTTCAAATACAGGCCCGTTACAATCTACACATGCATCGCCACAGCTCGCCATCAGTGTTGAAAGAGGATGCACTCCCTCATGGCTAGGATACCTGATAGAGGTCGGGTGACCCAGGACAGCCTCCGCATTATCAGCTGGAATGTACGCGGGGTCCTGGATAAAATTAAACGGGGGGCCATACTCCATCAGGCGAAGAGGGTGAAGGCCGATGTTCTCATGTTACAAGAAACGCACCTTATGGGCACGAAGGCCCTTTGCTTGCAACGTTATGGGTTCCATCAGGTCTTCCACTCCGGCTTTACGAGGGGTTCGCGGGGAGTAGCGATCCTGGTGCATCGAAGGGTCCCTTGCATACATGTACAGCAGTGGACTGACACACAGGGGCGCTATCTGTTTATTCGGGGTAGGATTGGAGAGGACCCCCTGGTGCTGGGCAGTGTATACGCTCCCCCTCCCCTACAGTGGAATCTGATAGAGAAGCTGCAGTCCTTGTGGGCCGATATGCCAGACGTACTGTCCGCAGTGGGTGGGGACTGGAATGACGTTATAGACTTGGCTAAAGATAGGACTGGGGTTGGGGGTAGTCCCAGAAGCGGTCTTCCCACGAAACTACATTCATTGGCGACTGGGTTGGATTGGGTCGATACATGGCGGCGCACCCACGGTGATTCCCGGGGATATACCTACCTCTCGGCGGTCCACAAATCTTTCTCTAGACTTTACTATATTTTCGTTCCCCGGGCGGTGGTTGGTAGGGTGGCGGCGGCGGAGATTTTGCCTCGGGGCCTCTCGGATCACTCCCCGGTATCCATTGAGCTCTATATGGGCAGGGGGAGGCAACCATTCCGGTGGCGCCTCTCAGTGTGGCACCTGCAGAACGAAGAATATGGGACTCACATGAGCGAAGCAATCGCTCAGTACCTGACGACAAATGAAGGGTCTGTTTCCAGCGCTGCCACCCTGTGGGAGGCGCTGAAGCCCACTCTCCGTGGGGCAGACATATCCTGGTGTGCGGCGGCTCGCAGGAAGCGTAGGGAGGAACTGACTCGCGCAGAGGCGGACATAGAGGCCCTCGAACGTCAGAATCGTGAGGCGGGGAGTGACCAGGGTGTGCGACAATTGCTTCTTGCCCAACAGGCCTGTGCCGCCCTGCTGATGGACGAAGCACGCCAGGTATAGCTGGCGACGCGCAGCAGGATATACCAATGGGGGGACAAGTCCAGCAAGATGTTGCATCGACTTTGTCAGGGCACGTTCCACTCCCAGGTCCTCCCGGGAATTTTGGACGCGGCGGGAACACCGATTACAGACCCTCCTGCCATAGCAGAGAGCTTTGCCACATACTTCGCGGATCTCTATGCCCCCCGGGAATGACTGCCGGCGTCCACCATTGATAAATTTATGGCAGATTTACCACCCAAAGCGGTGTCAGATGAGGTGTGGGATCAGCTGGAGGCCCCCTTGACAGATGAGGAGCTGGGAGCGGCCCTGGGAGAGCTCAACCCCGGGAAAGCACCTGGACCCAATGGGTTTCCTAGTGAGTTTTTTCGCCGCTATAATGTACAGCTGGCCCAGTATTATCGGGCAGTGGTGGAAGAGGCCCGGGAAAAAGGCCTGCTCCCCCAGACTGGAGACATGCAGAGGTGGTGGTGTTCCATAAGCCGGGTCGTCCCCAGAGCAGCATGCCTCATACCGCCCCATCTCTCTCCTAAATGTGGAGGCCAAAATTCTGGCAAAGGCGCTGGCCAACCGCCTTTTGCCCCATATTACTACACTTGTACACCCTGATCAGGCGGGATTTATGCCCCAGAGGGCCACCAGACAAAACATTAGGAGGGCGCATGTGGCGGTAGCAGCTATTCGGCAGACCGGGGAACCGGCGGCACTTCTCCTGGCAGATATGGATAGGGCATTCGACTCCCTGAGCTGGGTCTACCTCTTCGCATTGCTGGGCAGACTCAATCTGGGCCCGCACTTCCTCTCCTATATAAAACTCCAGTATACGGATCTGACGGTGTCGGTACGGGTGGCGGGCGCGACCTCCTCAACCTTTCTTATTAAAAGGGGCACACGGCAGGGATGTCCCCTGTCTCCATATTTATTTGCCCTAGCCATGGAGCCCTTGGCAGCATGGGTGCGCATGGATGCACAGATGCGGGGCTTTGAATGGGCCCCGGGACTGTCCGATAGGATCGCGCTATACGCGGACGATGTCCTCTTCTTTCTTACAGCGGTTGACAGGACGGGGCCACGGCTTCTGCGTATCATGCAGATATTTGGGGAGACGTCGGGTCTATACATGAATCCCCGCAAATCCACATTGTGGGCTCTGGGGGATCGGACGAGAATGGGCGCATGGGCGTCCTCGAGCCAGTCGGCAGCAGGAGGCTTGAAATATCTGGGGGTGTTTCTCACGGACGTACCGGCAATAGCCTGGGAGCGAAACCTGGCACCAGTATGGGAGCGGGTCCGTGCAGACCTTAAGTCTTGGTCCCGTATGCCCCTGACATTGTTCGGTAGATCGGCCATATTAAAGATGGTGGCGCTCCCACGGCTTCTCTACCAGCTACAGAATCACCCGTACCCGCCTAGATGGTTCCGGCTGGTGAATTCTGTGCTTGGGCAGTTTCTGTGGGAGGGGGGAAAGGTGCGCGTGGCTCTGCGTACATGCTTCTTGTCTACCTACTGTGGAGGCCTCGCGTCCTCGGATATTCTCTCATACTATCAGGCCTCGCACTTACTGGTCCTTAATGAATGGTGGTACGGTGATAGGGGAGACCCGGCGTATGCGCTAGAACGACAGCTTATGGGACGCCACACACTACATACGCTTCTGTACTCTGCTCAGTTGCGGGGTACGTTGCCATCGGCCACACGGGTGGTCTTTTTGATATGGAGACAGGCGCTGCGGTGTATGGGTTGGTGGAATGTCCTGACTCGGGAGACCCCTTTGTGGAATAATAGGCGTCTGCCCCAATTGGCGGCCCTTTCGGGCTTTCGGGGATGGGACAACATTGGTGTCTCCACTCTGGGAGATGTCCTGAGGGGCACGACACTAAAGCCTTTACGGGATCTCCAGAAGGAGTTCCTCATGCCTCAGTCACAATTTTATCGATACCTCCAGTTCCGCCATGCCCTGTCCCCCAGTCTGCAGGGTCTGGAGTCCCTCCCTGAATTTAGTCCTTTGGAAGCAAAAGTTTTTATGGGGGACTTAAAAGAAAAGAAGATTTCTCGAATCTACCAGTCCCTGGTCACTCACTGCTCTCCCACACTTCAGAAGCTCCGGGGGGACTGGGAGGGAGACGTGGGCAGTTTGGAAGAAGAGGACTGGACGGAGGCCTTGACAGCCCCGCGGGGGGCGGCTATAGCAATGTGTTGTGACGACAACATGACACGGAGACAGGGAGCAGGTTCCAAAGATTTATTCAAGGCCAACACAGAATCAGCGCACCGCCTCCTTCAGCCAGCAGCCGCTCAACTGACAGGTCGCGAGCGCCCACAACAGAACAGAACCTTCGCATTCCAACATTCCACCGTGGCGCGAGGAGCGGAGCCACGGTGTTAACAAGATCACAACATACCCCCCTTTCCTCTACACGCAGGTAGAGCAGATGAATGGACAGTAAAAGGAAAGAGGATGGGAGGGCGAGGGAAATGCCAGGACGGGGAGTGACAGGGAAGCAAGACGGAGAGCAATGAGTCATCCCACCATGAAATCATGCAAATGTTGAGGAAGTCTCCGGACCCGCAAGGGTCTCTGACACGGTAGAGTGCCATGCGGACCATGAGACTCCTGGTTTTCAGTATTTGACCTTTGGCTAGTGCTCCAGTTGTCGCCACCGGGGCCTGGCACTCTCGTCTCAGCACCGGAGCGAGCACTGTTGAGTAATTGATGGTCATGAGCCAACATGTAGCCTGAACATGAATTCTTTCTGACAACGGCTTTGGGAGATTGGTCTCGTGAGCAATACTTGGCTACTCTTCGTAAGTTCCATTTTTCTCCATTAGCCAGCACAACATAAAAGGGATGCACCTCCTGAACTTTGAAAGGACCACGAAACTTGCATAGACCTTTGACCCAACGACCGGATCTGACTTTGACCCAGTCACCCTCTTGAATGTTAGTCGAGGTCTTCACCTGGGTGTGTACTTGAAAGGATGCGTGCATGGAGCTATTCTTGCCACTACTACTCACATTCTTCCCTTCTACCAATTCTCTGACCCATGGAGGCACTAATTTAGAGGATGGTTTTCTGCCTCGCATGGCAATGAAGGGAACCACCCCTGTAGTGGAATTCTCAGTTGTGCGGTAGGCCCATACTAATTCGTTTAAAGTTTCATCAATATCAAGATTATTGGTGAGAGCCAAACTTATAGCTCCTTTAATCATACGGTTGGCCCTTTCTATGATACCATTGGATTGAGGGTTGTACAAAGTGGTGAGTGAGTGTTTAATACCACACTCATGAAGAAACTCCCTCATTTCGTTAGAAGTCAATTGGGTGCCATTGTCCGTAATAAGGACAGTGGGAAAACCTTCTTCTTTGAAAATGGTGCGTAGCACTCTAATGGTAACTTTAGTGCTTATTTCTGGGAGAAGGTACACAATAAGCCATCTGGAGTGCACATCCATTATGACCATGCCAAATCTCTTACTGGGGTGAACGCCTGGCATAGGTCCAATAAAATCAAGGCAAATGCTGTGCCAAACCACCCCTGGATCATGGATGGAACTCGGGACGCATTGGGGTCCCACCTTAAGTCTTTTCTCACTCTCACAACATTCACTGCATCTCTCTACCCACTCAACCACTTCGCTATCCATACCTGGCCACCAGAATTCATTCCTCAAGCGTTTTTTGTAATGGTCTGGCCTAAGTGTCCTTCATGAGCTAAGTTGAAAAGTCTCTTGCGAATTCCGAATGGGGGAATTATCTTGTCCCCGCGCATGATGACTTGTTCTGTGACAGTGGACAATTCGTCAATGACCGCATTGAAGGGTCTAATGCTAATAGGCAAAGTGCTCTCCCTACGTCTCCCCTTCCAAATGAGGTTGAGGACTCCTTTAAGGACCTCATCTTGAGACATGGCCTCTGCCCATTCCTCTTTACTGACTACACCGCAACTCCACTGAACCACATCATCAATACTGGAGATAGCTCCTTCTCTCTCACTTTTAGACACGCCACTCTTGTCTACTTCTTCCCAGTCTAAGGGCAGACGCGACATACAATCAGCTTGGACATTGCGCCAGCCTGAAATGAATTCAATGTTAAAATTATATTCCTGTAGCCTGGATGCTAATCGAGCAAGTCTGGCTGACCCTTTCCCTGTTCCACCTGGTGACAGTATCTTTAGCAATGGTTTGTGGTCTGTGCGCAGCAGAAATCTGCGCCCCCATACATACGTCCTGAAATATTCAACACCCCAAGTGGCTGCTAGGGTTTCTTTCTCTATGACAGAGTAATGTCGCTCAGTGGAAGTCAAAGTGCGAGAAGTGAACGCCACTGTTTTTTCAGAAGTGCCATCATTCTGCGATAATACAGCACCCACGCCAGTATCACTGGCATCCACAGTGACCACAGTCTTTGCATTTACATCAAAAGGAACCAAAATGCCTGCATTACATATTTCTAGCTTGATGTTATCAAAACAGTTTTGCTGATCAGCTCCCCAACAAAAGTTGACACCTTTCCTCATGAGTACCTTAAGGGGTTCAGTTTTACTTGCAAAGTTTTTCACGAACTTGGAATAATACTCAATTAATCCAATGAATGAACGCAGTTTGTCTCGGTTAATGGGAATGGGAGCCAATTTTATAGATGCCAGTAAGTCTCTCTTTGGTTTGACACCATCAGACGAGATGGAGTGTCCTAAGTACTCCACCTCAGTTGCAAGAAAGGAACATTTTTCTCTGCGTAGTGTCAAACCTGATTCCAATATCCTGGCAAGAGCATCCTTCAAAGCTATGTTGTGACTGCTCACACTATCACCAAAGACCAGAATATCATCTTGGAAGAAGATGATATTTTCCAGACCTTTGAAGATTTCTGTGACCATCCTCTGAAAAACACTTGCTGCCGAACATAACCCGAATGGCATCCTGGTAAACTGAAATATGCCTTCCGTGGTGATGAAGGCTGTCAAGTGCTTTGAGGAGTCATGTAAGCGTATCTGATGATAAGCATGACGAAGGTCAAGCTTTGAAAAATATTTGGCACCTTTAAGCAACACCATCAACTCATTTATATTTGGAAGGGGAAAGGTGTCTGGAATGATGTTTTGGTTTAGGCTCCTCAAATCAACACGGAAGCGTAAATTTCCATCAGCCTTCTCTGAAATTACAACGGGAGAAACCCAAGCTGAGCACTCAACTGGCTCAATGACTCCACTCGTTAACATTTCGTCTAACATTTTCTTGACCTCCCCTCTTACCATGATGGGGACTTTCCTCAGCTTGTGTTGGACAGGGATCGCGCCATGTTTGAGTTTTATTTTGTGAACATAGCCCACCAAATTACCGAGCTGGTCTCTGAAAACACCTTTACCTCCCTCCAAAATGTCTTCTACTGAAAGATCTTCCACCACCATCACTTGTTCAACAGCGTGTGGGTCAACTCTAATATGTAGGTCGTATTGGTGATACCAACCCAAAATAGGGGGCCCAGTTTCAGCTACATAAACTTTTCCTTTTACGGACCTGTTTTTGAAAATGATATCTGTCAGTATGTAACCCAGTATATCTATCTGCTCGCCTTGATACCCACCGGGGTTGATGTCTTTGGGTAATAAGTTCATATGGGGCCATTCCTGTTTGTACATTTTTTTGGTATGATGGTATATAAGGACCCTGAATCAACCATCAGATCAATTTTCCTCTTAGCAATGACAAACTCCGCTTTGGGTCTGCGTCTCCTCCTATCATCTAAATTGTGAGGGTCGGTGAGGAGGATTTCCCCATCGTCAACAACATCATGTAGGGAAGGTTCCACACACAGAATTCTATCAGGTCTGTATGAACACTCATTAACATTTGTCTCTTCTGACAACATTGCTACCTTTCCCTTGTTTGCATCTCTACACATTCTGGCAAAACAGCCTTTGCGGCCGCACTTTCTGCATTCTTTGCCAATGGCCCAGCAGTGTTTGGAGTCAGACGTGTGATAGGTACTACCGCACTTCCCACATGTCTTACTACCAAACTTGCTGGGATACAACCTACCACCCAACATATTCTTACCACCTCTAAATCTAGTAGAGGCAGCTACCTCCCCTTCACATCTCTCAACAACAGAAGTTTCACTTTCATTAGTAATGTTAAATTTTGAATCTCTGCGATCCATTTCTTTCATACAAAATTCCGACTCCTCGACTATTTTAGCAATGTCAATTGCATCTTTAAGAGAGGGATCTTTGGCAGCCCATAAGCGTTCATGTGTCTTTCTACTCCTACATTGAACAATGAGTTGGTCCCGAATCATTTCCTCATTCATTGGACCAAATTTACATTTTATCGAAAGCTCACGGAGTCTAGTAACAAATTCATCAATGGACTCCCTACTCTCTGGGGCTGAGTATAAAATTTGTATCTCCTCATCACTACATTTGTCTCTTTATCAAATCTGGCTTCCAACCTTTTGCGTGCTTCTTCATAAACATCCTCAATGGGTTGACCCCGTTCGTTGTTGGCAACCGGTAAGTACTTGAAAATATGTTGTCCTTCTTTTCCTAAATTGGTGAGCAAGATTGCTCTTTTCCTATTGCTACTGTAATCTTGCGCATCCAAAGCCTCCAAATAATTGTCGAACATTTCAATCCACTCATCCCATTCTATGCTGGGACTCCCTGGTTGGCTAAGGAAGTGAGGAGGAGTAGATACCGCTGAAACATCAAGGGCTGTGACATCCATAATGAATCACCTAAAGATGGTACTATGTTAATTTTGTTTTTGAAAACAAAGACGTGTATTTATGCTTTCTCCAATGAAATAATGAAGTGTTTCCTGTCAATTATAAGGATTACATCCAGAAAATGAAACAGAACATACTTGAGAATTCTCTGCTTTCGATCGGTAACAGCTCACTGCATTCACGCTTTGTACACAGCTAGCTTTAATATAAACAGTCTGAGCTGTTCTGTGAATAAACGTGCGTTTACAGTCAATGCCCACTAGGTGGCAGTGTTCTCCACTGATGGTTCTGACAGGAATCCTTCTTACGCGCTTCAGCACCATACAGCCTTAACACTTATCTCCCGCCTGGCAGCAATGTCGCTCCTTTCCCCATGCTCACAGCAGGACAACACTTCAATTCATGGGACCTTCCTCGCTACCGGCATACAGGCTCAAAGTACAGCTGGGCCTCCTGTCACGCACGTCAGTTCCACACAGCTGACGCTCTAATTGCTTCTCGCTGGTCCGTGACTCTGCTTGTCACACCACTGTCCCACAAATGATTTCTTGCTGCTTCGCGCTGTCTGCCTCACCGGTCACGTCTATGTGAGGTGAATTCTTTTCTATCCTTCCATGCGCTGTTTAAAATCACTTCCCAAGCTTCACTGTATACTTTTCCTCTCCCCTGACTGTCCAAATCTCCCTGATGACAGTACTCTTGTTTACTCACATATACAGTCCTGAAGCACTTCTCTTGGTAGCGCTGGGCTATCAACACGTAGGTCGTCACTCCAGTTATTTCTTCTCCTCACTTTAATTTCTTCTTCCGTCAAGTACTCTTCTGCGCTACTTTCTCTTACAAACTGCACACGTGGATTCTCCGCTGTATACTGTGTTGCCCGCTGACTGAAGAACACTCATCGCCAAGAACATGTTGTGACGACAACATGACACGGAGACAGGGAGCAGGTTCCAAAGATTTATTCAAGGCCAACACAGAATCAGCGCACCGCCTCCTTCAGCCAGCAGCCGCTCAACTGACAGGTCGCGAGCGCCCACAACAGAACAGAACCTTCGCATTCCAACATTCCACCGTGGCGCGAGGAGCGGAGCCACGGTGTTAACAAGATCACAACACAATGCGACTCCGCTTGATCCAGTTCAAATACCTCCACAGGGTCTATTTTATTAGGGCACGGTTGTGGCGGGCGGTGCTGATCGCCTCCCCGGAGTGTCTCCGCTGTGGTCGGGAGGAGGGTACATTTATACACACGGTCTGGCAGTGCACATCGCTGGATAGCTTCTGGGGGGGGGTATTTACATGTCTTTCCGAGGTCTTGGGATGGGAGCTTCCTCGCACACCGCAGTTGGCCCTGCTTCATGTTATGGCGGGGATAGGTGGCAATGCCTACAAACGGCACCTTATGTTATTGGGCTTCACACTGGCGAAGCGAGACATTGCTAAGGCGTGGAAGGCGGTGCGGGCCCCTCGGTGGCTGCCTGGAAAAATGGATTAGATTTTTGTATGGGACTGGAACAACCTATCTTTGTAGCCGGGGGATACCCGCGCAAGCATTACAAAATATGGAAACGATGGGCGGAGTATCGGGGCCTATGGTTGGAGCCGCCAGTGATGGTGGAGCCTCATTTATCGGGCTAAGTTTCTGGGTCTGTGAAGGCGGCGGGGAGGGGGGGTGGGAGGGCGTGTGTATTTATGATAGGGTTATTCGTTTTTACATCAAGGCTGTGGATAAGATTATGTGAGATTAGTGCGATCTTTAGGGGGTGATGGAGGGGGAGTTGGGGGTGGGGGGAGGTTCTGCATCATTTAATGTGTCCTTGTTATGCATAGCTGATTTGGCAAAACAAAAGTCGATTGCTTTCATGATTAAGTATAGTCTGATTCGGCAGATGCCTCTGGTGTGCAGAGCCCTGCGTTATATATGCAAATTGACAAATACGTTTTCACAAAAAAAAAAGTCTGAGAAGACTGAGGGGCTTCTTTTTGGCAGTGACACCTCCTTTTGGAGCACTGCCTGGTGGCCCTCTAATCTTGGGTTTCTTCCACCTCCGGTTCAAAAAGCAAAAAACCTAGAGGTCATTTTTGATGTCAAACTTGCCTTTACTGATCACATCAATATGGTGACGTCTTACTCGTTTCCTCACGTTAAGAAATTCTATTAAAAAAATTCTTCCGTTCATTCCAACGGAGCTGCAGAAGGCAGTTATTGTGGCTCTGGTAATATCAAAGTTAGGTTACTGTAACACTCTGTATGTGGCCATTCAACAGCGCCTACTAAAGAAACTACAGACTTCAAAATGCGGCACCTTGCGTACTGATGAAGCTCCCTAAATTTAGCCCAATCTCACAAACGCTCATTGATCTGCATTGCCTACCAGTAAGGGAGAGGATTAAGTTCAAGGCCTTTTGTTGGGCCCATATAGCTCTTCACAAGACTGGCCCTCTCCTTCCAAATAATGTTTAAATGACATATTCCAACTCGCAATTTGCATTCCAGCTCGGCAAGAAAGGTAGTTATCCCAAGAATAAATAAAGCTCGATGGGGAGGCAAAAGCTTCTCCTACTTTACATCTAAGTGGTGGAATGCTCTGCTTGATGATCTCAGAACCCAGTCAAATATTTTAATTTTTAGGAAACAGTTGAAAACCTGGCTTTTCACACCTTGCTGCGAATTATACATTTTTCACAGTTGTTTTCTGTGACCCTGCCTGGACACTAGCGCCAAGATGTCAAAAGGCATTTGCGTGCTCTACAAAAGACATTAGCATAACATGGCTCAACCTATAAGACGTGGGGGTCTGGAAACTGAAGTGAAATTAAAATGAAATGTTTCTCTATTCACACTTTCAGTGTCCATGGGTGTTTTTTGTGGGCTAACTCACTTTCCTCCACTCCTAATGACGTATTTTATGTAGGAGCTGAAACATAATTTGTTACTTTTACATCTATTGTGGCATTTCTCCCTCCATAAAAGACACCTATGCAGTTGTTTTTTGTACAACGTCCGATTTTGTCCAGCCTCTGGTTGAAACTTTATCTGTTTTTATTACATCTAATTCTAAATGTTCGGTTAATTGTTCTCTGGGACACAATGCTACCCTTAATGCCTGAGTACGAATTACGTGTATTTGCAGTTTCTATTCAGTTTGAGACATAAAAAGATATGTATTGCGGTCACTGTCATGGCAGTGGTCTGTAGGTGCATATCCTAGTGGCTCGGCCATTTTTGACCATGCTGGCCAGTTGAATGGAATTGTTTTTACAACATTTTCAAAGGAGAAAAGGGTAGGTTGGTGTAGTTGAAAAATGGTTTCCACAGTGTGTCAGGTTGTGTTTTCTTCGTACTTCCTGGAGCAAAGAGGTCTGTCAATGTGCTCTGGGGTTAACTTTGTTGCAGAGGCTTTTGAAGGCCATGCGTGTTTTTAGTTTTTTTTAAGTTTATTTATTTTTTAGTTTGATTCTTTTCCTCACCCAGAGCCGCTAGAGGTCTAGCAGGAATTGGGCAGTGCGTCACACAGTTTTTTCAGCATTTTAAAAACTGTGTGGTTTTAGTCGGGAATAGTATATACATTCATGAAGTGTTACACAACAATTTGCCAGGAATCTTTGGAGAATCATTCCAGTTTGGTACAAAATAGAGGAAGTGTCATCTAACCGCCCCTCCTATGACCATAGACAACTCCCTTGATAGTTTCTATGATTAAGCACACATGTGCCCCCCTCATCAGCAAAAGAAGGCGAATACACTCCAATTTAAGTCTGTGCAATTTAAGTCTGTATGGGGTAATTTAGCTCACCCTTTGAAAGGTTAAAAGTTAACAACACAAAACACTGTCACCCTATGCGCCCCTGAGATTTGAAAGTAACTGCAGATTATAGTGCAGCAGATCTATCTTCTTGGCTCTCTTTTACTTGAATTTGGGCGTGTTTGGACTATGCCCAGAGATGCATGCTTTGTTTGGTGCATTCTTCCATCTACAGAGGAACTACATTTCTTCCTGGTGCTGTATGTTTGAGATAGAAAGATCTGTCCTTAAAATGTATCCTCCGTGATGGCTTTCCAGTTACGTGAAAACTCTCTGAAGCATTACCGTGCCCGTCTGACATTGGCAGGATGCCAACTGTGAATTGTGCACATTGGCCTGAAAAAAATAATTGTGGCGTTTACGAGTACAATATGCGAGCTCGCCCTGGAAACAGTGAGGGAAGCTACAGCAGGATACGTCTTCAAATGGCATGCTGAATTCTAGTTTGTAATTGTCGCACATTTTTTCATTTTTATCTTATATTTTTATCTTTAATTTTTTGGAAGCATGCATTATTTTAGGCAAATATACTTGTAGTTTCGTTACGTGATTTTCTTTCTTTTTGTAGCGTTTATTTATTAGGATGTATAGAAAAGTGTCAGAAATGAACAGAAAAGGTAACAAAGTCTGCCACTGCACGAAACAGCAAAATAATAGTACTCTCTCTAGTAGTGCTAATGAAGAGAAGATTTACATCAATTATCAGCCTACCTGTCTTAATGCACAATGACAAATTTTGAATATGCATAAGGTGGTCGAGAAGGAAATAGTAGGGGTAATGGTCAAGGAAAGGGGCAGGTGGGTCATGTTATGGAAGGATGTATGAATGAAGGCTGTGATGGAGGAATCTCCTCGAGCAAGAAACACTTTAGGCTATTGTTGGAAGTGGAGGTCCCTGTCGCTTACCGCCGCCACCAAATGCTGTAGGCGTGCGCCCTCTGCCCCTCGCTTCAACGTTAGGCTAAGTAAGGACACCGTCTGAGATAGCCCTGCTCACCCCCTTAGTAGCTTGGCACGAGCAGCCAGGCTTATCTCCAAATGCAAAAGAAACAATTGATGGACGGAATGCTGGACAATGCAAACATTCACCCCCAGTCACAAGGATCTGGGTTAAATCCATCATTCTTTTGCTCACCACACCACCCCAGTTTGGACCCAGCCATATGCAAATCAGTCTTGACCCTGTTCCTTGTGGGAACAGTCCAGCCCGAACTGCCAAGCCAGGTCCTCCCTGGACCGGAAACAAGCATCCTAGGACCGGTTTCAGGGCATCACCCTTCTTCAGCCAGGCTAGCTTGAATCCAGTGGTGTAGTGAGCATGGGACCCACGTCTGGGCATACGCCTTCCCACTTAGGGCGACAAATGCAAAAGAAACAATTGATGGACGGAATGCTGGACAATGCAAACATTCACCCCCAGTCACAAGGATCTGGGTTAAATCCATCATTCTTTTGCTCACCACACCACCCCAGTTTGGACCCAGCCATATGCAAATCAGTCTTGAACCTGTTCCTTGTGGGAACAGTCCAGCCCGAACTGCCAAGCCAGGTCCTCCCTGGACCGGAAACAAGCATCCTAGGACCGGTTTCAGGGCATCACCCTTCTTCAGCCAGGCTAGCTTGAATCCAGTGGTGTAGTGAGCACGGGACCCACGTCTGGGCATACCCTTCCCACTTAGGGCGACAAATGCAAAAGAAACAATTGATGGACGGAATGCTGGACAATGCAAACATTCACCCCCAGTCACAAGGATCTGGGTTAAATCCATCATTCTTTTGCTCACCACACCACCCCAGTTTGGACCCAGCCATATGCAAATCAGTCTTGACCCTGTTCCTTGTGGGAACAGTCCAGCCCGAACTGCCAAGCCAGGTCCTCCCTGGACCGGAAACAAGCATCCTAGGACCGGTTTCAGGGCATCACCCTTCTTCAGCCAGGCTAGCTTGAATCCAGTGGTGTAGTGAGCACGGGACCCACGTCTGGGCATACCCTTCCCACTTAGGCCGACAAATGCAAAAGAAACAATTGATGGACGGAATGCTGGACAATGCAAACATTCACCCCCAGTCACAAGGATCTGGGTTAAATCCATCATTCTTTTGCTCACCACACCACCCCAGTTTTGACCCAGCCATATGCAAATCAGTCTTGACCCTGTTCCTTGTGGGAACAGTCCAGCCCGAACTGCCAAGCCAGGTCCTCCCTGGACCGGAAACAAGCATCCTAGGACCGGTTTCAGGGCATCACCCTTCTTCAGCCAGGCTAGCTTGAATCCAGTGGTGTAGTGAGCACGGGACCCACGTCTGGGCATACCCTTCCCACTTAGGGCGACAAATGCAAAAGAAACAATTGATGGACGGAATGCTGGACAATGCAAACATTCACCCCCAGTCACAAGGATCTGGGTTAAATCCATCATTCTTTTGCTCACCACACCACCCCAGTTTGGACCCAGCCATATGCAAATCAGTCTTGACCCTGTTCCTTGTGGGAACAGTCCAGCCCGAACTGCCAAGCCAGGTCCTCCCTGGACCGGAAACAAGCATCCTAGGACCGGTTTCAGGGCATCACCCTTCTTCAGCCAGGCTAGCTTGAATCCAGTAGTGTAGTGAGCACGGGACCCACGTCTGGGCATTCCCTTCCCACTTAGGGCGACAAATGCAAAAGAAACAATTGATGGACGGAATGCTGGACAATGCAAACATTCACCCCCAGTCACAAGGATCTGGGTTAAATCCATCATTCTTTTGCTCACCACACCACCCCAGTTTGGACCCAGCCATATGCAAATCAGTCTTGACCCTGTTCCTTGTGGGAACAGTCCAGCCCGAACTGCCAAACCAGGTCCTCCCAGGACCGGAAACAAGCATCCTAGGACCGGTTTAAGGGCATCACCCTTCTTCAGCCAGGCTAGCTTGAATCCAGTGGTGTAGTGAGCACGGGACCCACGTCTGGGCATACCCTTCCCACTTAGGGCGACAAATGCAAAAGAAACAATTGATGGACGGAATGCTGGACAATGCAAACATTCACCCCCAGTCACAAGGATCTGGGTTAAATCCATCATTCTTTTGCTCACCACACCACCCCAGTTTGGACCCAGCCATATGCAAATCAGTCTTGACCCTGTTCCTTGTGGGAACAGTCCAGCCCGAACTGCCAAGCCAGGTCCTCCCTGGACCGGAAACAAGCATCCTAGGACCGGTTTCAGGGCATCACCCTTCTTCAGCCAGGCTAGCTTGAATCCAGTGGTGTAGTGAGCACGGGACCCACGTCTGGGCATACCCTTCCCACTTAGGGCGACAAATGTAAAGGAAACAATTGATGGACGGAATGCTGGACAATGCAAACATTCACCCCCAGTCACAAGGATCTGGGTTAAATCCATCATTCTTTTGCTCACCACACCACCCCAGTTTGGACCCAGCCATATGCAAATCAGTCTTGACCCTGTTCCTTGTGGGAACAGTCCAGCCCGAACTGCCAAGCCAGGTCCTCCCTGGACCGGAAACAAGCATCCTAGGACCGGTTTCAGGGCATCACCCTTCTTCAGCCAGGCTAGCTTGAATCCAATGGTGTAGTGAGCACGGGACCCACGTCTGGGCATACCCTTCCCACTTAGGGCGATAAATGCAAAAGAAACAATTGATGGACGGAATGCTGGACAATGCAAACATTCACCCCCAGTCACAAGGATCTGGGTTAAATCCATCATTCTTTTGCTCACCACACCACCCCAGTTTGGACCCAGCCATATGCAAATCAGTCTTGACCCTGTTCCTTGTGGGAACAGTCCAGCCCGAACTGCCAAGCCAGGTCCTCCCTGGACCGGAAACAAGCATCCTAGGACCGGTTTCAGGGCATCACCCTTCTTCAGCCAGGCTAGCTTGAATCCAGTGGTGTAGTGAGCACGGGACCCACGTCTGGGCATACCCTTCCCACTTAGGGCGACAAATGCAAAAGAAACAATTGATGGACGGAATGCTGGACAATGCAAACATTCACCCCCAGTCACAAGGATCTGGGTTAAATCCATCATTCTTTTGCTCACCACACCACCCCAGTTTGGACCCAGCCATATGCAAATCAGTCTTGACCCTGTTCCTTGTGGGAACAGTCCAGCCCGAACTGCCAAGCCAGGTCCTCCCTGGACCGAAACAAGCATCCTAGGACCGGTTTCAGGGCATCACCCTTCTTCAGCCAGGCTAGCTTGAATCCAGTGGTGTAGTGAGCACGGGACCCACGTCTGGGCATACCCTTCTCACTTAGGGCGACAAATGCAAAGAAACAATTGATGGACGGAATGCTGGACAATGCAAACATTCACCCCCAGTCACAAGGATCTGGGTTAAATCCATCATTCTTTTGCTCACCACACCACCCCAGTTTCGACCCAGCCATATGCAAATCAGTCTTGACCCTGTTCCTTGTGGGAACAGTCCTGCCCGAACTGCCAAGCCAGGTCCTCCCTGGACCGGAAACCCTTGTGGGAACAGTCCAGCCCGAACGATGGATTTAGGCCCAGATCTCTGTACTGGGGTGAATGTATGACATTGTTCTGCATTCTGTCCATCAACTGTTGTTTTTGCAGGCTTATCTCCAAGGCACGAGTGTTCAGTATGTGCAACCACACTCACAATAACCCCATGATGTCATCACAAATAGACTTCACACGAGTATTGATAAAAAGAGTATAATTTTTATATAAGAAATTATACGATACGACCACACGATAGAAAATCAACATATAAGAACGGGTAGTATTCTTTCCGGTGGGTTGGTAGGTTCTAATCCCAACCACCGCATCTAACCAACAGTTGAGCTCTTCTTTAACCATTTTCCAATAGGTTAGACCATTCGTATTTCTAGAAACACACACGTTGCATAAGGAAACAATACTGCAATGCGTAACGATATTCTCTTATACTGTGCAACAGAGAAATAATGCCATACGTAGCGCCGCAGTCATGTACTTTGCAATTGAAGGAATAATGCAATGCTTATCACCACCAGCATGCCTTGTACCAGGAAGAAACAAAGCAATGCGTCACGCTACAATCCTGTGCGGTGCAATAAAGAAATAATACACTGCGCCACGTTATACTCAGATACGGTGCACTGACGAAATCATACAATGCGCTACGTTACAATCAAATAATATGCATGGGAGAAATAACGCAGTGCGTAGCGCACCAAGCATAAAGTTCGTTAGGCACAAATGAGGTCAGGCGTCATACGACAGTTCGATAGTTCGTTAGCAGCAATAATGCAATTGTGTAATACGACAGTTTTACGTGCTCCAGTAACAGTGCCTCCGTTATGGATCAAATGATGACACACAAAGTACTGCTTCCCACTCCGGCCCCAGTACTGCCCCGTCCTAGGTCAGCACGGGCCGGTATCCGAGCCGAAGCAACGGCTCGCGCAGCTGACTGAGCGGGAGGCCGAGAGTGTGTCCCTTCGGGCCCGCACCCCACCCCAGGTGTTGATCCATGTTACCTGGGGGGGGCGCGATCCCACTCTCCTCCCCGACGTCAGCGACTTGGGCCTTGATCCAGAACTCCGTCATGGGGTTTGGCGGACTCGGGCCGGCGGCTCAGCTCTTCTGGGGCTGCCGGTCCGGGCCGCTACTGATGGACTCCGAGGGCCCCGATGACTTGGCCCTCACTCCGGCGGACTCTGTTCACACCGAGACCCGCCCTCAGCACTGTGGAGACTTTACTTCAGTTTGGTGCACAACCTAACCCGGCACTCCTCACCAGCACCTCAGGTTGTACTTCGACACGCACACCGCACGTCCGAGACTTGCCTCTTCTCTGGTGCTCACGATGATCCGGCGCTCTTCACCAACGCTCCGCTTGCACCTCAACACGCACCCTGCGCGTTCGAGCCTCGCCTCTTCTCCCAGTGCACACGATGTCCAGGCGATCTTCCTCACGCCCTGGCTGCACCACGACAAGCACTCCTGCGCGTCCGAGTCTCACCTCTTCTCCTGGTGCACACGATGTCCAGGCCCTCTTCCTCACGCCCTGGCTGCACCACGACACGCACCCTTGCACGTCGGAGACTCGCTTCTTCTTTTGGTGCCTACGAGGCCCAGGCGCTCCTCACCAACACCCGGGCTGCACCATGACACGCACCCAGCGCACCTTGACTCACTTCTTCCGCTGGTGCACACGATGTCCAGGCGCTCCTCACCAACGCCCTGACTGCACCACGACACACACACTGCGCGCCTGAGTCTCGCTGCTTCCTTTGGTGCACACGAGGCCCAGGCGCTCTTCACTAGCACCCGGGCTGCACCACGACACGCACACTTGCACGTCCGAGCCTCGCCTCGTCTCCCTGTGCACTCCACGACCAGACGCTCCTCACCAACGCCTTGGCCTGCACCACGACACGCACTCTGCGCGTCTTAGACTTAGCTTACTCCTGCGTGCCCACAATCACACGGCACAACTTCTGAGGGTCTCAAGCGGCACAAAGCACGCGCACACCGCGTTGCTTGGGACTTCTCCGGAAACTTTTATGATCCTGTATTTCCAAACAGGGAGCCAGCTCACCTCGGGCCCTTGGGGTTACAAGACACAGCACAAAGCACAGTCTTCTTCAAGCAGGGGGACCCAGCGCCTCCAAGCACAGTCCCAACAGCCTCTTCCTTAGTTAGAACAGCAAACTGCAGACCATCCCCAGATCACGAAGCAAGGATTGGTCTATCCACCACAGTCTCTTCAGTTGTTTCTTCTTTAGCAGAGGTTCCTCTTGACCACAGAATGGGTCCAAGCCTTTTCAGTCTCAATCCATACCTGTTTCATTCCAACGTTCAGGGGTCTCACCAAAGACCCTCACACCGCCAAAGCCCACCTCCACGAAGGAATGAAGGCCGTCGCCGAATGGATGAGGACCAGCCGCCTGAAGCTGAACTCGGACAAGACGGAGGTCCTCATCCTTGGTTCCAACCCTTCAGCCTGGGACGACTCCTGGTGGCCAACATCACTGGGAACAGCCCCGCCACCCACCGACCACGTACGCAACCTAGGGGTCATCCTCGACCCCACCCTCTCCATGACTAAGCAGGTCAACGCCGTTTCCTCATCCTGCTTCAACATCCTCCGAATGCTCCGCAGGATCTTCAAGTGGATCCCCACCGAAACAAGAAAAACAGTCACCCAGGCCCTCGTCACCAGCAGGCTGGACTACGGAAACGCCCTCTACGCAGGAACGACGGCTAAGCTCCTGAGACGGCTGCAACGCATCCAGAACGCCTCTGCACGTCTTATCCTCGACATCCCCCGACGCAGCCACATCACACCCCACCTGAGAGACCTGCACTGGCTCCCTGTCAACAAGAGGATAACCTTCAAGCTCCTCACCCACGCACACAAAGCACTCCACAACTCCGGACCAGCCTACCTCAACAGACGACTCAGCTTCTACACCCCCACCCGCCAGCTCCTCTCGACCAGCCTCGCCCTCGCCACAGTCCCCCGCATCCGGAAAACGACCGCCGGCGGCAGATCCTTCTCCCACCTCGCCGCCAAGACCTGGAACACCCTCCCCACCAACCTCCGACAGACCCAAGACCTACTGGCCTTCAGAAGACTCCTCAAGACCTGGCTCTTCGATCAGTAGCAGCACCACCCCCCTCTTCCCCCAGCGCCTTGAGACCCTCGCGGGTATGTAGTGCGCTTTATAAGTGACATGATTGATTGATTGATTTCAGCTCTCATAGTTATACCCCTTACTGTCTTTGAAGTTTGCATGTGCTCAGGGGTCCCTGACCCCTCCCTAAATCAGTTCTGGATGTCTCCCTCCCAGTGTCACCTCTCTCCCTTTGATACTGGGGGTCTGGATCCTTAATCACTCAGCAGGAGATGGGTCAATTGGTTTATAGCACTAGCCCAGGCCTTTTCACCTCCCGGGCTTCTCCTCCCTCTACTCTCCAGATGCAGGGCAGCCTGGTGCCATCTCAACCCCTCCCTGGGTCAAGACCTCTCCCAGCTCCTCTCACCTTTCAATTCCAGACAGACAATCCACATTTCAGAGACACACAGAAATGCTCAGAGCACAAAACTCAGCCACTTCTAAAAGAGTGGTTTATAAACTCACAGTGACAAAACCACCCTTACAGAAAGATGCATTATGACACTGTGAGTTCACACATACCAAACTTCACCTCTCCATTCTAAACTGACAGGAAATTAGGCTAACAAATACAGCACCTAGCCTCCCCCATTCTGTCCTATGGGCAGAATGGCCTTTCAGCAGTGAAAAACGAAATGGAGAGTTTTTCACTGCCAGAACACAACACACACCTCAGTTTATGTTCTGCCTTTTACCTACACTGCACCCTGCCCAGGGGTTACCTGAGACCTACCACAGGGGAGCCCCATGTGTATGTAAAAGGGAAAGTCCGGCCTGACAAGTGGTTGCACTTGTCAGGACAACATGCTAACTTAGCATTCTGCACGCAGGCCCTGCACTGAAGGCCTGAGTTCCCTTCTCTGCGCGCCCTTGCATTACTAGCCCTTGCACACACAGTGCACATCACTAGGGACTTTTACTAGTAAGGCAAACATACCAATCATGGCCAACCAATCACCATACATTTTACACAGGGAACTCCTGTACTTTGACACTGATCAACAGTGGCAAAGTACCCAAAGCATCTAAATTGGTATCTCTAGGTCAGGAAAACGGTCTAGGGGGGAAGCAAAAAGTTTAGGGAACTTTAACCAAAAAGGCCAAGTCCTACACAACCCCTCCCAGCCAAAAGCCAGGGAGACCAATCATTACTTTGATGGACTTCCCGGCCTGGGCGATAGAACCAGGACGCAGGCCCTCTACCACAGGGACACCCTCCTGTTCCTCGCCTTTCCTACCCCCAGGGGACTTCTTGATCACCACCCCCTGAGCCAACAATGCTGTTCCATGGATCCCCCCGCCAGGGGGACCCCTCCAGGGGTGCTGGACCCATGCCAACCCATCCCTGGAGTGGTACCCTGGGGAGACCCATCGGGCAGGATACTACCTCCAATTATCCTGCCCTCTAGATTAAGAGTGGGTCTACCTTGGTCACTCCTAGGGGACCCAGCCCTACTGGCTGGACCATATCCCCTCCGTGTCCCCACCGGGGAACACAACCCTTTCTTAATCTTCCATTTAGTTTTCTGGGCCTGCCACTTAGGAATGGCACCCACAAACTTCAGAACGGCAGGAGCTCTGGCTACAGACTCCCCACGCCCTCCTGACGTTAGGTGTTCTTCCCCACACTGCTGGCACCCAGGCACGAGGCCTCCACCCGGGGGCTCTCCTACGCCCACCCCCCCCAGTTTCCTGGGTGGTGCTGCTGATCCCTGGGGGTGCTGCTCACTCTGCCTCCCCCCCCCTTTGGAGACAAGGGGCTAGCCAGCAACCCCTCCTCCCTACTCTGGGATCTCCTCGCGCCACCTGGCCCTCCTTCCCTCTCTGGGGCCCCTTCAGGCCCCATGACCAGGGCTCCGGTTCTCGGTCAGACTCCCGGGAATCAAGGAACCCACACCCTAACCCGGGGTTGCGCAATCCTGGAAAATAATTTCTGAGCCTAGGCTCCCCTGGGGCCAAATCTGATAACCCCTCCAAATCATTTACCATGCTGACCACTACCCAATCCTCCAGTGCACTCTTGTACTCATCCACACTTGGCACTGGCTGTGCGCTGCCACCAATCACACTGGACTCTGCTTGTCTACCCTTAATGTTCAGTTCCCTCATGCTTAACTCATGAGCGAAGAGAAGCCGTTTCTTTTCCAACGCGAGAGCGTTCCTGCTCTCCTCTGCTTGAGTTTTAAGCTTTAACACCTCCAACTCATGCAGCCTGACCCTTTGGTTTTCCTCCAACTCCTCTGGTGAAAAACTTCTCCCTGAATGGCTACTACCAGCCCCTCCGGCTGGTCCCTCCACTGGCAAATCCTGTGGACCAAATCCATTCCCTGGGTCATCCTCATCCACTTCACCATCACCTGTCTCCTGAGCCTCTTTGGTTTCCCACCAGGCCCTCAAGGCCACCTGCAGCTCCTCCTTCTTGGCGCTACTCTTCATGGGACATCCCAAAGCCCTGCAGAATTTCCTCAACTGATCAACCTTGTAGGTAAACAGTGGCTCAATGTCAAATTCCAATTCTGCAATCTCAGCCTCACCGGCTATCTGGCTCTCTCCCTGAGACATGATGTGTGGATTAAACTTAGAACCACCAAATCAAAAAACAATGTTGTTTTATCGCGGTCTACAATCAATTTATGATGAACACCAATTACTGTGAGTGGTTTTGTACATACGCGTTTACTTTCTATTAGGATCGAATCCCACCGCTCTGCCGCCAAATGTTGGAAGTGGAGGTCCCTGTCGCTTACCGCCGCCACTAAATGCTGTAGGCGTGCGCCCTCGACCCCTCGCTTCAACGTTAGGCTAAGTAAGGACACTTTCTGAGATAGCCCTGCTCACCCCCTTAGTAGCTTGGCACGAGCAGCCAGGCTTATCTCCAAGGCACGAGTGTTCAGTATGTGCAACCACGCTCACAATAACCCCATGATGTCATCACAAATAGACTCCACACGAGTATTGATAAAAAGAGTATAATCTTTATATAAGAAATTATACGATACGACCACACGATACAAAATCAACATATAAGAACGGGTAGTATTCTTTCCGGTGGGTCGGTAGGTTCTAATCCCAACCACCGCGTCGAACCAACAGTTAAGCTCTTCTCTAACCGTTTCCCAATAGGTTAGACCAGTCGTATTGCTAGAAACACACACGTTGCATAAGGAAACAATACTGCAATGCGTAACGATATTCTCTTATACTGTGCAACAGAGAAATAATGCCATACGTAGCGCCACAGTCATGTACTTTGCAATTGAAGGAATAATGCAATGCTTATCACCACCAGCATGCCCTGTACCAGGAAGAAACAAAGCAATGCATCACGCTACAATCCTGTGCGGTGCAATAAAGAAATAATACACTGCGCCACGTAATACTCAGATACGGTGCACTGACGAAATCATACAATGCGCTACGTTACAATCAAATAATATGCATGGGAGAAATAACGCAGTGCGTAGCGCACCAAGCATAAAGTTCGTTAGGCACAAATGAGGTCGGGCGTCATACGACAGTTCGATAGTTCGTTAGCAGCAATAATGCAATTGTGGAATACGACAGTTTTACGTGCTCCAGTAACAGTGCCCCCGTTATGGATCAAATGATGACACACAAAGTACTGCTTCCCACTCCGGCCCCAGTACTGCCCCGTCCTGGGTCAGCACGGGCCGGGATCCGAGCCGAAGCAACGGCTCGCACAGCTGACTGAGCGGGAGGCCGAGAGAGTGTCCCTCCGGGCCCGCACCCCACCCCAAATGTTGATCCACATTACCTGGGGGGCGCGATCCCACTCTCCTCTCCAACGTCAGCAACTTGGGCCTTGATCCAGAACTCCGTCACAGGTTTTGGCGGACTCGGGCCGGCGGCTCAGCTCTTCTGTGGCTGCTAGTCCGGGCCGCTACTGATGGACGGACTCCGAGGGCCCCGATGACTTGGCCCTCACTCCGGCGGACTCGGTCCACACTCCGGCGGTCTCGGTCCACACCGAGACCCGCCCTCAGCACTGTGGAGACTTTACTTCAGTTTGGTGCACAACCTAACCCGGCACTCCTCACCAGCACCGCAGGTTGTACTTCGACACGCACACCGCGCGTCCGAGACTTGCCTCTTCTCTGGTGCTCACGACGATCCGGCGCTCTTCAGCAACGCTCCGCTTGCACCTCAACACGCACCCTGCGCGTTCGAGCCTCGCCTCTTCTCCCGGTGCACGCGATGTCCAGGCGCTCATCCTCGCGCTTTGGCTGCACCACGACACGCACCCTTGCACGTCGGAGACTCACTTCTTCTTTTGGTGCCTACGAGGCCCAGGCGCTCCTCACCAACACCCGGGCTGCACCACGACACGCACCCAGTGCGTCCGAGACTCCTTCCGCTGGTGCACACGATGTCCAGGCGCTCCTCACCAACGCCCTGACTGCACCACGACACTCACACTGCGCGTCCGAGTCTCGCTGCTTCCTTTGGTGCACACGAGGCCCAGGCGCTCTTCACTAGCACCCGGGCTGCACCACGACACGCACACTTGCGCGTCCGAGCCTCGCCTCGTCTCCCTGTGCACTCCACGACCAGACGCTCCTCACCAACGCCTTGGCCTGCACCACGACACGCACTCTGCGCATCTTAGACTTAGCTTACTCCTGCGTGCCCACGATCACACGGCACAACTTCTGAGGGTCTCAAGCGCCACAAAGCACGCGCACACCGCGTTGCTTGGGACTTCTCCAGAAACTTTTATGATCCTGTATTTCCAAACAGGGAGCCAGCTCACCTCGGGCCCTTGGGGTTACGAGACACAGCACAAAGCACAGTCTTCTTCAAGCTGGGGGACCCAACGCCTCCAAGCACAGTCCCAACAGCCTCTTCCTTAGTTAGAACAGCAAACTGCAGACCAGCCCCAGATCACGAAGCAAGGATTGGTCTATCCACCACAGTCTCTTCAGTTCCTTCTTTAGCAGAGGTTCCTCTTGACCACAGAATGGGTCCAAGCCTTTTCAGTCTCAATCCATATCTGTTTCATTCCAACGTGCAGGGGTTTCAGCTCTCATAGTTATACCCCTTACTGTCTTTGAAGTTTGTATGTGCTCATGGGTCCCTGACCCCTCCCTAAATCAGTTCCGGGTGTCTCCCTCCCAGTGTCCCCTCTCTCCCTTTGATACTGGGGGTCTGGATCCTTAATCACTCCGCAGGAGATGGGTCAATTGGTTTATAGCACCAGCCCAGGCCTTTTCACCTCCCGGGCTTCTCCTCCCTCTACTCTCCAGATGCAGGGCAGCCTGGTGCCATCTCAACCCCTCCCTGGGTCAAGACCTCTCCCAGCTCCTCTCACCTTTCAATTCCAGACAGACAATCCACATTTCAGAGACACACAGAAATGCTTAGAGTACAAAACTCAGCCACTTCTAAAAGAGTGGTTTATAAACTCACAGAATGGCCTTTCAGCAGTGAAAAACGAAATGGAGAGTTTTTCACTGCCAGAGCACAACACAGTTTATGTTCTGCCTTTTACCTACACTGCACCCTGCCCAGGGGTTACCTGAGACTTACCACAGGGGTGCCCCATGTATATGTAAAAGGGAAAGTCAGGCCTGACAAGTGGTTGCACTTGTCAGGACAACATGCTAACTTAGCATTCTGCGCGCAGGCCCTACACTGAAGGCCTGAGTTCCCTTCTCTGTGCGCCCTTGCATTACCAGCCCTTCCACACACAGTGCACATCACTAGGGACTTTTACTAGTAAGGCAAACATACCAATCATGGCCAACCAATCACCATACATTTTACTCAGGGAACTCCTGTACTTTGACACTGATCAGCAGTGGCAAAGTACCCAAAGCATCTAAATTGGCATCTCTAGGTCAGGAAAACGGTCTAGGGGGAAAGCAAAAAGTTTAGGGAACTTTAACCAAAAAGGCCAAGTCCTGCAGCTATACTCAAGTGTAAGATTCATTCCATATAGAACACTCAGAATATTTATGTGGAACAATCGTTATGCTGAAAGGTGCGAAATGACTTGATCAGTTCACATACACATCTATCTATATACAATCATGTAAAACCTGAGGGATACGTATTGGGTGGCAGTCGTGATTGAAACATGAAGAACATAAAACAAGATCAACAAGACGATTAGCAGACAAGAGGATAAAAACGATATAGGGTGGATTAAGGAATCCCTACCAGGTTGTTGACAGGGGTATGGCTGTTCTTTGAATCAAGCAACACTTGTTCACTAATGTCAGCCGTAATCCCTTGTGTTCGACAGTGCAAGTCGCTGCTTCAAAAGGAATAGAAGAGTTGGATGAAGAGTACAGAGCATGGTAGCTCTATCCCATCAGTATGGCCGTCCTCATGAAGACCGTGCTTTTAGGTCTTGCCTACGCAGCGTGCATGCGGTGCATAGGAGGGGACCTTTGGGAATCGATCAGCATTTTGGCAAAAAGCGTGCACGTTTTGCATTGCTTTCTATTGCAACGCGTGCACGTTTGGCGTTTCCCTTGCGGGAGTGAGCTTTGGCACCATCTGTTTGTAATTATCTTGAAAACAGATGGTGGCCCTGCTCGCTCCCGCAAGGGAAACGCTGTGTGTGTTTGGTCCACCCCGTCCTCTCCGTACACACCCTGATCCTTGTTTAAATCATCGTGTCCTTAGCGTGATCGGTTTCACTTTCACGGCCGCTCGAGTCGGCCGGTAGAGGTAGCGCCGCTCGGCACACACAACATAAATTGCAGCAGATCCACTCACGAAGCTATGACTGCACTTTGTTTGGTTTTCATCTCCTGATTCCACTACCGTTCAATCTGTTTAGATCAACAATCTGGAAGTAAGCCTCAAGATACAACAAAGAAGCACCATCAACCGTCATCAAAGGACACAGGTTTAGACTGTTCCTCTCGATCCCACGTCTTGAATGAAAATCCACAGCAAAGTCCTCAAAGTGGTATTTTCAAAAGGATTTCACGAACTCCATTGCTTCACATTTCAGAAGTCTCAAGTTATTTCAGAGAATCGTGATCCACAGCGCAACCATGCCTACGCCATCAGCATCGATGCCACTGGATGCATGAACAGCAAGTACTCTGGGCAGGAAGAAGGTTTTTTTAGATGGCATTAAGGTAACTTGCTCCGAGGTGCCATTATCCCCCATCTCCCCAACCTATGCCCTTCGTGTTGCTTGTTTTATTCGGTACTGCGTTGGAAGGGCTAACTCCCGGAGCCGTTTCTGGATCTCCGAACTGCAGCCATATTTCAGTAGAAGAGCCTGTGACTGCTTTACTAAGCAGCGTGCAGGATGCAGCTTTGGAAAGGGTCTCTTTCACTGCAGATTTTATGCCACTGGCTCTGCATGTAAGGCGTACCTTCCTCGCTGTGTTAGGTGGCAATAAAAACACGACAGCATGAAAACACGTTACCACATCTAAAGGATGGGCAATGCCTAGAAAAGTAATCATTCACCTGAACACCAGATTTGGATAATTTTGCCCTCCCTCGCTCACTTGTTGCCTCGTTTATCTCCCTCCTTCTGTTTCATGTTCCCTCCTTCACGCATACTTCCATTATGTTTCCTATTCCCTCCCATCTGCCATGACCATACCAATCCTCTTCCCTCCTACCCTCTTTCCTGATCCCTCCTCCTTCTCTCCGGTTCCCCAGCCCCCTCATCTGTTCCATCAATCCCTCTCCTGTTTCCTTCTACCCTCCTGCCATCTTTCCCACTCCAGTTAATTCCTTCCCTGTCCAGAGTCCCTGACTATCCTATTTCCTCCTCCTTTATTTCCTCTACCGGTCATTCCTTTTGTTCTCTCGTTCCTCTGTTCTGCCACTGTTCTCTCTTTCCGTTCTGTTCCCTCCTTGCCTGTCCTATTCCATCTTGCATCTTTCGTCCATTGCTCTATCTTCTGTTCCTCCCTAGTCTCTCTTGATCCCTCATGCCTTCTGTCCTCCCTCCTTGGCTCTAACATTCCCTCCTTTGCCTCCCATTCCCTTTATGCATGTCCTGGTCTCTTTTCGTCTCACATTCTCCCGTTTTCACTCTCACATACCCCTTTCCCCATCAACAGTTCCTTCCTTCTCCCTCTTCTTTCTCCTGTTCCCTTCTTCCCTTTCCCGTTTTTTCTTCCCTCCATTTCTAACCTCTACAGTCCATTCCTTGCTCCTTCTTCTCCTCGTTCCCTGTCATGTTCCCTCCTTCAACACCTGCTGCCTCTCGGTGCTTCGAAGTGTCATTTTGTCGGTATAAGCGCTATTCCTCCCATGAGGAGAGAGGATGTGGCGTAACGGCCAGAGCTGCCGTGCCCTTCGTGTTGCTTGTTTTATTCGGTACTGCGTTGGAAGGGCTAACTCCCGGAGCCGTTTCTGGTTCTCCGAACTGCAACCATATTTCAGTAGAAGAGCCCGTGACTGCTTTACTAAGCAGCGTGCAGGATGCAGCTTTGGAAAGGGTCTCTTTCACTGCAGATTTTATGCCACTGGCTCTGCATGTAAGGCGTACCTTCCTCTCTGTGTTAGGTGGCAATAAAAACACGACAGAATGAAAACACGTTACCACATCTAAAGGATGGGCAATGCCTAGAAAAGTAATCATTCACCTGAACACCAGATTTAGATAATTTTGCCCTCCCTCGCTCACTTGTTCCCTCGTTTATCTCCCTCCTTCTGTTTCATGTTCCCTCCTTCACGCATACTTCCATTATGTTTCCTATTCCCTCCCATCTGCCATGACCATACCAATCCTCTTCCCTCCTACCCTCTTTCCTGATCCCTCCTCCTTCTCTCCGGTTCCCCAGCGCCCTCATCTGTTCCATCAGTGCAAATATACATGTAAGATCAAAATCACTGCAAATATAGGTGTAAAATCACTATCCCTGCTAATATCAATGTGCAGCAACATCACTGCAAATATTGGTGTAACATCACTATCACTGCAGATATAGGTATAAGAACACTATCACAGCATATATAGGTATAAAAACACTATTAATGCACATAGATGTGACATCACTAACACTGCAAACAAACATATAGTATCACTAGTAATGGAGATATAGGTGTAACATCACCATAACTGCAAATAGAAGTGTGCAAAAAATATCACTAAACATATATAAGTATAAAATCACCATTACTTAAGATCTAAATGTAATAATAGTAACACTGCAAATATAAGTATAAAATCACTATGACTGCAAATACAGTTGTTAAATTACAAAAAATGTTAATATATTTATATATTGGCATAGCCAATAGGTCTTGCTTTTGGGACCTTATAAGTATTTAGTTATGCAGCACAATATCCTTGGTGCCAGAACATCAACAGTTGCATGGCTAAACACTTATAAGGTCCCAAAGGCGAGACCTATTGGCTATGCCAATGCTTGTTTTACATGCTTTGTGATGCCTTGACGGTGCCCCTTCTATGAAATGTTGGATGGCCATCAGCCTTATCATACATACCAATAAAAGTCATGTGCAGGGCATAGCAAGTATAATTCCCCTATTTCACCATGCCTTTCTAAAAAGAATTCCGAGGTTCAAGCGTCTTACGAGGGAAGAAAAACCCCCTGTATCGAATCAAATTTTTCCAATTGATCATTCACCTTGTAGATGACTCTCACAGTGAGCTATCCTTTGAAGCTCGGTTAGCTGTTCCTCGCATGTAGGGACAGTAGGTATCCACAATTATCTGAAAATGAAAATTTTGGCTGCCATTAGAGAGATTGTAGGCAATATAGGAGTATTCACATTCAGGTGGGGTATAGCCGACATGTCTTGTATGACAGCATGATGTGCAGTTGAGAGCAGTGTAGTAGTAATGATTGAGTATAGTTTAGCCCAACAGCAGTCCAAATATCTGCAAGACATGATAGTTCTTTAGAATATGATATAGTTTACATGGACCCTCAGGGCATCTGTAGAACTTGGCATGATGTAGTAATTTGGCTTCAGTGGTATTTTCAATTTGAAATGGTTCCATGAGTGGCAGACAGAAACATGTCACTGTTGCATTATTTTGAAATTAGTGAGTGATAAGAGAATGGGACTGAGTTGCAGCCGCAAGTAGTTTGGGTTTGTGTCCTCTTCAGGCCATCATAAGTTTTCAGTGTTAATACTTTCAAAAAATTGTGCTCTCAGCATTTAAAGAATGCACTTTTCATTTGGACTATGTTCAACACCACATCTTTCTAAACAGATCCGCTGTTTCCAATTCAAATACAAGGCGCTTTGGATACATCCCCTTCAACTGCTGTCTTATTTCTGTTTTAGCAGCCTCTTTTAGCCATTGGTTTAAGACTTGGCCAATCGCATGTTCCTTCAACCCATAGGAGTATTTCTCTTTCACCTAATGCTGTTTGGGTCTGTCCTTCCACCTCAAATGGATTGCATGTAAGGCAATCATCTCCCTCTGTTGGCTAGTTTTTGCTAAAGAGTACTCATATGTGCATGCCTCCATTTATGCCTTAGAACACTAAAACCTAGACCTATCTACTTTTCCTGTGCTTGCTTTTTTGACAACATGCAAGGCTCTTGGAAAATTTCATAGCTGTCACTAACACATTCACAGACACCAGCAGTAGACTATTGTCAATACTCTTTAAACCTCACAATAATCAGATGGGTCTCTTTATGGTTTTCAGTATAAAACCAGTTTATTTTTAAATTTCTTCTGATTCACAGCACTTCATATTCACATCTCATATATTGCTGTATATATTGTGGGCAAAACATTTTGAAATGTCTAGTGTACTTCATATCATTAATTGTGTCTGTATTACTCACCAACACATATCTTCACATTATCTCGTTTAGGTTCCATCATTATGCTCAGCTTCTTACCAACATGTTTTGCAAGGTAAACTCGTTTCTTGAGGACATTGGGAGCAGTGTTTATACATCTATCCAAACCAATGTTTCTGCAAAGTGACCACAAAGAAAACTTACATTCTCTAATTGATATTTGGTCCCCTTAAACAACCACTTTCTATTATATAACTATGTTTCCTCATTGATCTTTTAATTAATCTTGTGTATCACCTCAGGACCTAGGCCATGTCCAGCTATCTGTAACCTTCTCCATTCTGTATCAGACATTTTTTTTTTATATTAAACACATCAATTGGTCGTTATCACAGTTCCATTTTGTGTATATGTCCTCTGTTTTTATGTATTTCTTCTACATGTCAAATCCATATATTAATTTATCCGTACAAATCTGATTTTGATCTTTTCTCGTATTTTGTAAGTAATTATTACAGCGCATAAGGCGATGACTGACTTTTTTCTATGGAGCAAAATCTTTCTATATAAAGTGCAAATAAGTGGTGTGGTAATGAAAACCCTCTTATGCTAACCTATTTATGGGGAAGTATGAGATGGGGCGACTGGGAAATAATGACCTGTTGCTTTTTTAACCTAAGGTAATTTGTTGATGTACTTTTAAAGGTGATATGTTTATGATAGGTAAGGGTGATGAAAGTGATTTCATTTTATTCCACAATATTGTTAATATGAATAATTTTAATATAGAACTAACACTGGAATACAGTCAGACATGCATCACTTTTCTATTTGAGGAATTGTATTCGAAAAATGGTAAACTGGTGATTAAATTATATAGGAAAGAAACATGGACACATAGACTATTAAATGCAGGATATGCACATCCTAAATTTCAGAAAAGCAGCTTACCTTACAGTAAATTCCATGTCAGGACTGGAGGCAAGGATTATGCTTTCTTTTCTTCGCTTTAATAAACAGCAGCCATGTAAAACATTAGAGAAAACCGCAAGTCTCATGAACATTAGGGATCAAGTTCATTGGTGTTCAACAGGGGGCAACCAATCGGGGCATCACCTGGCCATCATAGTCCCATAACAGTGTCCTTTCTTCCTCTTTCTTTGCTGCTCCTCGTAGCCACAAGATAGGTGCAGGCTTTGAGCCATTTCTTTATACTGTAATTGTTTTCCTTATGTATCTGCAAATGTTTGCCTAACTGACACTGTTCCCTTCACTGGGCCCCTTTCAGTCTGCGGAAGCGTGCTCGTTTCTATGCGGTGATGTGTTGGGACTGTGCGATGCGGTCCTCCAGCTGCTGGGTGGTGCCTGCACGTGTTTGGGGATTCGGCGCGTTTGCCGATCGGATCGCATTCCTCACAGGATTGGATCGGTTCTACCAGCCGCCTTCCCCTTGAGCCCTAGGCCTGGAGTGTTCACGCCCCCCCAGGGGATCCGAATTCCACCGTCTGCGGCAACGACTAGAAGTTTAATAATGCCCACAGCGTTCCATACGCCCTCAGGATCAGTACTGGAGGTTGTTTACCTCGTTCATTTTACCGTGCGCTAAAGCCATTTCTGAGTGCTCCTGAAGTCGCATCTGCACCTCTGTCACTCCGCGCAAAGAATTTAGTGGAGATTACAGCCCCTGTTTGCTTACTTGTTGGGACACCTCACCCAGACTTCATTACAATGGTACCAGCAGTTTTTTAAAGGCCTCCCGAAACACCCTCCCTGCATTCCTTTTGCCCTGAGAAAATAAAGGGCTGCTTGTGTCCCTCAATATTATTGGTGCCTCTCAGGCCCACCCTTATTTCTGGTGCTAACCAAATCATATTACACCACTTCAATGGAGGAGATCCATGACTCCTGTACTGAGGAGGAAGCAGTTACTTACCTCCGCATAGATGACTTCTGTGAGGTCATGAATTCCTCAATCCACCGGGCTGTCTCAGAAGCCTTAGTGCCACTGGAGAACAAACTTATGATGCTAGCAGTGCAATGCCTGAGACTCCGCGACCCTAGGGAAGAACCCAGGTGGCCCCCACCCCCAAAGCCTATGAGCAGACCAGAGACATCACAGCATGCCGGTATGAAGTGCACAGGCGTAGATTTGGACGCTTTTGCTCTCCTTAAGCTCGCCTTCCTGACATAAGCTCCTTGGAGCCGCAGGGCCATCAAACCCACCCCTGTTTCCCGTCCCTGACCTAGAACCCCCCCTCCCCCCAGTCACCTGATGGCAACACATCCCCAGTCTCAGATGCAGGCATGGAACCTGATCGGCCCTGGCGTCCACACTCAGTCCCTATACCGCCGGATGGTGACAGACCCATCCCGGTCCCCAATTCGGACCTTCTCAATCCGGACGATGTCCTGCAACCAAGATCCTCAGATTGGGTCCCCGCTGAGAAGGTAGCCACCTGCGTAGGCTGAGAGATTGAGAAAGGGCATCGAAAAAGAAGTCCGCAGCCGCCTCAAAGTGGAGTGCCCTTGACCATCCCTGGCAAACAAAGTGCCCCTCACGCCGAAAATAGATCCTCACATGGCGACCTTTCTGGCCAAATATATTCTTGACCCCCAAAAAGGGCATAGACCGGTCCTGCCAAGATAAACTTCTCAATTTAGCAGGCCCACTTACTAAAATTCTCTACTTGGTGGAGGACGCCAAGTCCTCTGGTTCCCTTTTTTCACCCGAAGTTCTATCCGGATGAGTTCTAAGGGCTATAATATTCCTTGGATATGCCAATAGCGCCCTTTCTACAGAGAGGAGGAGGTCCCTCTTAATAAATGTTGACCCCAAATTGGGGTATCTAGCCACCTATGAAGCGGGCCCTATAGCGCAGCAGATAGAGGTGAGCAAATGTGTTGCGACATTTAACTCTTTGGACACGGCCCAGTCCTCAATAAACAAGATCGTTCACCCCTGGGTTTTCACCAGGGCCGGCCGTTGAAGAGGGTACTCTGCCGGCCACGGACAACAGCTTAGCAGCTTCCTCAGCAACATCTTCCTGGTGAACAAATGTGACGGCGGTAAAACACCCAGTGATTAATCTCAGACAATTCAACGAGTCAAAAGAGGGTATTCACCTCGTCCAAAACCACATTCTCCCCAACGACTGGCTAGTCCGTCTAGACATAAAGGAACCATACCTTAGAGTTCCAATATTTTCCCCTCACCGATGCTTCCTCCAGTTTCAATGGTTCCACACCACTTATGAGTTTACTACCCTTCCATTCGGCCTCTCGGCTCCTTGAGCCAGAGGGGTTCGCCTAATAATATACCTGGAGGATATCCTACTGATGAATCGGGACCCAGGAGTCTTACAGACCCGTCTCCAGTGAGCAGTGTCCCTCCGCAATCTCTGGGGTTTCTCATCAATGAGAAAAAGTCAGTGCTGGCTCCAGCATAGTCCATTGCCTTACTCAGGTTTGTGGTAGACTCTGTTCACGCGACTCTGAGTCTCCCCTCTCGCAGAATTGCCAAGATTTGACACAAACTGATTCGCACCCTGGCGAAACCGGTCACATCCCTCCGTCAAGTGGCAAGCCTTCTCTCCTCCTCAGTCTAAGCCATATTCCCAGACCCCTTGAACTGACATCACTGGCAGAGTGTTTACCCCGGATGGAGTTACTTTTCATATTTCCAGACAGACTAAGACCAACTCCAGGGTGATCTCTTACCCGGCATTTCGGCATTCTCCCAAGTTATGTGTAGTCAGATGTATTAAGGCTTATTAAGCTGTTAGGGAGGATCTCCGCTCCCATGGAAAATGGCAGCTTCTTATCGCCCTCACAAAGCCGCATAGAGCAGTTTCATCCCCTACCATCACTCTATGGGTCAGATGGGCCATGCAAGAGGCAGGCATCAACACGCAGACATTCGGAGCTCATTTCACCTGGTGAGCCATGGCATCAAAGGCTTTCTCTTTGGGAGCCAGGTTGGAGGATATCATGAACACTATTGACTGGTCCTCAGACTCTGTTTTCAAGAATGTATTTTTTAAACCTCTTCATAGCATGGCATCCTTGGTAGTGGATAAGCTTTAAACTAGCAAACTAGCATAATCCTCGCCTCCGGTCCTGCCATAGAATATAAAATTTCCTAGCTTTCGTAAAGGAAAGTTTCATTTCTATTAAGGACATGGAGGCGAGGGTTATCCTCCAACCCCCCAACCCCCCGGGTCGTGGTTTGGCTATAAGTAAGGCTTTGTAACTAACGCGAGTAAATCATCTCAATTCTATATGTTGGCAAATGCCATTGAAGTTGTTTACGAATGCTTTGTACCGCTCTTAGATAAATAATTCATGCAATGAGAAAGGACAATCGATGCTTTTGGGACATGGGCTCAACCCTTTTCGTCACTATTATAGGAAATGATTTAGGCAAGCAGGAGTAAAGGTTGACTCTGGCTTTTCGTTGCTCGAAGAAAGAGGAAGGACACTGTTGTGGGACCAACAAAAAACGTCAAGGCCCACACTGCTGACGCTTATTTTCGACTGTTGTGGGACTGTGATTACCTAGCGAGCCCTGATTGGTTGACCCCTGTTGAACTCCATTGAACTAGATCCCTAATGTTCATGGGAGTTGTGTTTTTTTCCAAATGTTTTACATGGCTGCTGTTTATTAAAGCGAAGAAAAGAAAGCATAATCCTCGCCTCCGTGTCCTTAATAGAATTGAAACCTTACTTTACGAAAGCTGGGAAATTTTTTATTCGTTAGAGCCTGGAGGTTTCTGCAGTGAAGTGGAAGAAATTATCAATACAAACTAAGA
This sequence comes from Calotriton arnoldi, assembly GCA_963921515.1. Taxonomy (NCBI): domain Eukaryota; kingdom Metazoa; phylum Chordata; class Amphibia; order Caudata; family Salamandridae; genus Calotriton; species Calotriton arnoldi. The sequence continues at coordinate 1,464,240 of CAWUFW010002334.1, forward strand.
CATGGGTTAGAGATTAAAACAAAGCGATTATAAGAACTATGTGATTGATTAAGCAATAGGGCGTATGTAAGTTCCGCCATTAGAACGCTGAAAATAAAAAGGCAGGAGCACTTGACAGCCTTACAAAGGCAGACAGAATCTACCCGATGTCTATACATTTTGATCAAAACAATATTAATAGAATGAGACTCGGGCGAGGAAGCAACAGAGATTCGAAACTTTGGAAATATGAACATTTTGGATAAGTAAACCACGGGCAGTTGGAAAGGGTCTTAATAATGAAAATAAAGTTCAAGTTTTTCTTAAACATGAATAAAGGTTGTATTAATATGACTACTGAATAGAATTTATTAAGTCCAAACTGTAGTAAGTATGAAAGTTGTATTAGTATTTGACTTCCTGTGTATTAAAACTAAATGTATGAAAGAATAACTCAATTAATATACCTGCTGAAGATCAACATGCATCATGAAGTAGACTTCAATGTGCTCAAATTGAATGTATGAGAGAATAATTCATGCAACAATTAATATTGTTTGTAGATCGAATGAAGCATGAATTAATCTTTAGAAGCAGATATATCCATTTATACTGTATAGGCCTATTCATAGGCAAATAATATTTTCTGAAGACCAAAATGAATCTTGAAGTGGACACATGAATGAATCTCTAGAAGCAGGCATAACATTCACTCAAGAATCGAGTTATACAGTGCACATGTATCTTCCAGATATAAGAACAAGAAAGAAAACATGAAAGTTGATTGGTAATATGTCCCACAGGAGAGTAGATTTAAGATAGATGGCTGAGTTCACTATGGGGCATAATTCACTGTGTGAAATTATGGACTGCTACAAAAATTATTCAAGTGGTTTTAGTCTTTACATCATCCTTGCCAGATAAAGATTTACAGCACAAGTATGAATCGCTTTGAGATGCGATTAACATTGGGCATAAGTTCATGTTTGAGAGAAATATCTGTATTCTGAAAATTGCAAAGAATTAAAAACACGATTTTATAGAGATGTTGTTCAATAATTCTTTAGTGGTTATCATTATTGGGAAAGGATCACATGTAAAATTTCAAGAAATGTTGGCTATAAATATTAAAGCAAATACTGCACACGTGATGGGCAATAGAATTAGAATAGCAGATACAAATGCGTCTTAATGTATTGACTCCTAGATTTGAGGTTACAATGCAAGATTTCCCAAATACGAGTTGATGACCATGTCGGTTGACAGAGTAGTATAGAGGGAAATTCTTGTAAAAACCATCGAGTAGAGCCTATTGAAGTGTAGAAGTTAGCATGAATAGCTTATAAATGGACATGAAATAATTGATTTGGTATCAAGTGTACTGTTGTGACATTTAAAAAGAAAGAATGAGCACAGATTGTTATTGGTTATTGAATAAATGCATTTGATATTTAGGAGAAATACATAAATACATGTAAAATAGAACTTTTATAGGAAATGGAACTATGATTATACCCAATAGGTTTATATGTCGGCTCGATGATATCAAGTTATGTATCAGAAAATGCTTATCTGGTGGATCACTCTTAATTAGAATATTTAGATTGTCTTTATGTTCACTTTACAGAAACATTGATTTGGATAGATGTAAATATTAATACTACCCCCCTGTGGAAAAAAAAGGTTTTCTTATGAAACATGTTTGCATAATGATGGGCGAGAATCTGGACATAATGATGGAACTAAATGAAAGATATGTTTTGACGAGACACAATGATGTGAACTATCCACGAGAAATTTCAAAATGCTTTGGAAGCACTATGCAAATTGAATAACATGTAAATATGAAGTGCTGGGAATCGGATGGAATTTGAAAATAAGTTGTTTTTTTTTAATGCTCAAAATACTAATGAGACCCTCCTGATTATTGTGATGTTTGTTGGATGCCCAAATCAAGTATTTACAATAACCTGAAAGAGGTGTGGAATATGGCACCACTCAATATCAAATAATGATTATGTAGCAGATCTACACAAGGCTGCTGTAGTTGGAATTACCAGCAGGCCACACAAATTATCAAGGTCCACACAAATTCAGGTTCCTATATCTGTAGTGGTTGGATAAACCAATAAATGTTTTTATCAGAGTTTATCAGAGCTTTTGGGGACATTTAATAGGTGTGGTGTTCACTACTGATGTAACTTTATTGTGATGCACACTAAAATTCCAACAGCCTTTGGCTCCCTATGTTATGAGACCTGTAGTATCGCCCCGGTTCTGACTTCACCAACAAAAACATATATTGCATACGAGGTCATCTCTGTCTTCGCTGTGTATGAAGGATATACCCACATCTTGGTAGAAACCTTCATTGCTTATTTACAAAACATCTCCCTTTGCAATTTCGAAAGCTGTGCTGTGGAGGAAAGTTTCAAATATCATCAATGTCACTTCACCAACATGCCAAGTTTTGAATGCCTTGTGTGGCACTTTACGAGTGCCACAAATGGATGCCATATATTTATTAAATGGAGAGTGGATTCTACAATTAGCTGTAAGGCTATTTTTCTGACTGTGTAACGACTGGGATAGCTGCTGCATACAATACAAGCCTCTTGGTGCTTCCAAATTTGTATAGCTAGCTGAGTGCAATGGAGAACTCAAGTATTCATACCCCTGCCATGGAGCAGGTCAGTTACATAATTTAAAGATCTTTTGAAAGGTAGACTGCCTTTATTGAAATCCTGTTCCAATGGATGGCTGCAAGCTCAAACATTCAAGGACCCCAATGTGTGCTTGCTTGAAGCAAGACATGCTGAAAAACCTTGAAACTGATAGTAAGGAAACCCAAGCTGGATGAGATGGGGAATTAGAGGTCAAGCAAGGCAGGATAAGTCCAACAGAAAAGGTATAGTGCGCGGTTTAGATGGCTTAAAACTGTAGAGTATGGACACCAGAATCCAGTGAAGATTCTCAGTGAAGGTGTGGTTTATTTCAGCAGCAAACATGGAGGAGCAGATGAGTAGCACTTTTCTGTGGGCTTCGAAATTCGAACAGAGCACAGTCTGCCAACCCAGATAAAGGAATTCAGTGTTCTCTAACTTAGTTGAGGAAAATGGTACTAATGCCACCACTCCTTGTAGATAATGAAGTTGTAGGAATCTGTTTTAGAGTCCTCATATGGAACAGAACATTTGGAGCAGTTTGCTTATCTGTGGAAGCCATGGCACCTTGGTCTATGATCCCTGATTCTATCCTTGTTAGAAATCATGTGGTCAATATCAATGATGGGATTGAATGCCACCACCTTTCTTTCAAAGAGAAATTAATCAATCCTGGCCAGGGCCAGACCACTAATGTCAGTTTCAAAGAGATTCTTTAAGAGAGTTTTGTCATTATTGATGTTGAATGCTGCCAAACACGTGTGGTTTAACACTGGCACCACTGCTCTCCATGTTTACATACCGTAGCCATGATATGATGTAAAACCAGCTTGCTATCTATCCAGGATGTTGGGTTTGTTGCCCAGCTGTATGATTGCATGGTTACAACTCTTCCAATAGCATTGCTGAATAGTGGAGATTAATGCTGTTTGGGAAATTTTGCAGACCGCCAGGACTAACTGAAGCCTTCTGTGGTAGTGTTGTTTGTAGCTGGATGTGATCCCAGTGAGAGCCTAGGATCTTAGAGATGGACATTGTTCAAGAGCAGGATTGTAAAAAAAAACTAGCAATAGTTAATCTGTGAACCCTGGAAGAGTTCATTCTTTATATGAAGAGGATGTGTTAAATGGTTTCTGGTTAGTTTTCCAATCAGTCACTGGGGGAATAGTAGGTTGAGGTCAAAGATCATGGAAAAGGCTGCAATGAGAGTTTGTGTGGTAAAGTGAAGAAGAACCATGTGTAGTGCATTGGATGATGATTTTTGTGTTGGAGGTTTAGAAGACAGTAGAAGAGATGGTTTTAAGGAGGGTAAATGTTTTGGACCAAAAGACCAACTGGTCTGCCCATCTAGTTTAAGATTATGAATCGTGATTAAGGTTATTGCACAATTCACCTTATTTTTGTGTACCTTTTCAATTCTGTGCAGTTGTGAGCCAACTTTTGGTATTATAGAACTTATGATATCAGACCCTTATTGCAAGTGAACCCGATATTTGTAGTAACTCCTGTTACCGCCCACATTACAATTAAAGCTTTTGTGATTAATACCAGCAGGTCAAACCTGACTATATTTATTGGGGATAAAATGCCCAGTATTTACCAGGACAAGCAGATTTTGGTACAGTAACCACTAAAATAGGCATTCTATTCCTCAAAAAGTTGTAATTGGGTGGTATTTATCGCACCCAATAAATTCGGACTCAATTAGGTCAGATTTTATCAGGTGCAATAAATATCACACTATTTATTGGGCCACTCGTAATGAGAGCTAGAGTGCTATTTTCTTTAGTCATTCTTTTGTTGTGAATGTTTTATAAGGAATGGGAATGTGTATAGTAGGCGAGGCATATATATTCCACTTTCTATTTCTTTACACCTTATGTGACATTCAGTGTTGTGCAGTATCCGAACACCACCAAAGCTCCAACAAGGGTTGTAAGGGGGTTAAAGGTTCTGATTGGGACTGTTGGAACAATCCTTGGTGGGTGCTGGATGTGCAGGGTATAAAGAGCTTTCGACACTTTATTTGCGGTGTTTTTACTACAGCTATACCTTTGCTTGTGAAACCTCTAGGTCAATAGAAATGCCAATTGTGATTGAAAGTATGCCTCATGACTGCTTTTGTTATTCTCTCTTGAGTCATTAACTCTCATGGTATGGCCGCTGCAATGCCTGGCCCATGGCCTAATCTTAGTCGGTATTAATCTTGTCATGACCTGTTTGCTTGAACATATTTTACTAATTTTTCTCTTGAGCTAGTGTCTCAGAATTAGGTTACGTTATCACATTGCTGTGCCCTTCATTAGGGCAAGGGAGGATTCTTTTCGGCCCTGCAACTAACAAGCAGAAGTCTAGCTTTTTGTGACTTCCAGTCGTGCACGAGTCCTGTTCTTTTATGTACGGTTTTCAATGAGCTAGTCGATAGTGCTCTGCCTATGGAAGGCTTCCTCTTTTTGCGGTCTTAGATTTATTGGCTGTGCTTTTAATCATTTATTTATTTGCAAAGTTTTATATAGCGCTGGCTAGACCCGGAGGTATCGGAGCGCTTTACATGAGGATCAGCGAGTTACAGGATACATAGTTACATCAGTTTGAATCAAAGAATCACAGAGGGAGGAGGAGGAGGAGGAGGAGGAGGAGGAGGAGGAGGAGGAGGAGGAGGGGGAGGGGAGGAGACACGAACGGGGAGACGAGGAAAACAATGTCAGATGACCGGCTGGGTAGGTGATGGCCAAGGGGCCAGACTCCTCTATAGCTGCATAGGACAGCTCCACCGGGCCTCGGCCAAGGTTGCTCGGTCTCCGCGGTGGGTACAAACAGTTTTGGTATCCGCCCAGGGGGCGTCGTCATCGTTCCATCGAAGGGGGAGAGAAGGAGACACAAACGGGGAGACGAGGAAAAACAATGTCAGATGACCGGCTGGGTAGGTGACGGCCAAGGGGCCAGACTCCTCTATAGCTGTATAGGACAGCTCCACCAGGCATCGGCCAAGGTTGCTCGGGCTCCGCAGTAGGTAAAAACAGTTTTGTTATCTACATCAGTTGAATCAGCGAGTTACGGATTACATAGTTACATCAATTTGAATCAAAGAATCACAGAGGGAGGGGGAGGGGGAGGGAAGGAGACACAAACTGGGAGACGAGGAAAACAATGTCAGATGACCGGCTGGGTAGGTGACGGCCAAGGGGCCAGACTCCTCTATAGCTGTATAGGACAGCTCCACCAGGCATCGGCCAAGGTTGCTCGGGCTCCGCAGTAGGTAAAAACAGTTTTGGGATCCGCCCAGGGGGCGTCATCATAGATCCATCGAAAGCATCCGGTGTTCCTGACTGCTGTGTTGGAGTGTGAGATGGGCGGTGGGAGCTGAGACCGATCCACGTAGAGGCCTGTGTTGCTGCACCCAGTGCTTAGGCGCCATCATAGAAACATCTTACAATAACAACAAAATTCGCCCAGGAGTTGTAGCTTGCATAAAAAATTGAACATACTTTGTTGCTTTCCAGCATATAACACGGCGCTGTCACAATACAAATGCGCACTCGCCTCCTGGTGCCTCCGATGGCAGGCAGCAGGCAAACAAAATCGGAATGGGCTTCCCGCGTTGCGGGAGCCCGCAAGGCTTTTTAAAGCGCCTCCTGGCGCAGAATGATGACGCTTGCGGCGACGGCCACTCGGGAGGCTGGGGCTGGTGGTCCAAGTCCCCCTTCTCCCCTCCGATGGCAGGCAAACAAAATCGGAACGGGCCTCCCGGTTTGCGGGAGCCCGCGAGGCTTTTTAAAGCGCCTCCTGGCGCAGAATGATGATGCTGGCGGCGACGGCCGCTCGGGAGGCTGGGGCTGGTGGTCCAAGTCCCCCTTCTCCCCTCCGATGGCAGGCAGTATGCTTCATGCCTACTCTGCATGATAAATATTTATTTAGCATTCTCTGATTGCAAGGCACATAGTCTGTAACCAAGTGCAACCTTTGTTTTTCATGTATTATTTATAATACAGCTGTTGCTCATAGTGCACGGAGTGGCATGATTCTTGTGGTTGGTAAATGGAAACCATAGATACCATCATTTATGACAAGTGCCAACCAGGAGCCTTCTGTTATTTGGCATCCTTGTATTAGTTCAGCCCGTTTCACCTTGGATTCTTTAAACTCTCTTTCACAAAGTACAGTGTCTACATGAATAAATCCCACTGCTTTATACTTTTGTAGGCAGGCTTGCTTTTCAGTGTTCTTTCACACATCTCATTAGTGAACCATTTTTAGGTCTCGAGCGAGACAGCCCATGCGCTGTCGCTTGCTAGACATTTTGTTTACTTATTACTTTCAGGGGGCATGGAACCCACCCGCTGCTTACTATCGGTTGGCTCATTGTCATTCTAATTTTCTGGCTCCTCTTTAGTCAGAATGTACCGGGTTCTCTTCCTCTTTGTGTGTTTGACTCTCCCCTGGAGCATGGCCCGAGTACTGCTTCCAATGTCCGGTGTATATCCTCCCACTACTCGCGCTTAGGGAGGGACAGTTTTTTATTAGTTTGATTTTACAGCACTCCATAAGAGTGCATGTTTCTGCTTGCCTTGACCTGGTTGCTTGCCTCTCCGTCTTTATTGCTTACCACCCCATGTTGCTTGCATGTCCTTGTTGCTTGCTGCCACATCCTTGTTTCTTGCCGCCTGCCCCCTCCTGCTTTGTTGCTTGCCCGGCCTCTCCCGTCAGAAAAAATGTCTTAACTTTTAGCTATGCTATTCTGCAGCCATGCTGCTGTACAACATGGCTAAAACACATTGACAAAGTCAGTAACTCTATCATACGCGAGACCTATTGGCTTTCCCAACGTTACTTTAAAGTGTGCTTTCCATATTTTGAAATTCAATTAGGGAAAATTGTGTGTTCAGTACTATGTTAGTTTTCAGGCATTTGACATTCAGTATAAAACTAAAACGTGGTATTTGTTACACCACTGTCCCAATAATATTAGACCTGCAAAGTGACTCGGGAAGTAACATTTTGAATGCAACAAACTAGCTCTTACTTAAGTCTTGGCCTTATAAATGTGGCAGTGAGCCAAATGCGAATCTGACCCACTGAAGTATATTTATTTATTTATTTATATAAGTTTAACACCAACCTTAATTTACAGCTATTTCCAGCTTAACGTGTGTTATTTGCCAAAAATGCAGAGTTCAAGGTTAATAACATAACTGTTCCACCCTTTGGCCTCATGATGGTGCCATGTTTTCACATAGGTACTGCTGTTTGTAGCGGTATCACTGTGGTGGTCTGAAATTAATATATTTTTCTACCTAGACGACTAGCTTGTGAAAGTGGGATCTCTGGCATTGGTCAAGGAGCATCTTCAGCCCACTCTGACCTCCCTTCACAACTTTCAATGTATGGTCTCTAATCAGAATTTTAATTTTTCCCCACAGACAAGATTACCTGCATGGGGCAATCCTGTATGCTATGTCAATGAGATGCATTTGTTTGAGTCAGTCCATTTGAATCTGCAGTGGGGATGTATTCCTCCAACCTATTTCTAGATAATTCTTACACCTTCTTTATGCACAGAGAACTGTAGTCAGGGACGACTCCTTGCCGGGTTGGGGCGCCCATCTGGGCGACATGAGCCTTTGGTCAGCATCAACGCATTGGGGCGCCCATCTGGGTGTCATGAGCCTTTGGTCAGCATCAAAGCAGTGCCTGCAAATAAACATGCTGGAGCTTCAGGCCTTTCTCCCTTCATTCTCAAGGAGTGCCATTCAGATCCTGTTCGACAACACCATCACATGCACTATGACGGTACTGTAGAGGGTCATGGGCCCTGTGTGGCAGACGAGTCACTTGTGGCAGTCAGCGCACCAATGGGTGCTTGTTCCAGGGTCTGCACACTTTGCAGGGTTCCTCGCCATGAGAGTGAATTCACTGAGCCATCACTCCTTGAAGGACTATGGTTGGGAACATTACCCCAAAGTAAATGGCATGGTGGTGTCTATATGTGGATCTCTTAGCCAAGGCCCAGAGCAGGAAGTGTCATCAGTTTTGTGATTTATGGTTCCCTTTGAATTGTACTTTAAGGGATGCCTTCAGGTTCATATAGTCAGAAGGCTTGCTATACCTGTTTCTCCAGATTCCCCTTCTGCCTTTTGAAGGTCCTGAAGAAAATGTATGAAGTAAAAGCACAGCTGATTCGGATCACCTCTGATTGAGTGGGGAGGATGCGGTACTTTGATCTGATGGCGCTCAGTATTAGGCCTACTCTCCCTCACAGTGTGGACCTGCTCTCACAGCAAGATGGTCGGGTCCTCCACCCCGCCCTCTGATATGGTTGCTGCATGTGTGGAGATTGAGCATTGCCAGCTAGATTCTTTTTATCTGCCACCTCAAGTTGTGTGTCTCATCATGGCATCCAGAGAGCCTGCTACAAAATCTATCTATAGGTATTTGGCTGCTCTATCCACTTTCGTGTGCCTCCTCATTAAAGTCACAGCTAGTGGCATGTTTTCTTGATGGTTTGCTTTATTTATGTCCTCCCACTCCATTTATTGTTCCTCAGTGGGATCTGAATCTTGTTTTGACTTTTCTAATAACGTTCCTATTCAAACAATGCACAGTTGCCTGGTTCAACTTGTTAGTGCCAATAAAATTCCCTAGATGCACACATTAAACAATCACTATTCCACTTGTCAACATGGTGGTCTCCTCCTGGCCACCAGAACACATTTCATTTTTAATGATAATTCTTTATTGGTAATTTCCATGAAATATACATCTGCATTTGCCAACATTATACCATTAGTACAAAGACTGGGACAGTACCATGAAACAAAAACTAACAGTGCGCCATCCCGACAGCACAATGAAACTGAAAAAAGAACCAGAAAAGAGCCAGACTCAGAGTAGAAATGCAGTGGGCCATTCCGAAACCCACGCTGCCTTGCGGCCGTGGTAGGGACTAGATACAGGTGAGGAATGTGGGTAGTCAGGGGGGAGAGGGGTTGGCAGAGAACTAGCAGTGGCCCAGGAGCCCAAGCGGCCTATGATGCACACCACTGTGTTATTGATATAGTGAAGTCCTGAGGCCAGTAATAACCCACTGCCCCCAAAGAGCAATCACCCCATTGGACCCTCGGTTAGGTCGACTGGTCCGATCTGGGGAATAGAATAAGTGGCCCTTAGTCTCACTAGAAACAGTGGGGCTCTGGGAGTTGAGCTTGACTACAGAAGTGTAGGGTAAAGAGTCCCGTACGTACCACTCTGATGGTAATCTCCCTATGATTCACGGATAGGGGGCTACAATGGATCAGTTTGGGGCGGAACTCCATGTAGTGATATGATCAGGGGCATAGCAGATTGTCCCAAATGGCCTCAAATGTGTCCAGTTGGTCACTAAGTGTAAATTACCCATTCACATTCCGCAACCCTAGCCTGTTCCTGCTGCCATTAAGATGGGATGTGGGTTGAGGGTTACCACCTATGTCTCAAAATGCAAACTTTAGCGGCTGCTAAAACTGTCACCAGCCATCCTTTGGTATCTTTAGTGGGCACTATGCAATCAGTCATTTCATGTAACGTCCAAATGCACTGAGGCGCGTAGTTGTGAACCTCAAGCACTGAAAGTCCCCCACACAGCCGTCTAGTTCAGCTGGAGCACCTGACAATGCCAGAGAACATGTGGAAGGTGGCAGCCACCAAGGCTCACCTCCAACACAGGTCGTGAGGTAGTAGCTCCTTCCTGTACAGTCTCTGAGGTGTCCAATGCCAGTTATGCAGTACCTTTTAAGTAGTGGCATTTCAGTTTGACCTCCCGCAGGAAGGTATTGTGTGAAAAGGACAGCGGACCAGTCCTCAGCCTTATAGTTGCGGTCAAGATAGGCTGCCAATGCAGCCAAAGAGCTTCTTGAAGCAGAGCCCAATAAGAAGTTTCAATGAGGAGGTTATACATGCCCAACACAACTTCCTTGTATGTGCCCCAAGTCTCCAGATATTTTCGGTCAGGGGACAGGTGGAGCAAAATGGCACCGCCCAAGTACCCCTTAATACAGTGTGTCAATTGAATATAGGACCAGTACTGGGATAGAGAAAAGGCAAACTCTGAACGGAGGGTCAGAAAGATTTAAAAGAGGCGCCATCAAGCAATTGGTCAATGCATGCAAGTCCTGTGGCTTTCCAGGAGGGCCAGGAAACAGGGTGACCCCCCTATGCAAATGCCACAGTTGCCTCAAAGAGGGGTAGTGGCATGGAGTCAGGAGATTTGCTTCAGTGAACCATGCACCTTTTTCCAAAGCACCAGTGTGGCAGTGATTACCGGGTTAGAAATCAGTGGAGAATGTGCCTTATATTTGTAGAGACTGCTCTACTCTGACCCTATTGTAATGATGACAATAATGCACACAAGGGCAGTGGTACTACTGAATTGTGACTAAACCTATGCAGTTTGTTTAATGTACAAATGCCGGAGTCTTTAAGTCACTATTGACTGATTTTTCATTTGTTTTCTTCTCCCACCCAATTGTTTAATATTATTGCAAATAAATGATTTACACTTGTCCACCGGACAAAATATATATAGGTATCATTGTATCCCTATTGTATCCGTATGGTTACATGTTTGTGATGAGGGACCCTTGTTCCTAATAAATATTACATCCTCCTGGTCCCTCGTTATCCATGGGTTGCCCTTGTTCTTTAGAAACACACATATATATAGAGAGGGCATTAAGGGACTTGTTGCTCTTAAGTATGGCTGCTTCACTGGCTATCTAGGTAGGCGGGTCAGGGGTAGAGGCCATCCAGTGAACCAGTTGCAAAAGATAGTGGGCCACGTAGTAAGAGGTCATGTGTAGGAGGTGGAAGCCACCTGCTTCGGTGTGGGCATAGAGCTTGTTTAATTTGAGGCACAGACGCGCACCACCCCAGATAAGACTTGATCATTGCGTCAATTTGGGATAGCAGTGCCTTGGGGATCAATATCAGGAGCATGCCAAAGAGGTAATTAAAGTGCAGGGTGACCATCATTTTTACAGCTTGTGCCTGGCCCCAGAGCAAGAAATGGAGCGCAGACCACCTGGTAAAGTGACCTTGGATCTTGGGGAGAAAGGGGTTTCAGGTTGGCTTCTTCCCTGTGGGATATACCTTTGTTAAGAAGGACTCCTGGGTATCTCATCCCTATTGGCACCAGCCGGAAGTTTTAGCCCTCTATGAAGGCTCTAGTAGCAGTTCTGGACATGGACATTACTTCACACTAATCTCAATTCACCTTGTATCCGGAGAACTTCGAGAAAGCATCCCGAAGATTAGTAAGGGCGAGGAGGGTGTCAGTCCGCCGTGTCTCGGTCATGAGGATGTCGTCCACATAGAGAAGGCCTTTACCGAGGCGTTATGCACTGTGACACTATGCATCCTCCGCGAGGTTCTTGTTGCCAAGGCCATGTGTTCTAATTTCAGTAAGAACAAAAGCGGGGAGAGTGGACAGCCCTGCCATGTTTCACGATTAATCAAAAAGCTGTGTGATAGGAAACCACCACAGCTCAGCTGAGCCATTGGTGCCTGATAAATCCACACAACCTTCTTGATGAATCGAACCCACAGGTCAAACTTGCGGAGGACTTGAACAAGTATGACTATTCTACCCAATCAAATACCTTCTCTGTGTCGAGAGAGATGGCAAGAGTATCTTCGTCGGAGGCGGTGGAGACCCATGGTAGAAGCACCAGTGTCCATAGTTGATATCTAGAAGAACGCTCCCGCATAAACCTGACCTGAAAAGGATTGATAAGAGACCGTATCACTTTACCCAACCTGTTCACCAGGATTTTGGCTATGATTTTGATATCCACATTTATAAGGGATATAGGCTGGTAGCTCCCACAATCTAAATGGTCCTTGCCATCTTTTAGTAAAAGGGTGACAATGGCTTAGCTGGGAAAGGTACAGCCGGAGATGGAAGTCTCAGCCACCATAAAGGCCTCATGAGGCATCGGGGTCAATAGTGGCTTACAGGTTTTTTAAAAATTCCTCTGTGAGACAATCCTCCATGGCGATTTACAAGTGAGAAAATTGGAAATAGCCTTGCTGATCTCCTCGGACATGATGTCGCCATCTAATAGGGCTGTTTTGAACAAGGAGGGCAAGTGAAGAGCATCCAATAAGCGGTCTTCCTCAACATGATCAATCGAGGGAGAGGCAGAGTAAAGGGATTCATAAAACTGCACCAATGTTTCTGAAATGTCCTCCGAGTGGGTAAGATGCAAACCGCCCGAGTCACGGGTGGCAAGGATTGCCAGCTGGGCTTTCCTCTGCTGTAGTTGTAGGGCGAGCAGCCTACCAGCTCCCTCGCCTCGTAATGCCTCCGCCTGAGTTTCATCAGGGCCTTCTTCGCATCTGACTTGTAGTATTGATTATGGGTTAGTGTTTCCGCTTCAAGCTTTTGTGATTCCGTAACGAGGGTTCTCTGTTACAAGTCGCAGTGGAATTCGCAACAACCTTTTCCAGGGCATGTTGTATTTTAAGTGCAGCAACCCCCTTGCAGAGGCTCCACCAGGTGGCCTTCCCTGCAGTCCACAGTGTCTGTGGGGAGGACACTGGGTAGGCATTCTCAGAATGATAAACCCCGACATGGGAATTCAAAAGGGCCTTATTGTCTGGGGTTTTGTAATGGGCGGTACTCATCCTCCACACCCTGACCGGTGGTGTCCTATGTCCCAGGTGGATGTCCAGCGGATAGGGCAGTGATCAGAGAGCCCTCCAGGTATCATGTAGGCTTGGAATGGGAGATAAAGAAGATGGCCGCGAACAAGGTAGTAGTCAATCCTCGAAGAAAAGTTGTGAATACTCAACAAGTAGGAGTAGTCCCTCCCTGTAGAATGTGAGAAGCGCCAGGCATCTATGAGGCCGGAATATAAAATCACATCCTATAGTATGGCCCTGCCTGAAGCATTATAAGGGTTTGAGGGTCCTGTCCTGTTTAGGAGGGGGGGGGGGTGTCAACTGCGGGTTTCCAGTCCCCCCATGACTACCCTCGTGGAGCTGAATTCCGTGAGTAGGTGAGATATGCAGGAGAAAAAGTGTGCTTTGCCCAAGTTAGGAGCATAGACTTATCCCAGTATGAGGGTGTGTCCTAATGTTTTTATTTTGGCAAAAACGTACATGCCTTCTGGGTCATCCCAGGTGTGTAGCAGAGTATGAGGAAGGACTTGCTAAGAAGTATTGCAATCCTGCACTTTTTGGAAGTAAAAGAGAAAGCTCTGAAGGTCCCGGGTCAGTTCAGCAACTGTGCACCACCTTACCCACCCAGTCTCTCTATAGTTTGTCAGTTTCAGTCGGGGATAAATGTGTCTCCTGTACCAGGGCGACATCTGTGTATTTGTTGAAATAATTCAGAGTCTTTTCTTGCTTCACATAACTATTAAGGCCATTGATGTTAAGGGCGAGGATGTGAACTGGGACGTGGGGTCAAGGGGGTGTGGTCATCAGCACTCTAATTGAGCTCAGGGCAGACTAGGCAAAGCAAGAAGCGCAGCAGTGGAGTGGAATCCAGTACAATGAGACTGAGGCGCAGTGCTAGGTGCTATTGTTGCAGGGCATGTCCCTCGGGAGAGGGAGGAGGGAAATCGCAAGGGTGCGTAGGAGTGGGGGAGGAAGGAGAGGGAGAAAATGGGGAGGAGCTGAACTAAACCTTTCGCCTGCGAGTCCTACTCCACTATCTGGTCCCCACGAGGACCCTAGGTGGGGTAGTCCCTGCCATGTGTCGGGTAAGGAAGAAGCGGTGGGGCATAGCATAAGATCAGAGAGGGGGGGTGCAATGTTTGTACGGGGCTGGCCATGAGCAGGCCCCAGGGCGCCAGCCGCAGGAGATCCATATACTGGTGCCAATGCAGATGCTGGGAAGGCAGCAGCAGGTGTGGCCTCTGGCAGCGGACTGCTTACATAGAAAGTACAAATAGGCAACCAACAAGCAACAATCCGAGGGGAGCCCAGGGTTTGACACCCCAAACCAGTGCTGCCTTAAAGCACTTGTGCACTGTCTTGTGTCCCAGTCAATAATACCGCCGGGTCCGGGAACTTTAATGCCAAAGTCAGAGTCTGACCTGTGGAAACTGAAATAAAGAATAAGAAATAATACCACAAATACAAGTCTCTTGTCAGCACAAATGATGGCACAATTTATTGGAGACCAACAAACAATGCAAATAGGTGCAGCACGGAGACAGACAGCAAAATTACTGAATGCCCAAAGATGTGACGTGTCTGACAGTCTTTATAGGGCACAAACATAAAGGATGCAGCATCATAATATACGTAACACAAATTAAGCATAGTCTAACTGACCAGTTAGCGAAGGCCTAAACAGCGCCATACCAATTAAGGTCCGCAAACTACTGTTGCTGACCACGTGTCCCAATTGGGCAGCTTATGGGACTTTCCATCGTACTGCAATATGCTATGTTGGCAATTTTAATAACCTGTGTACCAGAAACATTTCGCAATATAATATGCTGAAGTGTGCAACATGCTAAGAGAGCTGTAGCTAAGCATTTCTATTTTGAGTCCTTGGTTGTGTAAGCCTTGCGTTACAGTAGCAGCTTTGCTTAAAGACAAAATGGTGACATTCAGCCATTTTGTGCCGTGATTTCTGTGTGTGTATATAATAGTGGGGCCTGAGAAATGGTTTTGAAGCATTTGGTATCATAAAACAAAGCTGGTTTCTACATTGCCCCATCTGATACCAAATCACACATGGGAGTCTTTCTCGGTACCATCTCTGTCCCTTCATCCTCGTGGGTGTGGTGTCTTATGTCACTACTCCTTGGCATGCATCGGGTGCAGCTAGCAATAAAGCCTGCACAGCATGCTGGACAAACGTTGATCATGATACATAGCGTGATCAATACCGTTATTATTATAATGATCAACTCCAATATCCATGATCCCCAGCTTTGTAGCCATAGTATAAACGTTTCCCATACCTCCCCGGTATGTATGTCGTGTGCTTCGTCCCGAACCTTGTCTATTTCGTCTATGGCCTTGTGTATATTCTGACTGTTGTCAGGTATATACGAACAGCACTGCTGATGGATGACGTGGCAGACTCCGCCCTCTTTGGCCAGGATGATGTCTAACGCAACCCTATTTTGCATCACAACTGCCCTCATGGCGGTGAGTTCTTCAGTGACGTTACCTAAGGCTGCTGCTATTGAATCTGCAAGATCCTCAATCATCCCTGCTAACTGGTGGATCCTAGCAGAGGTGTATACCACGCCTGCACCAGGGATCATAACTTCGAATCCTGTTAGTATATTCTCTGTCCACTCTGGTGTCCTTCTAAGTCTTTTTGGCTGGTGGCCTTTGTTCTTTATTTGCACCAGGTCGGTGAAGTGGGTCATTCGGGGCAAGATGGAGGCAAGGTAGCAACTGCCATACCATCCCGGGGGTAGATAGAAGTAGGCCCATTGGCCACAGACAAAGAAAAGTCCCTTGTAACCTTCTAGTCCAGGTGAGGACCGTTGACCACTGTTCCTAATCCGTGATAACCTTGTTATGTGTGTGCAGTTACTCTCACCAACGTAAATTGCTGCCACTTCCTTTTCTCCTTGAATTCCCTTTATTTTGTTTATCCTATCTTCACATTCTATGAATCCCTGTTCTCCCTGTGCCATTTCCGCTATAGTGCACCCAAAGGAAATACACTCCTTCCAGGCGTCCTTCTGCATTAATTTTTGTATGGAGCAGCTTTTCCCCTGCGGACGTAATTTTGGTATTCTTTTGGGCGGTGTTACTTTGTCATTCTGGATACAGGAAGGGGCGGGAAGGAGTTGCTCTATTCTAAATCTTGGTATTTTCAACTCTCCTTCTTTCTCTATTCCTATGTTGTCCCAATCTGCCCTACCTTTCCATCCCTCACTCCGAGGTGTTCTGTCAAATGTGTCTAGCATCTCCTTGTCTCTCTTTGTTGGTTGCATGTGCATACATGGCACTCTTTTCGTTCTTGCTGGTATTGTCCCCTGTCCTGTTGCAACCTTGCTGCTCTCAGGAGGTGCGACTACTGCGGACATGTTGTGCTGAGTGAAGAGTATATCGCGCATTAGGACGCAGCCCACGTATTTAGAGACCGGTAGGACATTGTAACTCATGCTGTTCTGTGTGTCTGTAGGCAGGTGTGTGCAAACATAACATTCAGATATATTCATAATACGTACATACATCTTCACCATTTCAACGTATCTATTTCCGTTATATTCATCCCACAACACCCGTTCCCCTCCATCTCTGTCAACCTCCCCCAAAATGTCTTGTTCTGGAACATTTATTATCCTGTCATCAAATGTTGCATTTGTATCGCTCCCGTACCCAACTTGGCCATTCAGGAATGGTATCTCAAGATCTTTTGCATATATTATTATCAATACAGTCACTATTATTCCTGGTACTGGTGTCAGCATTGCCAGCAGTACTCTTGGCCATGTCCGTCCTTCTGTCCTTGGGCGTGGCATGGTGCTTATTCTGTTGTTTTTATTGATGCCAATTGTTGGAGTCCAGGTCTCTTACTACCTCGTCTCCTATTGCTCGGAGGATGGCAAGGTATATTCCCGTTTTTAGTCCTTCGGCGTCCGGGCCCGTATACACACCTGTGGGGGATGAGAAATCCGGGAACTGGAGTGGGCTGCCCAGGCAGGCAAAAGCAATTTTACTTTGAAGTGGGTTCCGTGGCCAAGAGCTAGATAATATTTCTGGTTCTTCTGAGCATGGAGCCAAGAAGGTGATATGTATATAAATTCTATCTGGCGTTTGGTCTACTGTATGGCCCAATATTCTATCCATCTGTCCGGTGGCTGTTCCGTTTATAGTTGGATATCTCTGATAATGCTTATTCCGCTATTCTCAATTGCATGTACTACGAACTGTAAAAGTTCAAGGCGTGTTTCCTGTGTGTCTAGTGCTGATGGCTGATTTCCGAAGTGTGGAAATGCAATAACGTACAGCATCAAAAGTCTCAGGTTACTCAGCAGCGGAGGTTTCGGCACAGCTAATCTTTGAACACCTGTTATCTCTATTCCTGTGGACCATACCTGTAACACTGATCTTATTGTTATTTTTAATTGTTGTCCTTCTTCTTGTATGGTTATTGACCTGAAAGTTCCCGCTTGTGTATAACCTCCCGTTGGTGTTAGTAACATTTAGTGTCCCTTTGACACTGTTCCCTTTGGGCTGTATCTGTATTGTTCTAACTAGCAGGTGCTGTACCGCTAAGTGTCCTTTGGTACAGACGCCAGCAACGCTAACTAGCGAGCTCTGTACCCCTATTGTTCCAATGGTACAGTAACTAGCAACACTACCTAGCAGGGTCTGTACCTCTATTGGTATTGATACAGACTCCAGCAACTCATGGGAATGAACCGTTGGTGCCTTTGATGCGTACTGTCAGAGGTTGCTAGCACATGACAGTTGGCACTTGTGAAGAAAGAAAAACTGTTGTCTTTGGAAGGATGATACCGGTGGCCTGGCCTGCTGTGCGCAGCAGGGAACTGCCTCTTCAATCCTGTTCTGTTCTTCGCTGTCTGCTGGACCGAAGGTTGTACCTGGAGGGTGTCTCGGATGCCTCTGGAGGTGGTAGCGGAGCTTGTCCTCCGCCGTCTGGTCCTGCTGCTTTCTTGGTGTGGGAGCTGTGTATCCAAGATGTCAGCCCTTCGCACTTGACGGCTGTAGCAGTAGTTAGAAGTACCTGGTGTGGTCCCTTCCACCTTGGCTGGAGGCAGTGTCGTCGGGTGTGGGCTCTTACCCAAATCCAGTCACCAGGCTGCAGGTCATGTGGCGGTGGTGTGGCTGCCTCTGGAAGAGCCTGCAGAACCTGGCGATGTAGATAACGTAATGTCTCTGTTAGTTTCTTACAATAGCATAACAGCAGATCATCTTGTATTGATAGTGGGGCAGTGGACATATGGCCTGCAATGTTCATGGGGCGGCCAAACAAGATCTCGTGGGGGCTTAACCGTGTTACCCTATCTGGCGTGCTTCTCATCGCCAACAGGGCCAGTGGTAGTGCGTCTACCCATGAAAGTTCAGTTGACGCACAAATTTTGCCTATTTTGTTTTTAAGTACCCCATTCTTCCTCTCCACAGCACCCGCTGCGGGTGGGTGATACGCTCAGTGCAACTTTTGTGTGACTCCAAGCCCTTTACATAGTCCCCCTATGACATGGGAAATGAACGCAGGTCCATTGTCGGAGGATAGAATGGATGGGATTCCAAATCGTGGGATCAGGTCTTTTAGAAGGCATTTGGCCACTGTGGATGCATCACAGTTCTTTGTTGGATAGGCTTCTGTCCACTTACTGAACATGCATACTATTACCAAAACATATTTGTACTTATGGGTGGGGGGCATGTCTATGAAATCCATTTGGAGACTCTCAAAGGGTCCGTGGGGCGGTGGAAAATGGCCAGGTGCAGTTGGTGTGCCCTTTCCAGTATTATATTGTGCACAAACAGTGCATTGCTTACAAAGTCTTTCTGCTGTTTGGCAGAACTTGCAGTTGTGCCAACATTGGGAAAACAGTCTGATCATGCCGTCCCGGCCCACGTGTGAGGGGCCGTGAAAGAGGCGTGCCATAGAGGGGAGCATGGCTGAAGGTAGGCATATTTTCCCATTGGGTCCTGTCCATAACCCCTCCTTTGTTTGCACACACCCTCCTTTCACCCACTCCTCCTTCTCAGTTATCTCTACCCTTTCCTGAATGTATACAGGGTCGAAATGTAATGAATCGTTGTCAGCCCCTGAGTCTTTGTTTGTATTTATTATTTGCACCATTGCTAGCTGGCAGCCTGTCAGCGCTATTCTCTTTGCTTCCCCATCAATGAATGCGTTGCCTTTTGAAACATAGTCTTTGGAGGAAGTGTGTGCTGCACATTTTATGATGGCTATTTGCGAAGGTAATAACAAGGCTCGAAGGAGGTCACTGATCAATTGTGCGTGTTGTATTTGTTGGCCTGCTGATGTGAGGAACCCCCTCATAGACCACAGCTGGCCGAAGTCATGCACCACTCCGAAGGCATACTGGCTATCTGTGTATACATTTGCTCTTTTTCCTTTAGCCAAGGTGCATGCCCTCGTCAGTGCCACGAGTTCGGCCGCCTGAGCGCTTTTGGCAGCCATCAGCCTTCCTCCTTCCAGTAGTGTGCTGGCGGTACCTACTGCATAGGAGGCCTGCAGTGTCCCTTGGTCATCCCTCAGGCATGACCCATCTACAAACAAATCCCCTTGGGCATCTGGCAGTGGTGTGTCTTTTAGATCCGGGCGCACCTTCGTATGCCTGTCTATAGCCAGTGCACAATCATGAAATGCATCATCAGAGGTCAGATCATCCAAGTCATACTCTGTTGGCAGAAGGCATGCTGAATTAAGGGTGGTGCATCTCTTTATTGCAATGTGTGGTGCTAATAGCGTCAGCTCATACCTAGTGAGACGTGCATTAGTTAGATGCTGGGTCTTTGTTGACGTTAGGAGCGTGTCCAGTGCATGGGGAACGTGCAGAACCATGGTGTGTGCCAACACTATATTTTCGGATTGTTCTACTGCAAGAGCTGCTGCCGCCACCGCTCGAAGGCAAGGCGGGAGCGCCGATGCCACTGGGTCTAGTGTGGCGGAATAGTAAGCCACTGGGCGGTAAAATGAACCATGTTTCTGATTCAGTACACCCAATGAGCATCCTCCCTTTTCATTGCAGAACAGGTGGAAGTCTTTACTGTAATCTGGGAGACCTAGTGCTGGTGCTTCGCTAAGTTCCCTTTTTAGCTTGTGAAATGCCTGGTTACACTCCTGTGACCAAGTTATTAGGTCTGGGACATCTTTGTGGGTTAGTGCTTGTAGTGGTTTGGCAATCAGGGAGAAGTTTGGGATCCAGTGCCGACAGTATCCTGCCACCCCCAGGAACGCCCTGACCTCTTTTTGTGTGCGTGGTCGGGGAAAGTGGGTGATGGTGGATATTCTATCAGGTAGTAATTTCCTGGACCCTTCGGAGAGTTCATGGCCTAGATACTTAACAGCAGTGAGACAGAACTGTAGCTTCTTGGGGGAAACCTTGTAACCTTTCAGTGCCAGATGGCACAGAACTGCAATGGTGTCCTCTGTACATGCATCTTGAGATGGTGAGGCCAACAGTAAATCATCTATGTACTGGATTAGTGTGGAGCCTTCCTTTAGTATTAGGGAGTCTAGGTCTGTCTTTAGTGCATTCGTGAAGATGGAAGGGGATTCAGTAAAACCTTGGGGCAGCCTACACCATGTTAATCTTTTACCTTTATAACTAAAACTGAAAAGATACTGGCTGTCTTGGTGCAAGGGGATGGTGAAGAAGGCGGAGCTCAGATCCAGCACTGTGAAATGTGTGGCTGTAGCTGGGATATTGGACAATATTGTTGCTGGGTTTGGAACCACTGGGAAGGACGGTACCACTACTTTGTTCAATTCTCTCAGGTCTTGGGTAAAACGGTATACAGGGGCACCGTCCGGGCCCTTAGAGGCTTTCTTTACAGGAAGTATTGGTGTGTTGCACTGGCTCGAGCGTATCTCCCTTATTATTCCCTGCTTCAGAAGGTCTTGTATTACTGGTGCTATGCCCTCCTCCGCCTCCTTGGAAATCTTGTACTGTGGCACCCTTGGGAGGCGAGCTCCTGGCTTCAATTTGATCTGTACCGGGGGATAATTGAGCACCTGTCCTACATCATTAGCACTGGTAGCCCAGACTTGAGGTGGTACACGGTGGCGTAACTCTGGGGGTATGACGGGGTCAGTGCAGGTCATGAAAGCTTGTAACATCAGACCATTTGACCTGCTTTCTAGAAAAACACCTGTCGGTGAGCAGTGTATGGTGCATTGTAATTTACAGAGCAAGTCCCTACCCAGGAGGTTCACTGGGCAGAATCTGCTGAAGATAAACTGATGGCTGACAGTTATGGTACCTACCACTAATTGTAGTGGCTGAGTGAGATATTCATCTATTGGTTGTCCTGTCATTCCGACTGCTGTTACCTGTACTCCCGAAAGTGGTGCCTCAGGCATTGTACGTGCCTTCAGCATTGATCTTTGAGCTCCTGTGTCAATCAAAAATGGTACTATTTTGCCCAAAACTGTTCCCTCTACATATGGGCCGGATTGATCCACCGCTATTGCTGGAGCTATTATTAGGCAGTCTTCCACTTTCAGGCATCCCTAGAATAAATCTTGTGGTGGTGGTGGGAAATAGTTGTCTCGCTGTGCCCACCCGTCCCTCTCTGTCCAGTCCTGATGTGCTGGAGGCATGTTGTTTGACCGGTACCCTTGCTGTTCAATATTTCTATATTCTGCGTGCTGGGTGCTATGCTGGTATTGGCGCTGGCCCTGTCCCCTATTCTGTGGTCGCCCATTTTCCTAATTTTTCTTCTTTAATATTGGGCAGTCTGCCTTCCAATGGTTGGGGTCTTTGCAGTAGAAGCAAGCTGTACCTGGTGGGGGTGCGGATGTTGACCTGCCGTTATGTGGTCTCCCTGTACCCTTTCCTCTTCCCCCACCCCTTCCTCTGTTGTTTGAGTAGAACCTCTCTTGTGCTACCATTAGTCTAACTTTTTCTTTTTTCATTTTTTCTACCTCCATGGTCTGTGCATTTGCCTGATAATCAGAGCAGTATCTTGCTGCTGCTAACACCTTTTCAATTGGTTCTTGCTGCCAACAGACAAATGAAGTTTGTAGGTGTGCCTTAATAGGTGGTTTTAGACCTTGAACAAAGGTGGTTACAAATGCCGGCATTGCATCTCCCATAGGATTCCTTAGACCGCTGTTCTGCTGGTATACTTGCAGAAGACGGTCAAAATAGGTATTCACACTCATCATTCTCCTGTTTTGTATGTGTTATTTTATTCCAATCTACCTTATCCTCCGGAATTTTCTCTTTTAAGTATTGTACTACCTCCTTGTACTTTTCTTCAACCTGATCTCCTGGTACTCCCCCTTTTCCCCTCATTGGCTCCCGTTTTGGCCAATCCACTTATGTTTTACAACCTTCCCATAAATCCTTTGGCACAATAATGTTAAATAATGTGTCAAAATCTCTCCATAACAGTCCTCCCAGCACTGCCATTTTGTCTAATTCTGTGTACCACTTCCTTGGTTCTTCTCTGAGCTTTGGGAAGTCCCTAGTAAAGCACATAATGTCTTGTCGGGACCAAGGGACATGAACATATGCCAATTCATTGTCCTCACCACCTGGCGGAGGTGGTACCTCTCGTAGGGGCATGATCAGGGCCGGGGGTGCTGCTGTTGTGTTGGCTGGTGTCCCTGTGTAAGGGGCGAGCGTCTGGACTACTTCTAGCACCGCAAATGTGTGTACCAGGTTCTTCCATTGTTGCAGTTTATCTACCGCATATTGTAGTGTGTCTGTCATGTCTTCCTCTCTGTGTTTGCAGGTCCCCGTCTGTGAAGCTGAACCTTGCTATATCCCAGTCATACTGTGCAGGCAGTGGTGGAGTTGCACCTGTCGTATCTGAACCCACTGTCTTTGTTTGCTGGACATAAGCATTGTGGGCTTTGGGGCCTTTGTCCATTAACTGTGCTCGCGCTAGTGACAGAACTTTTTCTAAGTATGGTCTACTGTAGCGTTGTGTGAATGCGTCTACTGCTAGTGTTCCTTCCACCATCTGTTGTAGTAACTCCTGGCATTTAACTGTGTCTGATTTGAGTATTCGTTTTTGTGTTGCGGGTGAGCCGGTTGTGGATGAAGGAGCACTCCTTGTTTTACCTAAACTGTCTCTCCTAGCCGGCGGCGGAGGTGGTTGAATTCCTTCGAGGGCCTGCTCTATTGTTGTAATGTCATGGATCGTTTGTAACGTGTATGTGCAAGCGTCCCATACTAGGGAGTGCCACTGGCTTAGTGTTAGGACGTCGTCTGTTGACGTGTCCTCGAGCAGTTGTAGCCATGAGCGATCTATTAGGTTTGGCAGCGTTATTGCTTTCTGTGCGCATTGAGCCTTCCCTGCAGTCCACAGTGTCTGTGGGGAGGACACTGGGTAGGCATTCTCAGAATGATAAACCCCGACATGGGAATTCAAAAGGGCCTTATTGTCTGGGGTTTTGTAATGGGCGGTACTCATCCTCCACACCCTGACCGGTGGTGTCCTATGTCCCAGGTGGATGTCCAGCAGATAGGGCAGTGATCAGAGAGCCCTCCAGGTATCATGTAGGCTTGGAATGGGAGATAAAGAAGATGGCCGCGAACAAGGTAGTAGTCAATCCTCGAAGAAAAGTTGTGAATACTCAACAAGTAGGAGTAGTCCCTCCCTGTAGAATGTGAGAAGCGCCAGGCATCTGAGGCCGGAATATAAAATCACATCCTATAGTATGGCCCTGCCTGAAGCATTGTAAGGGTTTGAGGGTCCTGTCCTGTCTAGGAGGGGGGGTGGGGTGGGGGGGGGGTCAACTGCGAGTTTCCAGTCCCCCCATGACTACCCTCGTGGAGCTGAATTCCGTGAGTAGGTGAGATATGCAGGAGAAAAAGTGTGCTTTGCCCAAGTTAGGAGCATAGACTTATCCCAGTATGAGGGTGTGTCCTAATGTTTTTATTTTGGCAAAAACGTACATGCCTTCTGGGTCATCCCAGGTGTGTAGCAGAGTATGAGGAAGGACTTGCTAAGAAGTATTGCAATCCTGCACTTTTTGGAAGTAAAAGAGAAAGCTCTGAAGGTCCCGGGTCAGTTCAGCAACTGTGCACCACCTTACCCACCCAGTCTCTCTATAGTTTGTCAGTTTCAGTCGGGGATAAATGTGTCTCCTGTACCAGGGCGACATCTGTGTATTTGTTGAAATAATTCAGAGTCTTTTCTCGCTTCACATAACTATTAAGGCCATTGATGTTAAGGGCGAGGATGTGAACTGGGACGTGGGGTCAAGGGGGTGTGGTCATCGGCACTCTAATTGAGCTCAGGGCAGACTAGGCATAGCAAGAAGCGCAGCAGTGGAGTGGAATCCAGTACAATGAGACTGAGGCGCAGTGCTAGGTGCTATTGTTGCAGGGCATGTCCCTCGGGAGAGGGAGGAGGGAAATCGCAAGGGTGCGTATGAGTGGGGGCGGAAGGAGAGGGAGAAAATGGGGAGGAGCTGAACTAAACCTTTCGCCTGCGAGTCCTACTCCACTATCTGATCCCCACGAGGACCCTAGGTGGGGTAGTCCCTGCCATGTGTCGGGTAAGGAAGAAGCGGTGGGGCATAGCATAAGATCAGAGAGGGGGGGTGCAATGTTTGTACGGGGCTGGCCATGAGCAGGCCCCAGGGCGCCAGCCGCAGGAGATCCATATAGTGGTGCCAATGCAGATGCTGGGAAGGCAGCAGCAGGTGTGGCCTCTGGCAGCGGACTGCTTACATAGAAAGTACAAATAGGCAACCAACAAGCAACAATCCGAGGGGAGCCCAGGGTTTGACACCCCAAACCAGTGGTGCCTTAAAGCACTTGTGCACTGTCTTGTGTCCCAGTCAATAATACCGCCGAGTCTGGGAACTTTAATGCCAAAGTCAGAGTCTGACCCACCCCAGGAGCCATGGAATGTGGGTCTCTGAGGGTGGTGGGTTGTTTTGCTTGCTCCCACGTTTTGCCTATTGGGGGCGAGCGTGACTTGTCTCTGTCATGCGCAAGGGTTTCAATCAGTCTGTTAAGACCCACTCTATCGGACGTTCTTTGGAAGGAGGTGCGGGATCGTGATCGAGAGCCCGACCAGTCGGGCCTTTGTTCACGCTTGTTGATTTGCTGATTCGTCTTCACCGGCGTCAATCCACGCTGCTCCGTGTCTATCTTTGTAATGCTCTCTCCTCTGGAAAGTCTGCTAATGTGCCTGGGTCATGAAATTCAAGAGACCATCCCTTGTGTGTGATGAGCATCACCACGGGGTTGAGGAGTCAGTACGTGATATTATGGTGACTAAGTTGGGGGCGTAACGCTAGAAACTTCTTACGTTTAATCTCTGTGTCTTGAGCAAAGTCCGCAGTAATATGTATACATTGTTCCTCTTATTGGAAGGGGCCCTCATGTTGTGTTTCCTCCTGCAGGATTGCCCCTAACTGGGTACGATGTAAGAAGCAGGCAGTGATCACTCTGAGTGGAGTGGCTCTCATAAATCGGCAGGAACGCAGCCTGTGCCTTTGGAATTCCAGGGGTTCCTGGAAGTGAATGGAGAGGAGGTGGGGCAGGAAGGATTGTAAGCAGAGTATCATGTCTTGCCCCTTGGCAGCTTCTTGCACCCCATGAATGCAGATGTTAATCCGCTGGGATCTGTCCTATAGGTCGGTGATCTTTTGTTGGAGGTGCCCTATGTCCGTTCCTCAGTTTGGTTGCTGTATCACCTGCCTGTCGGTCGAGACAGTGGTCTACTGCATCCAGGCATTTGTGGACTGCGGCAAAGTCTGTGCAAAGTGACTTGATATCAGTGGATTGGGACAGCATTGTGGCATTGAAGTTTGCCATTTTAGCACTTGACCCCCAGATTTCTTTGAGAATGGTAACAAGCACCGTGTTCTGCTTAGCGGTCTGCCCCTGCTTCAGGCCTGCAAGCACCTCCGAGAATGTAAGCTGCTGCAACGTCTTCGGTCCCAACATATAACGGGCTGGACAGGGTTAGTCGTCAAGGGTGCCATGGGGGGCATTGAAATAGTGTTAACTGATCCACGAATGGTAGGGAACCCCAGTCAGCCCGTGAATGTCCAGGCAGCACAGGAGCGGTTCCCGAATGCAAGCGCAGGCCAAGTAGTGCGTGCTGGAGGGTTCTGATGGCCGCCATAGAGAGAGGGGCTCACCAGACCGTTCAAGCCACCTGCCCTGGGAGCTCTTAGGACCAGTGCCCCAGCCCAATGTTGGGAGCAGTGGATGGCTAAGTAAGGGGTCTGAGGGGCCAGTGGAAAGGGCCACTGCAATCGCTCCTCTCACCTGCCTCGTAGGGTGGGTTGGAGGGTGGGAGCCCTGCCAGGCGTATCCAGGTCCCTCCAATGGCCCTCCGTAACGAGATCGTTAAGGGGACCCTGTGCAAGTGGTTGGCAGTGACGTGAAAGGCCCGATGGCAGTGCTCAGGAGGCAGGGGCGCTGTTGTATCAGGCCAAGAACCAGCAGGGACAGCTATCTAGGATTGACTTGTGGCTGCCACCCTGACCCACTGGGAGTATAGCGCTGCGGCTGCCGAGCAGCAGCCAGAGGAGCATATTTATTTGAGAATTTTATATAGCGCTAGCTAGTAGGCTGAACTGCTGTGTTGGGCCCCCGGTCCCGCTCACGACTTGTCCAGCGGCTGGCATGTGTTGGGCCGCTCATTGCACCCCCACAGCCTCACTTCTCAGCTGTAGAGTTTCGCCGACAGGCAGCAACACCTCTGGTGGTGCCCCAGGAGCTTGCTTACTGAGGTACTATCTTTTCACAGCTGGCTCAGCCCTCTCAGAACACATTTCTTAACGTTCAATCCTTTCATGCCTAGTTTGCCTCCATAAATATTGTGGGTATTATCTGATGGAGACATCTAGCTGCAGATTTCTTACCTTAGAATGTCCCAGGTGTTAGGCTGGATCCGGAAACTTTAGCTTGAGCAATATCGTTGCGCGCCAGTAGGTGGCGTTGGTTGTCTCTGCGTGCCGTCGTTGGTGTTGGAAGTGACATCCGCTGTACCTATATAGGAGCCACCTCGGCGTGCTGACTTCAGTTCTTTACTTCCCACGCCAGCTAGCGCAGATCCGTGAAGAGAGCTACTCTGCCACTTTTTGACGGTTTTTTTTCCGACTTTTTGTTGACGATTGTTTGGTGTGTAGGTTTTCCCTCAATGTCAAAGAAGCATTCTGGATTCAATCCATGCGCCGCTTGCCACCGTGCCATGTCGGTGACTGATCCACACTTAATTTGTCTCCGGCGCCTGGATGGCTCCGAAGGCTTTGACGGAGCGGTCCCTGAAGCTGCTTGTGGCCAGGCATTTGTCTCCACGTCGCTCGCCCCGGAGGTCTTGTTCCCAGTCCCTGTTGAGAGGAAGGTCCAGGCGCTGCTCCGGGAGTCATAAGGCCTCATCCCCCCCCTCTCGAAGTCGTCGAATCGATCAGATAAGAGGCATAAGAAACACAAGAAGTCTAAGCGTGCTTCCTCTACTCCCCATTCGTTGGCCGATGTGACCAAAGAGCCTGAAAGCTCTAGGCCTCGTTCTGAGGAACCTGCGCCTGGGTCAGCTCCGTGCATTTCCAGAAGCCGGAGTGACCCCCGCTCAGCTCAAAGAATTCTATGATGCCATGTGCCTCATTTGGGTGACCTGACCCTCCCGGCACGCCTTCGGGCCCCGGTGGCTCAGGAGGGGCTCCATCGGGTTACGCGCCGGTGGCTTCGACCCCAGCGCTGATGATTCCACCCAATGGAACCATGGTGGATCTGGACTGGCGCTGGTCGTACCCCTGTGACCTTCCCTGGCCCCCACACCGAGACTCCCGGTGCCCGTCTCGTCCTTATCCCCGACGACCCAGTGCCGGATCGGTGCCTTTTGGCGCTGATGCCAATGGCACCCTCTGGTCCTAGGTCGGTTCCTCAGCCTTATTTTGAGGAGTTAGAAATGGAGGAAGATTGGAATGGGTTGCTGGACCCTTTACAAGACCAGCCTTAGCACGACATGGACTGGTATGAGGAACTGGGCGAGGCCAGTGGCCTGGATACCTCCCCGGATTCTGGCCTGCTCTCTCCTCCTACCGTGGGTACGGAGGAGGGAGCTTTATCGCTACAGTGGTGAGAAGGGCAGCAGAGGTCCTAGACCTTCAGCTCCCTTTGGTGGACGTCAAGACGAACATCTTGACGAAGGTTCTGCAGCCGGGTGTCTCCTCCTCTGAACCCCTCCTGCCTTTCAACGAGACCTTAACTGATGTCCTTCTGGGCACCTGGTCCAAGCCCAGCACAGGGGCTCCTGTGAAAAGGATTATCGCCCGTCGCCATCGCCCTGCACCTGGTGACCCAAAATTTCTCACCACTCACCCTACCCTGAGAGCTTGGTGGTCCAGGCCTCCACCTCACAAGGCACGTTCCCTTCCGCACCCCTGAACAGGGAATCTAAGAGGCTGGATAGTTGGGACAAAAAGATCTTTTTCTTCTGCCAGCCTTGCATTGTGGTCAGTGAACACCTGGTGCCTCTTGGGCTGTTACGTCCACTGTTTGAGGGAAACTGTTGCACAGGTGCTGCCACAGGTTCTGGAGGAGATCCAGGCTTTTCTCTCCCAAGCGGAATTGGACGGGCGAGTTGCTGCCAAGTTCACCATTCTTTGTGGGCTTGACACTACTGACTCGCTGGGCAGAGCAGTGTCGTCAACGGTAGCTATTCTACGCCACACCTGGCAATGGACTTCTGGCTTTTCTGGGGATGTCCAGGCTTCCCTTATGGACATGCCCTTTGATGGCGCCCATCTCTTCGGAGACCAGACAGACATGGCCCTGGAACACTTTA
This sequence comes from Calotriton arnoldi, assembly GCA_963921515.1. NCBI lineage: Eukaryota > Metazoa > Chordata > Amphibia > Caudata > Salamandridae > Calotriton > Calotriton arnoldi. The sequence goes on from CAWUFW010002334.1 coordinate 1,493,333, forward strand.
AGGACTCGCGGGCTATGGCCAAGTCCTTGGGTCTCTCAGTGACCACTTGTCCCAGTCTGCTTTTCGTCCCTTTTGTGGCCACAGTAGAAGCTTTCCGCAGTGCCAGCCATATCCTAGCCACAAGATTGTGCAAGTTCAGCAATCTGTGTGCGACCAGAGGGCCAATCAGTCCATTCGCAGCCTCTAAACTTTCCTAGTCCGGCCCTTCTGGATCATTGGGGCCGGTTGGTGGCACGATCAGCCCTCACCTCCACAGCTGGCACACCATCACATCTGACAAGGGGGTTCTTCAGATACTCCGGAAGGACTACTCCCTACCTTTCGAGACTGCCCCTCACTCCATGCCTCCAACTTATGACCTGCTGACGGAGGACCACCTGACTTTGCTCCAAGAGGAAGTCAGGGCTCTCTTGGCCAAAGGAGCAATAGAGCAGGTCCTGGTGCCAGATGTAGGCTGTGGTTGCTATTCCCGCTACTTCCTGGTCCCGAAAAAGGACAAGGTCCTTCGTCCTATCCTAGATCTACGAGCCTTCAATTACTTCCTCAAAAAGGACAAGTTCAAGATGATCACTCTGGCTCAGGTATTTTCTGCCCTAGACCCTGGAGACTGGATGGTAGCGTTGGACTTTCAGGACACCTATTTTCACATTCTCGTCCTGCCTGCTCATCGGCGTTACCTCCGGTTGACGGTAGGCCAAGAGCACTTTCAGTTCACGATGCTCCCCTTTGGCCGTACCAGCACCCCTCGGGTGTTCACCTAGGTGATGGTCGCGGCTCATCTACGCAGATCAGGGGTGCCAGTCTTCCGCTATCTTGACGACTGACTGTTAAAGGCAGGCTTGCCCCAGGCTGTCGTTTCCCACCTCCAGACTACAGGGACCCTCACACTTTCCCTGAGGTTCGCTATCAACATGCCAAATCTGACTCCCTCTCAGACGCTCCCTTTCATCTGAGCTGTCCTGGACACAGTGCAGTTTCGGGCCTATCCTCCCGAGCGGCGAGTCTAGGATATTCAGGCTCTGATACCGATGTTTTAGCCTCTATCCTGGATTTCAGTGAGACTGACTCTGAGACTGCTGGACCTCATGGCCTCCTGCATCCTGCCAGTGACGCATGCCAGATGGCATATGTGGGCTCTGCAGTGGGACCTGAAGTTCCAGTGGGCGCAGCATCAGGGGAATCACTCCAACATGTTCCAGATCTCGGAGAGAACTAACTGCACAGGACCTGCAGTAGTGGCTGACCAACCGCGATTGAGTCAGAGGCTGACCCCTCTCTTCCCCAACCAGATCACGCAGTAGTGAGAGATGCATCACTTCTGGGATGGGGTGGCTATCTGGGGAGAGGTGGAGATCCGAGGTCTCTGGTCTCTGGCGGAATATGGACTCCACATCAACTTGCTGGAACTCCGAGCGTCTCGCTTGGCTTTGAAAGCTTTCTTCCTTCCATCAAGGGAAACCTGGTTCAGGTGTTCATGGACAACACTACCGCCATGTGGCACTGCAACTAACAAGGTGGGGTGGGGCCATGGACCCTTTGCCACGAGGCCCTGCGTCTTTGGACATGGCTGGAATAGCCAGGCATATCCCTGGTGGTTCAATACCTGGCAGGTTCCCTGAATGCAAGGGCGGACAAACTCAGCCATCAATGCCTAGCGGATCACGAATGGTGTCTCCCTCCAGAGGTGGTGCAAGGTCTTCTTTCAGAAGTGGGGCGAGCCTTGGTTAGATCGGTTTGCCTCTGCCAAGAACGTTCAATGTCTGCAGTTTTGCACGCTGAGGTTTCCAAGGCGGTACTCGCTCTGCGATGCTTTTTGTCTCGAGTGGGGCTCGGGCCTCCTGTATGCCTTTCCGCCAATACCACTTCTGTCCAGAGTGCTCAAGAAGATCAGGAGCGACCGGGCCCAAGTCATTGTTGTGGCTCTGGACTGGGTACGGAGAGTCTGGTATCCCGAGCTTCTCCAATTGAGCATTGGTCCTCCGATCAGGCTGCCCCTTCGGGAGGATCTTCTGTTGCAGCAACAGGTAGGGTCCTCGACCCGAATCTGTCAACTCTATGCCTTTTTGTGTGGAGATTGAGCGGGTGCAGTTGATGGCATTCAACCTTCCTCTTGCAGTTTGCAATTTTTATTTTGGCTGCCAGGTGGCCCTCCACCAAGACACTGTACGCCTGCCGGTGGAACAAATTTGGAAAATATTGTTCAGAAAGATCTATTGATCTTCTTTCTGCTTCCCTTTCTCAGGTCTTACTCTTTACCTGACCCTTGCCCAGCAGGGTTCTGCTCAGGGCACTCTCAAAGGGTACCATTCGGCCCGGTTTGCCTTTTTGAGGCAGCCGGGCCAACCCTTTTTATTTAAATCCCCTATTGTAAATAGATTTCTCAAGGGGCTTGTACATATGTTTCCATATGCCCCTTTCATCATGCCTCAGTGGGAACTTAATTTGGTTCTCACCTCCCTGATGTGTGCTCCGTTCGAACCCTCGCACAACTGCCCTCTACGGCTGCTTCACGTCTCCCAGGAGGGTATGCGAATTGCAGGCTCTGTCATGAAAGCCTCCATACCTGACCATCTTTCCTGACAAGTTGGTGCTTCGCAGTAGGGCCTCTTTCTTACCGAAAATGGTTACATCATTCCACGTGGGACAATCTGTCACCCTGCCCACTTTGTACGCTCCTCCACACTCCTCTAAATAAGAGGAGCGACTCCTTCTGGACCCAAAACGAACGTTGCCTTTCTACCATGATCGCACTAAAGAGTTCCGGGTGGACAAACAAATCCTTTTTTTTGGTAAAAGCGCCCCATACCGCGCTTTCACTTTAATAGCGACCGCGTATCTTCCTTTAGACACGGCTCATCTAAAGAAAGGGGCGTGGCCTCTATTAATGTGAAAGTGCGGCATGGGGCGCTTGTAAACAAAATATTTGCGATGCAATAGGACTCGCATTTGTGAGAATTTAAGCGATTGTCATTTACAATGCCAATAGCTCAAACTCTCATAAATGCGAGCCCTATTGCATTGCAAATGCTTGTTGCAGTCTTACTAAAAGACAGCTTTTGGAGCATTTTGGTTTCACCTTCTTTAGAGCACTCTCTCTCGCTCTCCCTCTCAGCTCCCTTCCCCTAAACCACAATGTCAAAGGCAATAACTCTTGTGAGCAACTTTTATTGCCTTTTTTTTTTTTTCCGACAAAGGTCCATTTAGTGCACTATTGTTTAACACCAGAACAATCCACTTCCTGTGCGCATATTTATTAAACATGCCTGGTTGCTCCAGGGCTCGCCTTCTACTTTTGCAGACCAAACGTTACTTTACAAGCCCGTATAGAATGTTATGTTTAATTGTTAAAATGGATCTCTTGCGCTTCTTTTATTCATTGTTCTTTTCTGGACGCTCTCCTTCCGTCTTTTGCTTTGCCTTTTCCTTCTACTAAAGATGTTACATCTCCCCAATTTTAGATACTTATATTCTGGAAGCACGTTCCTGGTGTCCCGACGACTAGTTTAAAGCAGCATCTTAAAAACATAATGTAAGTCCTTCCAGAAATGCCACACTTTACCATACTACAGAAAAGACCATATCATACCATACAAAGACATGCCATACCACTATACAGTTACAAGCCATACCATAACATTCTATACAGTGACAAACCATACCATGCCATAATATTTTATAAAAGACCATGCCATATCATACCATACACTATTATACAATAACAGACCATGCTGTACCATACTATACAATGACAAGCCATACCATTCTATACAATGTTAAGCCATACCATTCCATGCCATACAGTACTAGATAATGACCAGCTGTACCATGCCATACAGTACTAGATAACGGCAAGCCATACTACACTATACAATAACAGACTGTACCGTACCAAATTATACAATTATAGGCCATACCATACCATATAATATACGATGACGGGTCAAACCATACCATACAATAACAGGCCATACCATTCCATACTATAGAATGACAAGCCATACCATATTATATACAATGAGAGGCCATATCGCACCATAACCATACCATACCACATAAATTAAAAAAATTAACAAAGCCAATGCATCTTACTTAGTAGGCGAGACGTATTGGCTCTGTCATTGCTTTTTGTTGTGCTTGTTGAGTTCATTTATCACTGTTGAATTATCAGCCTATGACCTCCATATTGGTTCCTGTTGTTTCCTCCTCCTGCCCTTTCTTTTCAGACTAATTTTCTTTGAACTATGTGAATGTTCTTCCTGCTTTTCCTCCTCTCCAGGTTTGTTGTTTATTCCACGGTGTGTGACAGTTGCCTGCAGTTGGTGACATTTGGGTTGCCTCCCCTTATGAGCACTCTTGCCTTCTCCATTTTGTTCTTAACCCTTTCATTCTCATGTGATCAGATGTTCCTACCTAACTTCAGATGCGGTATTTTCCTTTTGAGCACTCTGAGGCATAAGACTGCCTCTGGAGTTTGCCCCTCATTATAGGAAATCTTCTACTCGTACTGCCTCTTCCACTTGGAAGATTCTCTCCATCCTGCTCATTCCTTGAATACAAGGGTTTTTTATCTGTCACGAAGACATTTACCTGATGATTATGTTTTTCCCCCATATTCTGCTTTGCTTCAGTCGTGAGACCTCTGATTTAGAGGGGTGGTCGCTTGTCTGCACCTCCTGTTGCATGGATGCTTTCTATTATCTCCACAAGTTTGGAGAAGGGGAGACTGGATGTACAAGTACAAGTTGTTCGCCGTTGTCAACTCTTGCATTTGTTACCTGTAGCTCCATTTACTATCCTAGCTGCTCTGCTCACGGTAGGGTGAACTCTGGGCCTTCCTCTGAGTGGGAATCCGGCGGAATGAGGATCTAAGTTAAAAGCACACTTGACTGGAGAAAAAGGGAATAAAAGCTATCCGTGCAAGACTCTTCCTGTTGTGAAACTTGCACTTATTTTGTCACTGGATTCATTTTAATTACAATTTTTTTTTTAAATGTCCTTTTCAAGTCCACTAATGAATAAATTTAAAGACAAGGCTCACTAAATTGCAGCACATTATTGGTATTTCAGTGCAGACCACATTGCCCACCCTGCGTGAAAAACCTTAGAAAAGAAATGAAATGTTAAGTGGCTTCTTCTTATTCTAAAACACCAGTCATGCAAAATGAACAGTACTAAGTCAGCATAGATACAGTTGTATGGAACCGCGTAATGACCAGTGAAAGGCCATATTTTATCAGTTTATTGTGTGTATTGGCATGCATGGGAAATTTAGATGACAGCAAAGGCCCTTATCTGAACCAAACCGGTTATACCAGCTTAACACTGCACCCTCAACATTTTCTTTTTTTGTTCCTCATTCTTATCTGATGACAGACTTTTACACCAATAGTACAGAAGCTACTCAAACCGCAGTTGTGCTTTTTACGCTTAAGCATCAGGATAAATTCCGCATATAGGAGCTGCTAGTTTTAGTATGGTGTGCTATTCAAGTGTGGTCACTTAGTTGCCCAACCATGTTGTTCTGAAGAGAAGTACACTTATGTTTTGTTTTTAGTGTAATTAATTTGTTTGAATATGCTTACTTTAGAAACAGACTTGTGGAATATTCACCTAGTTCTCTCTCCCCCACTACGATGTTACTTGTCTGTTGTAATATTTTTGTTAATTGTAACAGTTGTTTTTTCTGGGTGGAGATATATTTGGGGCCTGCTATTTGCCTTACCTTTATTTATTTTGTAGAATACTACCACATCTTTAATACACTCTCTAAAACCGGGCAAGTCCTTCATATCTTTCAGCTGACTCAAATTACCTAAGTGTATATGTTGATAATATATTAAATCCCAATACAATTGAGAGTTTATTACGTTATACAATTCTGTTCTATTCTTTTCTGTGCATTTATAGAGTGCGCTATCACCCAGAAGGGTATCTTGGTGCTTGAGGACCAGGAGGGAGTGAAAACATCTGAAGTAAGACCAGCCATAACGTTAAAACAGAAAGGTTTTGAGTGATTTACAGAAAGCTAAATAATGGCCATCCAGTGACCTGATCTATTGAGTGAGCAAGTTCCACGTTTTGGCAGAAATAAAGGAGAAGGCAGGGCCACTGATTCAGCTAAGGCAGATTTTAGACAGAGCAAGTAGCCGCTGAGCGGAATACCATAGAGCGTGTGGAGGGCAATAGACTGAGAATTTATACGGAAGATGGGCGGGACCATGCCAATGGATGGCACAGTCCACCAGACAGAGTGACCTGAAGATGATCTGTTTAGGCATAGGACGTAAGTGGAAAGAAGATCTTGGGGATTAGTATGGAAATGGTGAGGTATCTGGAAGATGAGACTACCTACAGAGTTCTGGATCCTTGTCAGATGATCAGTGAAGAAAACCTTACGGTAATACAGATGGGAGAGAACTGTGGTCTGGCTAACTGTTTAACCTACTTTTTGTAACAAGAAAGGAGTGATCGTTTAGAGAAGGTGAAGTTGTAAAAAGCATGAACAATAGATGCTACAGGTCTGGGAGGACAGTAAAATAGCATTGTCAAATAGAAAATCAACGTAATAGGCGGCAGCAGCGGGGGAGGGAGGTGGGCCCAAATCTGTAGCATTCCAAATGTAGGAACTAAAGTCATCAACATAGTAGCAAAAACAGAGAGGAGAAAAGTCCCCAACCTTGTCTGCAGTTGTACCATCCTTACTGTTTTCCCTAGTGCCCAGTGGCACCCTGCGTTTTCCCTTTTTAGAATAACTTGTGTGGCCTCCTGATCCTCTCAGACTCGTCAAACTAAAGATCTTTTCTGGGACACCTAGTTTTGGAGACGCCATCTATTGGTTACCTGCCCTCCTGGAAAAGCATTCCTTGATTACATTTGCATGTGTACATGCCCTTGCTGATAGCAGCATTATAGTACAGTGGGTGCTGCCTTCTTGCCTGCCCTTTTAAATTGGGTCCAGCAGCCTAGGACAAAAAGGGTCATGTATTTTTAGTTTATTTATTTTGCATATTTGAGAGGATATTCATGGGCATTACGTGCATGGTGTGCATGGTTCCTGTAATAATGATTGACATCGAATGCATGCACAAGGAACATAGTTTGTAATCACCTTTGGTGCAACTGTCAATGGGATTACCCTTGGCCGATTATGGACATTTGTTTGTATGAAACATTGTAATTTGGAGGATGGCTGATGTACAGGGGAAACCAAAAGGTATAGCCCATCCACCACTTATTTTGTCTCCTATGATCTGTCTGAGGAGACCACACGGGGTATCCTGCCAGAGCAGGCCTTCGAAGGCAGTACTTTAACAACTACATATAGGCACTAGCCACCAAAGTGCAGGTTGGGAACATGTCAAGGACTGTCCTTCCCAGAACATGTCAAGGGTTGTCCTTCCCAGAAACCCCTATCCCCAATTTGGTTGGATCTTCAAACTGGTAGAATACAGGTGGATACAGTGGCTGCTTCCCAACTGCCAAGATCCTGAAGTAAGTAGTCGCTCCAAACCACTTTGAGCTGTAGCAGTATATTTGTGCGGATTCATTGGGGGTTGTATCAGCAGCTTGTCTTTTTCTTTATTTGATTCAGTGGCTTTAAAAACGCAGGAAACAAAGTGCGATTATTTCCGTGGTCGAAGGCTCAGCGTTTTAATTTCTGTATTTCACAATGCCCTTTGATAAGTTAGTTACACGACAAGACTGATGACACACACCCCCTTTACTACAGCTTTTTCACGAGTAGATGCAAACCGAACACTTACCAGTTGGTTCCAGGTTTGATATTAGAATTGTTGCTTTATTCTATGTCTGATTTTTTTTTTCATCCAAGCTTCCTCTGCACGTTTCTTTTATATTATTTCCTTACTGCGTTTCTATACAAGATAAAATTAAAGACTCTTGCGTGGCTAAAACCTTCACTTAACAAAATATTCACTTGTGTAACTCGATTGAGATAGTTGTCATCGTTGTTTTAGTGCACCAGTTCTTGACGTAAAATAGTTACAATAAAGTATTATTCCTGTTGTGGAGTGGTTTTGTGTCCTAATACTCGAGGAAGAGTTAAAATAAGTTACTCCTAGAGCATTAAACGTTTTTGAATGGTTGTAAAATGTGTCGAAATTCAGGCTATAAGCACAAAGATCATGATTGGAAGTCGCTAAATATGTTGTCGCTGCCGCAGGATGGTTCCAACCAGTGTTTCTTCACAAGGCAGGCATATCCACATTCCTTCTCCGTGCTTCAGGAATCTGGCCGAGCCTGTTGGGAAACCTTGTCACCTAGAGAAAGGGCTATAATGTAATAAGATGGCATTTCCATGTTCACATGAAGAGCCGTTTGGAGAGGTGGGGCAAATAAAGTTGCCTTTGAAACGCACACTCCAAACCTGCCTGTGCAATGACTCCTAATGCATCTCTGTGGTTACAATGGCTTTTCATCAGGGATGGGTGATGTAAACAAAACAAATTGCATCGACTTCCTAACATGGTTGTTGGGGGGCGGGGAAGGTAGCTCATGTTCTGTCTGCAGGCACTTTCATCTTGCAGTGCAGTTGGTACCCTTGGTTTTTCTGAGAGATTTGTTATTGCACCCCATTGCTTGCTGTTTATGAATTTGAGATTATTCATGATTTGCTGTCTCTATAAATTGTTTTTGAATACGTAAATTAGGTATGACCATGCCGTTTTCATTCAAACTACGAGTCAACCTTTAAATGACAATGTGACAATTTGAGGTCTTGTCTGTAGCTATGTTGCTGGACAGGATCGAAGTAGGGTTTCGAGTGTCACAGAAGGCTGGTAAAGACTGTGGGTACCACCTTGTGTATTGTTTTCTTATGGTTTGACCGCGCTTGTGCTGTGTTCTTACTCACTGTTCCTTATATTGCCTTAATAAGTAGGAGTAAAGTTATTTACAAGAAATGCCAATATCTTCTTACAGGGACTTGGATACCCCATCTCAAAATGCTGTACACATTGCTGAATATTGTCTGATCTTTGTGGCTGAATGCGAGGAAAGTGGGTGCCACTATAATTGATCTGTTTCATGAGAAAACTTCTATGGGGTCTGAAATTCAGCTGTCAGAGGAGTCACCAGTCCACATATCAAAGAACCTGAAAGCACGTGCAAATTTTGGCAGATCCTGCATCAGATCACTAATGCTGCTCTATAGCGTGTGGTCTCACTGTAACTTTATTTATTTACACCCAACGGATTCGTTAGGTGTCAGGTATAACATTTTATGTAAAACACACAAGATGATGGACGGAATGCTGCACATTGGCAAACATTCACCCCCAGTCACAGATCTGGGTTTAATCCATCGTTATTTTGCTTCACCAAGCCTCCCCAGTTCAGACATGGCCATATGCAAATCAGTCTGACCCTGTGCCTCATGGGAACAGTTCAGACCAAACTGCCAAGCCATGTCTTCCCTGGACCGGAATCAAGCATCCTAGGACCGGTTTCAGGCTATCAGCCTTCATCAGCCAGGATAGCTTGACTCCAGTGGCGTAGTGAGCACGGGACCCACGTCTGGGCATACCCTTCCCACTTAGGGCAAAATGCTTGTGTGTTTTGCATTTTTGCCCTAAGTGGGAAGGGTATGCCCAGACGTGGGTCCCGTGCTCACTACGCCACTGGAGTCAAGCTATCCTGGCTGATGAAGGCTGATAGCCTGAAACCGGACCTAGGATGCTTGATTCCGGTCCAGGGAAGACATGGCTTGGCAGTTCGGTCTGGACTGTTCCCATGAGGCACAGGGTCAAGACTGATTTGCATATGGCTATGTCTGAACTGGGGTGGCGTGGAGAAGCAAAATAACGATGGATTAAACCCAGATCTGTGACTGGGGGTGAATGATTGCCAATGTGCAGCATTCCATCCATCATCTTGTGTGTTTTGCATAACTTTTTATGTACCACGTTGCTCATTCTGGTCCAGTAATCACTTTTTACCTTCTCCCAGGCTGATGTGACTATTTGAAAGTATCACCTTGAAACCTAGATTGTGCTTCCTCAGAACCTCAGTTGGCTTATGTGTCTAGTATTTTTGTGAAATGGTCCGCATTTATTTTAGCCTGGCGTATTTTTCCTCCACAGTTAAACAAATCCGGTCTCCTTTTTGTCTGATTTTTAAATGATGTACTGTTCATTCAAAATAATGTGTGGAGGTGGAGCTAACATTGAATTTTGGCAAGACTCCTTTCTATTGGGGTGCGGGACAATAATTTGGCTTCCTGCACTGCCTAAGGATCGTGTTCCAGTCCCACTTTCACATGGCTTTGCAGCAGAACTGGATAGGGCACCGAGTTTCATCATGGGAGTGCTCACAAATGCATAGACTGAGGAGACCAAATCCTCTAAATGGAAAAACTGAACTCTTGTGATGGCGGATGCAACTGTCCTTCTGGCGCTGAGGCTCAGTTCTGTCACAGGCACTTCCTCTTGGCCACACTGGAGGATACCTTTTATTTCGAAAATAAGGCCTACTACAGCTTCTGCGGTCAATCCATTCAGTAAGATTGAACAGTAGGAACGATTAACCCAAATAGAATTTTAAACCAAAAAGGAAAAAAACACTGTCCGGATGGATTCCTCTTAAGCAGTCAACAAGCTTGCATTCAATAGAAGAAATCCTTAACCTTGATGTAGAAGAAAAGAGATGGGAAGTCGAACAATCTATTAAACACAAAAGTGAAGGGTTGAGGGATTCTGACCACTCTACTCCGGTCCCCCTAGGCACGACTTTAACACACCAAAAGGAGTAGAGAGTGATAAAATATCTGTATGTGTGGTGGTACGTGATATGTGTTAAAATACTGCCCTCACTCACACAGTTGTGTGACATGCTTCATCATAGGGCTGCTTCAGTACACCCCTGCGCAACCCAACGCCTGGGGTGGAGCAATAGGGTAGGGGAGGACAAGACACAACACATAAAAGAATAATATAAATTGACTGGGATCACCGGAAGTGGAAGTGCAGTGTGAGTTAAAACTAGCTCGGAGGTGTCGCTATGCGTAAAATTTATTCTTGGACCCTCCGGCCAGGATAAAAAACGTGAAGGATGGGGGTGACTGGAAGAGATTATGAGCTCCTTACACCACTCCTTACTGCCAATTTGTCGACATGTTTCAGCCATAGTTATGTGCCCATAGTGCAGGGTCACGCCGGCCTTCGTCAGGACCTTACCAATCCCAGGACCTAGGTCACCTCGTTTCCTGGAGTGCGGAAGTGCCAGAACAATTTGTTCCTGCACCGAGGTATCCCCTAAGTAACACTCTCCCGTAATACTATATGGAAGAGAAAAGAAACCAGCATTTGCAATGCAATCAGTCTCGCCTTTGGGACCTTATATGTATTTAGCTATGCAGCACATTAGCCTGGGTGCTGAAACATCTATTGTTCTTTAACATGGAGGGAAAGTAAGCACCAAACTGCGTGACACGCCAGGTATGGGAACACATTTGGAGAAATATTGCCTTTCAGCGGGAAGTGGTATAGTCCGAAGCTCTGTTTGTAATATAAAATCAGGGCCTTCGGTGGTCATATCACTGAAAATACAAGATTTGAAAAAAATATTATCTACGGGTGCTTGTGGAAGACCATTTCTATGAACTGGAATCTACAGTATGCTAAAGTGATTCTCGTATTTTACTGACCTTTGCTGGTCGTTTTCTATCAAGAAAGTTAAATAGAGGCAGTTGCCAGAAAAAAAAAAAAAGTCCCTCAGCAGAAAGCAATTCTGGTATTTTACAGACCTCTTCTGGTCGTTTTCTATCAAGACAGTTAAATAGAGGCAGTTGAACAAGCAGAAAGCAATTCTGGTATTTTACTGACCTCTACTGGTCGCTTTCTATTAAGACAGTTAAATAGAGGCAGTTGAACAGAAAAAAAAGTCCCTAGGGCTGATCTCCAGAGCCCACAAGTACATACACATTTAAGTATATACTAAAGTATATACAAGAGGCCTCGGATGCTCAACCTAAAAAGGAGGGGGAAATTTGAGAAAGATGTTTGTGAACTCACAGTAGTCAGAAAGGTTTGGGATTAGATAGGGATAGGAGGGATGTGATTGTCTCAGATGCCTGTTGGGGTAAGGAGTCATTTACTAGAATCCTAGAACTGTCCAAAAAGTGTTCCAGCTTACACACTGCTTGAAAACAACAAGCATTGGCATAGCCAATAGGTCTCGCTTTTGGGACCTTACAAGTATTTAGTTATGCAGCACAATATCCTTGGTGCAACAACATCAACTGTTGCATGGCTAAACACTTATAAGGTCCCAAAGGTGAGACCTATTGGCTATGCCAATGCTTGTTTTTTGTTGTTGTTTTTTTAGCAAAATGTCTCGCAAGCACCAGCTGTCTCAGCCAAGACCTAAAAAGAATCCGTTTTTATTCACACTACTATTATTTTACGACTTCTGTCTGTCCTGATCATTTTAGTAACCATTGGAAGATGCGGTCCCTGGCAGAGACCTCCTAGGTGATCACAGCGGAGACCTTCTAACTACTGGGAAAGGATCCCAGAGGGTACCATGACTCGTTAATCACACCAGAGACCCCTAAGTATGTGACCTAAGCAGAGATCTGACTTTAATTTGAGGAGGGACCCTTGACTGATGGTGACTCTGGGAGAGGGGGCTTAAGACTGCACAGGGTGAGAAGATGGCCTTAGAAAACTAGCACTGGCAGCCGCTGGTGGCATCCAAGACAGGTGGGCGAGTCCAGGGGTAGAAGCTTCTATGGACAGCCAGGAAAAATATAACCAGGACAGAGACCACTGTGAAAATCTGTGGACAGATATTGATGTGAAATCCAAGAGAACAAGCTACAGGGGAATCCAGGAACAGAGACTGCTGAGAGCAAATCCAAGATCAGAAACTGCTGGAAAATCCAAGGAAAAAGAGGACTGTGGGCAATATTCGAAAAAGACTGCTACAGAAATCAAAGACCAGACACTGATGGGCAATCCAAGATCAGAGACTGCTGATGAAAGCCAATAACATATACTATTGGGTAATCCAAAGCCAGAGACTGGCGGAGAAAGCCAATAACATGTACTGCTGGAGAAATCCAAATGTAGAGACGATGGTCAATTTCAAGAAAAGAGACCACCAGGTCAAATCCAACAACAGACACTGCTTGTATGGCAAGAAATAGACCACTGACAATCAAATTATGGAGACGTGTGGGCTCCAGGAAAGAGACCGTTCGGATTCCAGGTGCACACACTGCAGTTTGTTCTAAGAGTAGAGAATGGTATGTATTCCAGATGCAGAGTGTGCTGTGCAGTCCAGGGGCAGGAGTGCAGGCTTGGTAGATCTAAGGTCACGCGACGGTTCTGGACCTTAGTGGTAGAGGCTGTTGTAAATGAGCGGTTCCGGCAGTCAGCAAACCCAGGCTCTTTCGCAAGCTGCAGCCAGAGACTTCCACCCTGCCTGGAGCTACAGACAGCTGGGACAGCTCACAGAAAGGACGTGTTTTCATCCAGGTGCCAGAAGACATCCGGTCTCGAGCCTATCTTCTCCAGTGACATACAGTAGCAGATTACTGCAGCAGGCAGGGCTGCGTAGAGACTACTTGTAGAAACAGGCCGAGATAAAGACCCCGTGCAGAGACTGCTAAACAGAGAGAGGCAGAAGAAGACTTCTCTGCAAAATGAGACGTTTTTCGGAGACAGGGGTTAATATAGACCGCTCGAGAGAGAGGAATCGATACTCTTTCCTAGAGACGAATGATACCACGTATGGACACAGGGGGTCAGAGACCGTTCTGGAGAGGGGGTGCTTTTGGAGAGTGTGGTAAACTTATAATTTTCTTGAAACAGTGGGGCTGTCGCTAGAGAGAAGAAAAGAGATCCCTCTGTGTAGGCAAGGTTAATACATTGGATAGAGATGGTGTAGACCAAAGCACCTCTAGAGACAGGGCCCGGGGTAAAGAGCGACTGCAGTGCTTATAAGGAAGAGAACGGCTGGTTTTCGATGGGAGAGGTTGACAGGCTGCGTCCATGCATTGCGGATAGAAGGCGCTGCTAAAAACAGGGGTGTGAGGGAAAGAGAGGAAAGAGAAGTGCAGCTTTTAGACATACAAGAAAAGACAGGCTCTTTGAACACAGTGATAGATGGATACTGTTTCTGGAGACGAGATAATAGAATCCTTCAAAGAGACCGCGCAGCACGGAGGTTGATCGTAGAGACAGGAGAACAGAGGGAGGGCAGAGAGAGCACTTCTAGAGGCAGTGATGTGGAAACTTCCTAGAGAGAGAAAGGTAGGAAGAGACTGTTGCTGCCCTAAGCAGAGAGGAATACAGCCCTGCATGTGTGGGAGACAGGCTGAGCCTAGGGGCAGTGTCGTCAGAGGGCGCTGATGTGAGTACACTGTCCTAGGTATCCCATGCACTCGGGCTGTTGCAGAGCGCTTCGACAGCAGGGAGTGGCTGCTGTTTCTTTGCGTATCCGCAAGTGACGTGGAGGTCAGGAGACTGCTCCTGAGTCCTCGCGGCAGGTGGGTTGTACGGAATCAGAGACCTCCTCCCAGTCCTGCTGTTTAAACCACACAGCCAGAAATCCCGCAACAGAAAGAGACCGCATCCGTAGGGTGAAAGTATCCGGAGGGGAGAGCGCTCCCGTGCGCAGGTGTGGAACTGTCGCAGGTCTTCTTGACAGCTGTGTCTTCACCACTGCAGGTGACTAGGTGACCAGGAATAGAGACCGGCTGCTTTCTTGGGAGAGAGACAGTCGTATCTGTTCCTTCGTGCACAGACTGCCCTACAGAAATAGAGACAGGCTGTCTGTCCTCCTGGGATAAACACAATCTGCCCCAAGGGATGCAGAGACAATATACTGCTGGGACCGAGACACACTGCCCTCCCGGGACTGAAAAGGCTCTGCTGAGACGGACTGATCCTCTGTCTACAGGAAGAGTGCGCCTGTGGGAGGTATGGCCAGAAGGCTCAGACATCCAGGGTCGGGAGGCAGGAGGGGTCTGCCACTGCTTGGGAGAAACTTCCAAAACTTTAAATCTTCAGATAAAAGTAACGAGAAGTTAAGAACCAGGAAGGGGCAGAAAGAGGAGGGGCGAGGGGGCGCAGGAGGGAGAGAGAGAATACTAAAATAGAAGAGAGGCAGAGAGGAATCTATAACACTTAGAACACTTTGGCAATCTGTGTGAATAATAGGAAATGCCAACGGAGCGCGCGCCAGCCACAGACTGAATGGAACCCAGTCGAGAAGAGGGAGGGAAGAGAATAGACAAAACAAGACCGGGAGCGAGCAGCAGCCGCGGCAGAAGTGTCATGTGACACGGCATGGCCTGATGGAGTGGGAGGGGAGGAGTGCAGTCCTAGGGAGCTCAGGAGCGAGCAGCAGCCAGCTGGCAGCCTGTGCGCCCCTGCTCGCTCCCGAGAACCATAGGCTATGGGAGGGAACATCTAAAGAGAAGGCGGGACATACCCGAGCCTTTGGCCATTTGCGTGCTTTCTTTTGTGGAAGCCTTTCGCAAATGGCCAATCAAATGCGTGGCCGGAAAAAAAAACAACACAAGGAAAAAGATGTGCCAGATGGAAGTCCTTACAACAAGCCTCGCAGTGCAGCGCATGCGCGCTGGCTCAGGCGAGATCTAAAAAGGAAACATAAATAGTAAAGGAAAGTCATTCCCTCTCGTAGTTTTGCTTACTACAATGTTTCAACAATTGTCAATCCACCACAGCTCGGTATATTGCTCGGAACAGAATCCTAGATGAGGGATAACATAACGTTGCTACATAATATGCAACTGGTAAAGGTTCACCTACTAGAGTAGTAACATTAGATCACTGTGCATATGTACTATTTCTCGCATCTCTCACTCATAATCAGAAGGTTACATAATGCCTTGTCACTTACAGAGTTTGCCTTAAAACACTGTTAGAACTGGTGAGAGACCCCCTGTAGTCACACTCTGGGGAGACAAATCAAAAAGGAGACATTCGTAGTGGTTAGATGGTCATGTGCCACAATACTATATCTCCAGCCTGAATAGACCCATGTGGGTGTCTAAAGTCAAATTCCTTGTTTACATGCGTGAGGTCACGGTGCCTAGTGCAGGTATGGTAGCGTTAGTGCCAGATAGTACTAGAGTATTCTGTTTACACATGCGGCTATATAAAAATTCTCTCGCCCAAGGTGTCTAGACAAAATCGATAATGGACTGGATTACCCTCGACACCCCTAGGTGTAAATCCAATCTCAGTCCCTGGTCCGGTATTTTCACCCGCCTCCATCTCCTTACTACGTCAAGGTGGGTGCTCCTCCTTCTGATTGCTTGTCTGCTCTCACCGTGTAGGTGAGCGGGAGAGCCGAGAACGCTGTCTGAAATACCCAAACCGGCTCCCCGCGTCCCTTCACAGTTTCCGGTCACGTGGCAGCCGTGGTGCGGTAAGCGTCATACACGTCGATGATGCAGGCCCTCCGCACGTCACGTTGCCGGGGTAAAAGTGGCGTTCCTAGCTTTACTCTTTTTTCTTTTTTCTGCTCCCGGTCGCAACACATTTTATTGCAACACGGATGGAAAAAAAACTTTTAGGCAATAATATCAAAGGTATGGTATCTCGCCACAGGACCCTCCTATGCATCACATATGTGCTGTATAAATACACGTACTGATTAAAGATACAGTATGCTCATGTCATTTACAACTACCTCCAGGCAAAATCCTGCCATGTTCTGATATGCGGGGGCGCATATATAATTAATAAGGTTACCTAGGGCAGTTAAAGAATTTATCGTTGGATCACTCAATGTGATATAGAGTGTAAGCGGTGGTGGGTGAGGGCTGACCCTTACGTGTGTGTGTGTGTGTGTATATGTATATG
This sequence comes from Calotriton arnoldi, assembly GCA_963921515.1. Classification (NCBI taxonomy): domain Eukaryota; kingdom Metazoa; phylum Chordata; class Amphibia; order Caudata; family Salamandridae; genus Calotriton; species Calotriton arnoldi. Next base: position 1,510,189 of record CAWUFW010002334.1, read on the forward strand.
TATATGTATGTATATATATATATATGTATGTATATATATATATATATATTTTTTTTTTACGTATGAGGGATATTTTTAAGAAAAAGGAGTGAGAACTCGTAATACGAAGGGATTCTTTCAGTATCTGTATTTAGAGTGACAATCTATCTATTCAGGGTTTGCCACGGAATTTCATAATTCAAGCCAACCAGGTGGCTTTTCAGACGATAGACCCACTTTTGTTCCCTCAGAAGGAGGGCTCTCATCCTCTCTCCTGTGGTAGGATTCAATTTAGGTTTTTCTGTTACTGTCCACGCTATGTCTTCAATAGTGTGTTTCTCGAAGTAGTGTGCTGTGAGTTTTGTGTTAGATTTAAGACACCTGATTGTACTACGATGTTCCATAATACGTGTCTTTACTTTCCTGCTGGTCATCCCCACGTATTGTTTTTGACAGGGGCATGTAATGAGGTAGATCACAAAATCAGAGTTACAGTTCGTGTGTCCCCTCTGCTCCCTTGGATAGGTCAGACCCACATCTATGGTTTTGGTATTTTTTGTGAAATGGCACACACTACATGACCCGCACCTCGAGTGTCCTTGGAGCGGGGGAAGTCCCCATGTTGGTTCTGTCCTCCTCTGTTGTAGTGTGTTTGGTCTGGTGTGTACCAGCATGTCTTTAAGATTCGCACTCCTTTTAGAAGAAAAGAGGGGCTTGGCTATGTTCATACCGTTTGAGTTGAGTATGCACCAGTGTTTCAGTACCATTTGTTTTATTTGATGCGAGGCCGTGTTGAACGTTGTTACACACACTGGTTTGTCTGCTGGTGGTCTTTCAGTTTTCTCCAATAGGTTTTCTCTGTTAGTGTTGGCCGCTTTTTTTCTGGCTTTTGAAATGGTGTGCTCCGGGTATCCTCTCTAACTGAGTTTCTTCGTGAGGAGGGCTGCTTCTTCCTTGAAAGTGGTTCTCTCAGTGCAGTTCCGCCTTAATCTGAAGAACTGACCCACAGGTAGATTTTCCCTTAATGATTTTGGGTGGAAGCTGTCATATGCTAGCAGTGAGTTCTTATCAGTAGAAATTGAGGAAAGTGAGTTTTGACTGAGAAATAATGATACGCTATTTTATTCCTCAGATGAACTATGAGACCATTATTGAAAAGAAGTTAGCCATTTTACAGCAGTCAACCACTGGTCCTCTGGTTAGAGGGACTCGTTACTAGTGAGGTAGATCATTACTAAGTATAAACACTTCGATGCACCTCACTGACCTCCAAATACAGAGCCTCGGAGCTTTCCACAAAAGTGACATTTTATTCTGATCTTTGGTATGTTATTAAAAACTGGAATATTTTCCATGAAACTACTGAGGCAGAGGTACCGGCAGACCCTTGAAGGGATAAACACCGAAGGGCAATTTAAATGCCATGTGGGTTGCTTGTAGCACATCTGACTCCTCCTTGTAAAGAGGTCGTTATAATTGCTATGGAGAGTAAAGCAGATGAGTTACAAATAGCAAGACGATAAACACCTGATGTCTTTAAACAAGATGCTAAATACAAAGAAAGAGTTGCTGAAAAGCATTAATGGGATGCAACGTGGAGCTGTGATGAACTCGAGAGGAAAACTGGTCAAAAAATAAGAGTAACACAAAGAAAGTCTGTGGTGTGCTGCAAACCCTTGATTATGGAACTAGGGCTTTTCCACTGCCTACTTGAAAGATGTTTGTCGTGGATGGTTTGTGGTGATGGATAATACTGATAAACTACGTTGTATGTGCTACCCCCTTGTCCAACCCCTTTTCGTTCCCATGGGGTATTGGGTTTAGAGTGGAGATTGCCTTCCATGCTTATCCATGGCATGCCAAGTTGAACTTTTGTTTAGTAAAAAAGGGTCTATGTAGATGTTCTTCACTCACAGGTGAGCCCCAAACACTCCTACATAGCATCTAGCAGTTCTAACTTGGTAAGTTTAGAAACAGAAAAAAATGGAATAATTTTGTGAGGGCAGAATTGAGATCTGACCAGATTTGTCCACTGTGGCTAGAAGATCAGCCATAGTTGGTGCTAGAGCTGCTCGCGTGCCCTCTCAAGTCCTAAATCCGATTAAAATGATTGCGGTTAACTAGTGAAGGTTAATAATGTATTACTGCCCCCATGCTTGATGGTAAGAGTAGAGCTACCATTTCATTAATTAGAAATGGTCCTGGTCATAAGAGTAATGTACAGGTGAACTCCTAGAAAAAGATCACAATTTCAACAGGCAATCGGATTGATCAGAACATTGATGTCCTGATTATTATTATTTTTTATTAAATAAAACTTGTTGGAATCATAAAATTAGAAACTTATTGCCAAATATTTCTTGTTAAATAATTTGGAAGCTGCTTTTGCAGATGAATCGGTAAGATTTTTGTTTATCCAAAAATTGCCTCATCATAAATTTCTACATGTTTAAGCAATATTTTGTTTCCATTGTTTTAGCTTTCATAGCATCTGTGCTCGGGTCTCGCAGTTGGCTTTAAAATCTTTCATTATTGAGCGAAGTGAATGAATTGAGGCTTCCTTTGACTGTGTCATTAACGCTGCCATGCTCTAATGCTGAGCTAGCCTTTCTACAGCGTCCTCGTCCGGCTCTTACCAGAAGGCGTCAGCCATGTTAGCCCGAAAGAGCAGCCCGTCAAGATTAATTGATGTGCAATGAACGCACTGACAGGGATGGGCTGAGAAACATCAATGCTGTTTTGGTATTTATGGTGGTCAATATTTAATGATGTTGATGCTGCGCTTGTAATTGTGGGGGAAAATAGAAGCCCTCTGACTGAGCGGCAGATAAACCTCAGGTTCCTGTGAGGTGTGTTTTCAGCACAGGTTCTTCCAGTTATTCGTTTTAAGCAGACCGGTCTGCCCTTGCCAAGTTGTACAGAAAGTTAAATATAGGCACTGCGTATGCTGTGCTCTTGTGTCTCGAGGTGTTTTATTGTTGTGCTTCCGCCTCGTGTAGGGCTAACCTGTCAGTGAGACAGAAAGGAGTGTTCCGGCTTCCCGCGCGTGCCTTGATCCTCGAGGGCGTGGCGCTGCCTGAGTGAAGATGGTTGAGTTAAAGCAAAACAGTATTTTACTACTGGTCTCTAGGCGCTTCGCTAGGTATGCATGGCGCGCTTTTTACTCCCCCATGAGACCTGTCGCAAGTGCTCTGAGCGCGCGATGACCTGCCAGTGCTGAATCCTGGCAAAGAAAACAACACTGGCAAAGCCAATATACCAGGCTTCAATGTTCTTAAGTGTTGTTTTACATGTTAACACCGGACCTATTGGCTTTGCCAGTTCTGGGGAAAAGTAGCTAAATAAAATATTTCTGTATGGAACGCATCCACGACATAAAACATTGAATGTGACAAACATTGAATGTGCTTTTCAAATGTCAAGTAGTCGCTCATTCATTTGAATGAAAGCACTTCCTGGAAGATGGAATGATGCATCAAATGTACAGTAGCTTGAGGTGATAGAGTATACTTCTCTGGATGGAGCCAAAGCCCACTCTGTGTATATTTCAAATAATTGTTAACGAGACCTCTGCATGGTCAAGCCAGAACTAATAAATGGACATGGAAACAGGGTAGAATGTGTGGGCCCCTATATCTGTCTTTCCCTTCTGAAGACTCATTCTGTCCTTTGCCCCCTGAAGAACAAAAAAAAACTGCACAGTCCTAGGAAATTGACACTCTGTTGGCGGACCTGATTACATTTTATCATCAATATATTTTGGTAAAGCCAGGCCTAGATTTCAAGTAAGCTGGCCCACAACTATTGCTGGAGGTGGTGATTTGCGTCGGCCACACCAGTCAATTGCTCACCTTGTTGGCAAGCCATTCAAGATGGTTCTTGGAACTCTCAGTACCTGAACTGAGCAGATTTCAAATGACTATTAGTGTTTTCAGATCAGGGATTCAGGGCAGACTGACATTATGAGTCCATTTCTCCTTGGTCACGTGGTAGTAGGTGGTAACTGGACAGTGTGTTGATGAATACTTTTGTTTACCATTGGTGTTTGAGGACTTAAGATAGTATTTGTTTACAATTGAATTACCAAGGTATTCCTGTTGTACACTTGACTTTCCAAGGGTAGTAATAGATAGCAAGCCAACTTTTAAATTTGACCTGTCAAGTGTTTATTGCATGCGGCCACGATAATGGAGCTATAAACACATAAATGTCTTGTTGCCTTTTGATTTCAGGTATTCCTTATTAGTAAAACTGTTTATGAAAAGCTCAGAATTGTAGTTCACCTGTTTTACTCTGTATACTTAGTACGTAGACCATACCTCTTGTAGAGGATTTTTGGGCCCTGATTTAGTGTATGGTGGTCTTCACTTTGACCGTCAGGGTGGCAGAGGACATTACTCCCGACACCCTGCCGAACAGAAGACTGCCAGACCAGCTGTGACCTGTGCACTCCTAGGAGCAGCTGCTATTGCAGCTCCTGTGTAGGCACTAAAAGCTGGTGTGCGTCCTTTAGGTATGTCGCACACTAAACTTTTTTGTTTTTCAGAAACAAACAAAAAAACATAGTGGCCCCCACACGCTGGGAGTCTTCTCCCAGTGGGTGTTTGTCATTATTCTTTTTCCCGTTCAGGATGGACAGAAAAAACAGGACATCACACCATCCACTCCAAATAGTGCGGATGGACTGATGCAGTTAGTCCTTCGAGCCCCTACTCGTTCGGGCCATCGGAGTTAGTTTTCCCACGGTTGTCAGCGGGGGCACTGGGCTCAGAAAACTGGCCCAATCTGAGAATAGAGTGGTCAGACTGAGGGTTTTTGTCAGGAGGGTTACTCCTTCACTTCTGTGACACTATCCTTTCCACCAAACTCTTAATGATGCCCAAGTTCCTTAATACCTCTTAGACCACAACCCTTTTAGAGCCTCCCTCCCCACCTTTTACATCACATTTAAAGCACAGCATAGAATGCTGGAAAATACTGCTTTCTAAATGAAAATTGCATTCCCACTGGGTTTAAAGAAAGGTAAAAAGATTTGGATCCTCTGAAGGCAACTCTCATATTCGCTAATGGGACTCTTACTGGCCAGTTCATGACTTATGTTAATTGATTATGAACCTTTCTGGAGTAGCTGTGCCTTAAATTTTCACTAGTCGATGTCCATCATCTCAGCCACGAGAATGTGAATGCAGATATTCTTTCCAGCCATCACTGATACAAGTGAGCTCTGTGACAATCAGCAGAACTCTAAATGTTTTCCTCTTTGAGAAAATGTCCGTGTTCTTTTGAGGGCCTTTTTCTGAATTAAACCGGAAGGCTATATATATTGTTTGACCCTTTTCAGAAAAAAATAATTACAAAAATGTATGATGAGTGGTCACTGTATTTTGTGGGGAAAACATTTTGTTTTTGGATCGTGGCATGGCCATAAGGCAGATCCTGCATCTCCTACAGAAGAACCTCCATTCCAAAAATAAGAGTGAAATCTCATTCTACCTTTTTATTGCTGATCTCCGGCTCTTATACCCTGTAAGTCTGGCATATCGCTACCCAAACTCATTGCCAAATAATTGATCAGACAAGCAAAAAGCATTGCACAGGTCAAGAAGCAAGTAGTTTGCTTGTTGTGATTGGATTTTAGACTAACAGAAATGCACTTGCCATTCACCATATTAAAGGGGGTTCGTTTTTATTATTATTATTAGTTAGCTTGTAAAGCGCCTGATTACTCCAAACGGAGTGTCCCCGCGCAATGTCATTGACATTTTTCAAATCACCATCCGGTTTAACTTGATATACACGTTAATTCTTGAAAGGTTATTTGGCTGCAATTAGATCCTAATGAAACTCAACACAGGAGCCTTTTTATTTGCATTTTTGAGCAGCCAACTATGCCTGCTTCTCCTACGATAGAGCTTTTGTCCCAATGTCATTTAAATCTGAATAATATAATTGAAATATCTTAGCTGTGTTGGTCAGCCCTGCTTAAAACTAGGGTGGCTTGCTGTATTAAGCTGGAAAACTGGCTTTTGTTTGGTAATCTTAGACCAGTTCCTGGCAGTAAAGTGCACTGCACTCGCTCATGGCATCTCAGACAGACACACTGAGCGATGACAAGGTGCTACGTGGGATCCACTCCTCGGTGATTACCAACGTAATTTAGAGAATATTCAGCCTACGGTACTGGATTTCCGGTTTGCTCCACATCTCTGGGTCACAGGATACATATTAATATGAATATAAGAAGTGCTCTAAATTTTTAGTCGATGGCACAAAGACCAGAGGTTTTTATCTGAGGCTCAGGGCTATGTACACAGGGAATGCACCTGCAAGGCACATTCAGTCGTTGATGGTCTACTGCATACGCCTTTGTATTGATTCAGTGCCCCTCCCTGCTCGAAGAAATGATTGCAAAACGTTTGTTAAAGTTAAGACCGCTTTTGTTGCTTTCCAGTGGCACTCAGTAATGTAATTGGCAAGTCAGCCTCTATGGCTAGCTGCATGTGCTTAATGCAGACACTACTCTCAGGATGTGCAGCCCTACAGCATGTTTGCATGAGATGTGCTTTCCATCACTGTTTTTATAATTTTGTTTAATTTCCTGCCTTTTAACTTTCCCATATTGAGACTAACATGTAAAGGATATAACTGTGGCAAAAGGATATTTACTGGTAGTAGGACTTCTTTGCTGTAAGTCGTTAAATTCTTCTAGCTGCAACAGACTTCTGTCCAGTTCAGATGCATTCTAATTCTCAGTTGGGATTAAAGAATTGAGGGACCCCTACCTCTATCATTTCAGCCCATTTCTGTTTTGGTGGAATCTGGATGGCCACGGGGTTTGTGTTGATTAGATAACCTTCAGTTCTCATTTGTACAGACCCACCTGCATTTGCCAGTGCTCTTTGGTGCCTACAAGCCTGTACTGTTCTAAAAGGTTTTACTAGCAGCTCTTTCCTGCCAACAACTATACCTGTTTCCTTCTCTGTGCCCCATATGTTTTTGACTCGGTCAAGAGCTTCTTCAATAGCTGTGTTTCCTCTTCCATCCTAGCTCATCCTGTCAGGGACCCACAGGAATAAGTTGTATTTTTTTATTGTGAAGTCGTCAGAGAACTGTAGATGCTCTGCTCATTGTAATAACTTAGGAATTTGGCCTGAGGATCAAAGATTTTTCACGAACATTGGGAATCATAGTTCCACATTTTGGTCTGGATTCACCTGCAGTTTTTTGTATAGCCGCATGCAGTGTCTTAAGCTTGCAATGTTCAACGTTCTACATAGAGTACCACAGCCAGCTTCTTCAGGTTATCATAGAAAAGCTTTTCTGGGATAGAAGAACCGTACTTTTTATATTTTGGGTGCTCTCCTATCCACATTAATGCCAGGCAGATGGCCTATTTAAATAGAGCAAAATATGTGAATACTGTGAGAGCAGCTCTAATGTCATGACTACTGATTTGATCAATTAAAATCCCGTAATGGCAGAATAATTCCTTTCAAAATAATTAAAGAGCTGAGGGTTTATTTACAGGAGTCTCAATATTCCACAATGACTGCCTATCCCTACATTGATTTCATGGGATACCAATTCAAAAAGTCTACGGAAAATACTGATAAAGCTGTGAGAAAGGGTTGTTGGTCCCAACAGATTTTACCTCCCGGTTATGTTCAGGGCCATGGAGATAAATTATTAATTAGGATGGTTTAGTATGCTGCTCTTTGTTAATCCTCGGAGGACTGGGAAAAAAAGCCATCTTCTTATATATCTTTTTAAGTGTCCTTCCTCTGTATGTAATAACAAAACACAAAAAAAAAAAACATAGACGAACCAACGGTAGTTTCAAGGAATCTTATTATGCAGTCTTCATTTTTTTTCTCCTTCAGCCTAGGTAAAGATAAAGTTTTTGCCTTCCTCGGTCTGTGATCCTTGACAAGGAATTCCAGGCATCAAAGGACCAAGACCAGAACATGTCACATTTTCAACATTATCAAGGACAATTATATTATATTTGAGAAACGTTTTTTCTTTCAGCTAATGAATTTGTAGGACAGTGTTAACCAAGGGTGGTCCATGGGATTCAACGTTTAAAAGCGTGTCGGGCTGAAGACGCATAAATGCCCTGTAACAAGAGTGAGCTGAAAAGATTTTACCAGTGGATATTTACCTGCCAGGATACTACAATACTTGAATGTCTTGAACTCAGTACCTTTACAATTTAATTTAATTCATTTCACTCTTTCTCAAATCTTGTTGGCATTGTATGTTGGGCATTCAATATGTTCAGGTGATATCCAGGAAGCATAGTTCCATTCTGCAGTCAAGGAAAGTTACAAAAAATACCTCACATTTATGATACCACTCTTCATTCTGAAGTCCTACTGAATTCACAAAGTTTCATTTAAAAACTGGAACCCACGTGCTGTTTTGTTGTTAGCATGTGGATGACTGGATGCTTAAAGCTTCAGTTGTCTCCAGACAGTGTTCATATCCTCACCAGTCTGGATTTCTCAATAAACCAATCCGAATATGACCTCTTTTCCATCCGTCTTTCACACTTCCAAGCTCTGGAATCATATTTCAGAGCACTTGCGAGGCCAATCCAATTTACAGATGTTAAGGAAGCAGCTGAAAACCTGGCTTTTTGCTCTTCCATTTAAGTTATCACTGTTGTTGTAAATGACCTGACAGACTCCTAGCATCAAGACGCCTTTGGACATACGCCACGCTTTACAAAAATCAAATCAAGTCTGACCTCTTTTCCATCTTAGAAATTACTTTGTTTTGCAGTAGTTTGAAAGCCACATTATGTAAAGTCAATCTTCTTTCTGAAACGAATTGCTAACAAAAGTCTACAATGTTTAAGCTTCATGCAGGGGTGGTGGGTGAGTGAGGAATTTGTGAATGAATGTGCAATTTCCTTTCTAATGGATGAAATCATAAGGAAGAATTGGAATGAACAAGTATGCTAATGAGAAATCGTATTTACTCAATTGTAGTGGGCTTTTTCTTCTGGGTGCGGGACTCGGATTGTCCATTTCACATTTTAAGTTCTTGTTCCTCGGGAAACAATTCTGGCCTTTGGAAGAAGAAAATGGCCCCCTTTATAGTAAGAATAAATACGTTTGTTTGGTATAGTACATTATTTCTCCACCCAAAGGGACTGTACAGTAGACTCAATTGGAACGGAGATCACCACAAATGCGCAGTATCTAACAGTCCTGTTGTGTTCAACTCGGGAGCATGCTCTTCTCCAGGGTTGGCTTCTACAAGGTGTCCCTCCACAGAACACTTGTCAACTCCTCAAAATAAATTTGAGGTGCTCTTTGGAACATATTCAGAGCCCATAAACTCAGGTCAGAGCTGGAAAGCATGTTCGCTATCAAGATAGTACAGCTGAGTATATTTTATGGTTCTTCAATCCCTTTTCCCACCTTTTCAAGTGCAAATTGTGCAAATATATGCACTACAGTTATGTTCTTCCTCAAACTGGTACAAAGATGCCGGCAATTGCTTTGTTAGCTTTCAGCTTGGCTGTCGTAAACAGCCATCTTCAACATTCTCCTCTTCACAGTTATTATTCAGGGAGTAGTCAATGAGAAGCACCCCATATGAATGTGAACTTCTTTCACCAATCTCGCAGTCGATAATCAACATTTGAGGAATTCTTAGATCGACCTCTGTACCTTCAGAGTCAGTTCAGGATGTAATCCAGTATTGATAGTGGGTGGGGATCTTTCTATAGACTTGCTGTATGAGGTTTGTTTAACTATTCACTCTGTTGCCGGATGAAGAGAAGACGACACAGCTTCTGCTGGCAATATAGTATAAAGTTTAATGTTCGCGTAAGGTCAGTATGCTCTTGGGGACTGGAATCTGAGGTTTCAACTTTAAAATAGGTGGCCAGTTTCATTAATACAGTTAGTTCAAAGCTTAAATACGTCACACATTTTGTGTATTTGATAACGCATCTGCTCAAGCACAACACTATATTAAAAATATTATTTTCTATAAAAACAGCAAATCACTTGTTTAAGGAATGCGATTAATGTGCATGTGTTAGCTAGCTGCACATCTACACTATCGTTTGTACTACCGGTTATCCTGGACTTGTCTCTTTGAAATCTTGCAATGCCAAACTCCTTACATGACTACCACTCTGCAAGGCCTAATCTCCCACCTATTCTGTGCCCCTGCGCTACCTTATCTACATATTCATAAAGGCGTGTTCTCACAAAGCGGGCTTGTAACTTTCTATCCCTGTTATGTCTATTTATATTTCTCTATTCTACTGACGCTCGCAACTACTTCCCTCCCTCCGGGACGTGACTCCATTTTGTGTTGCTCTTCTATTCCACTATGGCAGATAGCTTCGGCCTGTATTTCTCCTTTAATACGTACATCTGTACACGACTTTCAGCTGATGCCTACATTGACATGAATGGCCCTTCTTCATGTTCTACATTAGAACAACTCCTCCATTCTTTCCCCCTCCTAGTAGACTCTCAATCATAGTATGTCGTGTAATGTATTGCAAATGAGCAAGATTGGGAAAACGAAATTAAGGTAGAAGTGCTGAAATATGCTATATCCCTTTTTTGAAAAATGACGGGGAGTATGTTGAATTGTATACTTAGATTATTTGAGCTGCTTATAAAACCTACATTTTTTTTAGTTAATTTCCTTGAGATGTTCTGCTGCCGTATGCACACATTGGCTGTGTTTCCCCAGAAATCTTCATTGTTGGTGGTCAAATGGCTCTGAAGCTCATGCAGTTCTGGAATATTTCATGAATGCCTTTTCATAGCTCATTAAAAACGTATGAACTTCAGCCATTTGCTTTGAAAAAGTCTCCTCTAAAAAGGCTCCATGTGGACCTATTTCCCTTTTAAAACTGTACTTAGGGCAGAATGCCCCTCCCCCCACTTGCAGGGAGGGTCATGCTCTGTGCAGTTTAGACAAGGTTTTCATACCTAATGTATTTGAGAGCTCACAGGCTACAAATTGCTCAATTTAACAATGTCTCACCGCCTGAAAGCATGCAGTGCATACAGTATTGTATAGTTTACCCTAATATTGGTGAACAACTTTACAAGCTGTACATATACAGAATATCATGTAAACTAATGTACTCTGAACAGAGCCTGCTAAGGACAGTGCATACATGCTAAACAACCCTACCGATTTAGTCGTTGGGCTACTGCTTTTCAGGCTGGCTCGCAGATTTTTACAGTCCTATTTAGTTGCCTGTGAGCCAGCGCACATGACGGTCATTTAAAATACAAGGTTTCACCGAGGATGAAGCCCCATGTTGCTTCTAGACCTTTAAGCGGGTCAATCAGCGGACTGTCTGCCTCAGCCTGGGGCCAGTGGGGGTGGAGCAGAGCAGCATTTTGCCTCGCTCAACAGGTGGAATTGCCAGGTGGACCGGGACAGTTAATGACACCTTTTATTATTTTCTCAGATGCTGGAATTTTTATTGTCCTGCTGAGGACTCGCTGATTTGTCTATGCAAGTTTTGAAATTAGAAAAACGTGAGATTTCATAGAAATAACGAAATATGCAGTAATTGAGCTTACCTAGACACAAGTAATGTTATGATAATACAGGAATACTAATATTGATTTAGGAAAGTTATTCTGAATTTATATCATTTTTAGAAATACTTTTATAAATGCAAGCATGTCCTCTCTCAAACTAATCGAATATTTCCTTCTAAGGAGGACCCACTTGTTGCTTCTTTTTCTCCCTTGTGCTGGTACTCTGCAGTACTTTTCCCAGCCGATACAAGGCCATCGCTGCTTGAGCAGTGACTGAGGAGAAACTAGAGAGGGGAAGATGCAGAGTAGCAGCAGTGGGAGGAGCTCTTGCATAAGTGGAGCTCCTTTATTTATTGTGGCGCCCTTCTCCAGTGGATCTTCTGCAGCCATTCGCTCCCGTCGTGGGGTCCTTCTAGCACCACAGGTGAGGGCCCTGAGCTGACAAGATGGGGCGCATTCGGAGCCTCCACAGGTCCCTGCATCCCACACCAGGACCCACAGGGGAGCGGGACAGATTGAGCTGCTTACTTTATTGGGGTCCAAAGACTTGAGGACAATGACTAAAGTGCTACCCATTGATAACTCACTGCACAGTGATGTCTTTAGTGTACACAGACATTACTGCAGACCAGCACTTGAGTGCATCCCCGCAGGAGCGCGACACACTCTGACTTGCCTTGCTACGCTCCGGTGCTAAAAAGGAGTGAGTAAAGTCATGGACTGGCGGTGCACGGTATTTAAGGGGGAGAATCCCCACATAAATGGTAGCACCGATGGGTTGGCCACAGTGCAGTTTGGCTCATCAGGCAGGCAGGGCAGCTTAGGTCAGTCTCTGCTGCCTGTCCTTGGATCGCCTGTAAGTTAACCCACCACGTTGGCATACTCCTTGTTTGAAATAAACCTGCAGCAAACTGTTTTCCAACAAAGCTGTTTTTGTGTGATTATTTATTACAGTGCATGCTATGTTCATATTGTGTGGGGAGGGTTGCCTATATCGGCACTATGAGAGCAGCACTGCATACTGCCACTTGCACCAACATGCAAAGTGATGGTGCGCAATGATGACTGGCAGTAGCGCTACACACTGTCACTGTAAACGGCAATAACTGTACTCCATCACATGACACAGTCAAACCTACGCTGCCCAACTTGCTGCATGTGGGACTCCGAGCTGCCGATTCGCCTTGGCACCTCAAGTATACTTACACCACCACCAGTGGACCACTGCCTCTAAATATTGTACCATACGTTGTCACAGCCAGTTATTCACAACTTCACGGACATTCCGTTCCCATTAACAGCACCACTGTCTTCACGCTGACAGCTGTACTGCAGTGCGATTCACTGTCACCACTAAACAATTCTACCACTGCGCAGATGGCGATTGCGCTGCCACGAGAGCCACGCCAGTGCCCGTTTGCTCACTGACTGAGTAGTGCTTTGTCGTCCATTACATTGAATTTTGTTGTATTGTGATGCACCTTCGCTAGCCCTGCACTTGGTATCCTGTTCTCACTCAGGCCGGGCTCCAGGAATTTTCATCTGGATGGGCCAAGGGTGCCTTCAGGTGGGCCACAGCGGGCCCAATGTTTAGTCCTTCTGGAGGTAGCGTACAAGCCTTAGATTACATAATATCTACCTCTAAACAGGCAACACAATACAAACTGTAGATTCTGTGTATATACAGAGAATATAGAGGGTAGAGTAGTGGTAAATTGAGCTAAGGTTCATTTTAGGGTTTAGGAGTAAGTAGTGGTAGAGGGATGTATGCATTTTGTTTGTTGTAGTCTTAGTTTGGTTCTATCAAATTAATTAAACAAACACCGAAAACCATTGATTTGTGAGTTTGAAGTGTATGACAGGGAACAATGTCCGTGTTAACATGGAGGGAAGTTGTCATCCTGCACACACAGAGGAATGCATCTTATACCTCCAGAAAGCTTCCTAAATGGAATGATGCCTAGACAGAACTGCTGGAATTGGGATTGAAATCACCAACTCTTTGTCATGTCCTTTGCAAAGGAGTTTGGAAATGGCATATCACGTGGAACTGTTAAAAACCGCTGTTCCACCATCTCAGACAACTGAGTAAGAGAAGTAAGGAAGATGAGCAGGAGTAGGTTAACAAAATAGAAATCTACGAGAACTGGTGGTAAAGCAGAGAATCAAAAAGTGAAGATGTGCAGAAGGAAAGCCTCGAGGTCAAACGTTGAGGGTCCAAAAGAAGTGAGTGAACCCAGAGTAACAGTGGTCTGCCTTCCAAGAGCTCCTATCCCATGAGATTCAGGATGCCATTTGATTATAATTTCAAGATGAGGCTCTTCAACAAGATGCCACCTTTCATCCCAGACAGAATGGAAGCTGCTTGCGGGCAGCATAGCACACAGCCATCTGATCCTTGGTAGCTCTCTGGATTAATCTCTCATTTAGCCTATTAGTGCAACTACACAAAATACTTTGTAGTGATGCTGGATATGTAGTAGAGCCAACATCAACTCATCAACACAAGCACGATGCCTGCAACTGGATCACAGGTCATCCTACATCAACCTTAAGGTGTTTGCCTATTTCACAAGGGTTGGTTGCCACTTAATGCAGGAGATTAAACCCTGTGCTCCTAAGCAGGAGCTAGGCTCCTTCTTCCATATTCAAGCAGCCACCCCCAATATACAATTACGTACAAATAGTGACCACTGACAGTGCATTAAATGACCTGTGCATTTCCACCAATTCAAGCCTACAAAAGCTGATTTAAACTTGTCTGTTCTACTTATGACGGTATGTTAAACTTTTCATTGATAAACTCCATTTTTCCTTTTAAATTTACATTTGAGAGCTGTGACCCAGAGCATCTAAATTCTGCATGTCTACACTGGTTATAGCCTAGAACGGAATGCTCAGGGGTGTAACCAGGTTTCTGCAGCCTTTAGGTGCGGGGGGGGGGCTCAACCCTTCAGCTGGCACCAGTCATCCCTAGACCAATGATGAGGCCATCTGTGAGAAATGGGCAGCTCAGGGGCCCCTCATCACATTCTGCAAGGGACCTCTATCATTTTAGGTTACGCCATGGGAATGATCTGGCTCCATCAGGGTCAAGGTGATCCCACCACACCAATCTGCTGACCCCACTGCGGTCTTAAGAAAAGTTCACTGTGTTCTCACGTCACTAGACCTCCAATAGTTGAGGAAGAAGTTACAGTGTTCAGCTATAATATTAAACTCTAAACACAAACTTGAAAAGCCTCACCTCCAAGAGCTTCATCTCTGACTGCTGTCAGTGGCGTAGCTAGTGTGTCATGGGCCCTAGTGCAAGAAACAAAATGGGTCACCTGTTTGAACTGTGAAATACAGCAATAATCTGGTTCAGTAGCCCCTATGGCCTGTGGACCCTGGTGCCGCTGCACCTGCTGCACCCTGGTATCTGTTGTTTTCTGCTGGGTGATGGTGAATAGTGTGAGAGAGTGCAACAGAGTGGTGCGAGTGTAGGGTGAAAACTGTGTCGATGTGTTGAGTGAGCCGCATGTGATAGGAGGGCCCATGTGAATGTCAGATGAGAGGAGTGCAAGCAGAGTGAGAGTAGTGAGTGCAGAGTGGCGTGAGCAGTGTAAATTGAGTATTAGTGTTGTGGCTGTGTGTGAGTGCAGGGTGAGCGGCAAGAGTGGCAGGTGGGCTGTGAGAGTGACTAGTGAGCGCATGGTGAGAGGAGTTAGTGCAGGGTGAGCGGTGTGCCCCTATGAGTTCCGGCAGTCTATTATGCCTGTGTGCGGGCAAGGTGAACAGAGTGCTGTATGAGTGCAGAATGAGAGGAGGGAGCACAGGGTGAGTGTTGTGACTCCAGGGTGAGTGATTTGCTTTTTTGCGTGGTGAGTGCAGGGTGGGTGGTGTGCCCAAGAGAGTGAAGGGTTAGCTGTGGGAGTGCTTATGTGAGTGCATGGTGAGCGATGTGCCAGTGTGAGACTAGGGTGAGAGGAGTGACTGCAGGGTGAGTGATATGACCATATGAGTTTGGGTGCAGGTGAAAGTGGGAGGAATGAATGCAGGGTGAGTGATGTGCTAGTTTGAGTGAGATTGCAGGGTGAGCAATGAGAGTGACAAGTAAGTGAAATGTCACATGAGTGCAGGGTGACTCGAGTGCTGGTGTGACTGCAAGGTGAGTGCAGGGTGAACATTGTGAGTGCATGGTGAGTGGTGTGAGTGCAGTGTGATCACAGAGTGCAGAGTGAGTGGTGTGCTCATGTGACCGGAGGGTAAGTAGAGGGAGAATGGCGCTAGTTCATGGCGTGTGGCGTGAGTGCAGTGTGATCGCTGTGTGTGCAGAGTGACCAGTGTGCTCGTGTGAGCACAGGGTAAGAGGAGGATGAACGGTGTGAGTGCAGGGTAACAGCATGAGTGCATGGTGAGCAGTGCGAGTGCAGTGCGATAGCTGTGAGTGCAAGGTGAGTGTGAGCAGTCAAAACGATGAGTGAATTGTCTCAATGCAGGATGTATGCCCAGACACTTGCAGTAATCCAGCATGTTATTGACTGTGGGCGATATAAGTTAAACAATTGGTATTATGGCATCAATCAGGGATGGAGGAAACAAATAATTTGCTGCTCCTGCAATAAACAAAATCTCGGGATTGGGGTTTCCAGCTGACTGGACTTCTATCAGCACCACCGGTATTTTCATATCCCGGCTAGTACAAAAAGCACCTAAAGCTGGTATTTTTAGCCCTTATCTGTAAATTACTTTCATATTTCACTATACTAATTCAACACTAATCCTTTATGGGTCCCGGAGCAGCGTGCTACTCGCCAAATAAGCGCTTCGTCAGGGGTAGTAAGCGCTATATAAATGCAATTACAATACAATACATACTTCAAATAGCGCATATAAATAGAAATTAGTTTTAAAAGTGTTCTAGGGCTGCATTAATGATACATGGCTAATAATTCAAGGTAACCAAGACAAAAAAGTCATGTTACAAATGAATACATATGGTTTTATTTACAGCCCTGTTTAGTGTCACAGCCAGGCCTTTGCAGACAATTTAAATAACAAATGGCAGATATGTTTTTTTTGGGAAGGTGGCAACCCTACTCGTGATATACCTTTTCACAAAATGCATTCTCCCTCTGTAGCAGTAAAAGTAAAATACAAATGTAAGGAATAGGCAGAGTGGGGTCTTAAGGGGTACTGGAACCAGTGAATACAAATAAAGCCTTGTTAACCGGTTCACAAAGGCATGTAAATGGTCTTTTAAAGACCTGTGAAATACTTGGGTGTGGCTGAGATAGGACGCCAGATACTGCCCAGTCATGCCCACAGCAGCTCAAGAACACCACAGAGTTCGGCCGCGTTCGACCTATGAGACAGATCAAGAGTAAAATTTGTATTTTGCAGTTGGTTTTATGCTGTGACTGGGAGGGCCGAGGGTGCTGTTTGGGTGGGCCTGGGCCCAACCGGCCCACCCTCTAGAACCGGGCCTGCTCTCACTGCTGTTTCGTGTGTTTTTCATATTTTCAATGACACAAAGTGTCCATCATTCTTATTCTTGTCTTCTCCCTCCTCCTCCTCCTTTTCTCCCAGTCTTATTTTCCTCGCTCCCCGAACCTCCTGCCTTTATTTCTTATCCTCTTTGCCCTGTTTCTATGAGGCACCCACAGATGCATAACTGGATACATTTACGAGGGCACCTCCTGGCTCTCAGGACGATCTCCATAACTGAGGGTGAAATAGTAATTTCCAGTGTTGTCAGTGAAAGGTGGCATCACCGGAAGTGACATCACCGTTAAACTAATAAGCATTTTTGAAACCTGAAAAACCGACCTCTTTTTCGGACGTTGAATGTTGGAAAGTATGACGGGATAATCGTTTCTTACGTCCTTCTGTTTAATGCAGAACAAACGTTTTTTGCTGTTTTCAGGAAGTCTTTGAAAATGTTCTTAGTCCACTGTGTATGTTTTTGTTGCTTTTAATTTACGCTTATCTATTTTGTGAGGTACACCTTAACGGTGGTTTTCGTAAGTGAAAGCCTGCAGCAATTTCCGCATGATTTAACCGCCGCAGGTTTTTCATCCTCTTGAATTAAGTGTGAAAACTGCTGTTCACTTTAACCCCTCGGGAGCAGTTCGTTAGATAGCTCTATGCAAAAGAAACAATTGATGGACGGAATGCTGGACAATGCAAACATTCACCCCCAGTCACAAGGATCTGGGTTAAATCCATCATTCTTTTGCTCCCCACACCACCCCAGTTTGGACCCAGCCATATGCAAATCAGTCTTGACCCTGTTCCTTGTGGGAACAGTCCAGCCCGAACTGCCAAGCCAGGTCCTCCCTGGACTGGAAACAAGCATCCTGGGACCGGTTTCAGGGCATCACCCTTCATCAGCCAGGCTAGCTTGAATCCAGTGGTGTAGTGAGCACGGGACCCACGTCTGGGCATACCCTTCTCACTTAGGGTGACATATGCAAAAGAAACAATTGATGGACGGAATGCTGGACAATGCAAACATTCACCCCCAGTCACAAGGATCTGGGTTAAATCCATCATTCTTTTGCTCCCCACACCACTCCAGTTTGGACCTAGCCATATGCAAACCAGTCTTGACCCTGTTCTTTGTGGGAACAGTCCAGCCCGAACTGCCAAGACAGGTCCTCCCTGTTCTGCATTCTGTCCATCAATTGTTCTTTTTGCGCAAGATAGCTCTAACAAGGAGTTGGAAGGGTATGTGTCCATAAATCTCTGCACTTTGTCCTTTCTGAATGATGACCTGGTTGTGTTCGCCCTTACAAAATATGTATTGTGCATTAAAAATGGTGTTCTTTCTAGTCCTCAGCGTTGTGGTCTGGTCCTTGGATGGGCATTTGATTTGAAAAATGTTCCACCTGCTATCCGCAGTGTTGTTGTGCATATCTTTTTAGAAGCAATTGGCCCTCGATGAACTCTGCAGAATAAGTGTGTGATTTGTGAATGTGCTTAGAAACGTTTTTTTTTCTATAAAATTAAATAGAATGAAAATGCATATGTGTAATTATAATTTGGGCAGTTTTTGCCTTCTTTAAACTTAACGCCATACTACTTTCATAACACGGCAGAGATGGTTTTGCTGTCATTACCAGGTGCCAGACGAAAGATCAGGCTTCTGTTAACATTACTTAGGGCCTACCTAGTTTCCTAACAGGCCTCAACGTTCCAAACTAATTAATACTAATTATTATTTAAATTAAACCTTTCCAAACAGATAATATCCAGTGAATCTAACAGCAATCGTATACTGGCGATGCCCAGCTTCCATCTGAGTTTTTGTAATGCATGTCAGTTTTTTTTCCTTTTTTTGCTGCCAAACCAAACACACCCAATGTAGGTTAGGTTTTCTGTGTCAAAATATGTCCTCAAACCAAGGAGAATCAAAGCAGATCTCATGCTGCTAGAATGTAAAAAAAAAAACACCTGTTATCTCTCTTAACTATTCTCCTAGCCTGGTTCTATCATCACTCCAGGAAGGAATCTAGCATTATTAACTTTTGACCTGAACCTTATCCATCAAAAACAGATATATTCAAATGGGTTATGGTCCTCAGTCACAAAATCTGAAGATAATCCAGCCATTCATTCCTAGTCTGACCGACAGGTGGTTGTGTGTTCCCTCTTCATCCATCAGATCAACATCGTCAACTCCCAATACAACAATCCACTCGAAATGTTTGTCTCGGGGGTTGACGGACTCTAGATCTCAGTGGCTTGTTGGGCTACAAAAAGAAAACCCTTGGCAATTCCTCTTACACCAAGAGATCCTTCCATTGGTTAGTGGTAGAAGGCCATGTCCAGTTCTAAGTTCTGTGGTTATGCAGGTCTACTTCTGCATTTTATTGTGTTTCAGGAGTAGGACACCCTGCGCCATGGGTTTTGACCGGCTTGTTATAGAAGAAATTTATTTGCACTCTGAGCTTTGATCAAATGAATCTGCTCTGTTGTGCTTAAAACACATTTTACCTCCAATGGTGCCAGCTGATTCCGTAGCCACAAATATGAGCCTCTATTGTTTTCTGATAAACACTCAAAAATGAGCCTTCCTCATTAATTTAAACAATAAAAAGTCAAAGTCTTTCTGTTGCTTTGGGATCGTAAGGTAAGATTCAGAGCATTATTGGGCATGGAATAAGTTCAAAACCACTTTTGTTAATAATTGCCCTGTATCCTAGCGCAGTATTTGTAGTTCTATGTTTTTTGTTGCATGAACCGCAAAAGGCGGATGCTCTTTTCGCCAAGGTTTATGGCATATGTGCTTGTTTGCTTAAAATATGAAAAGTTTCTGCCCCTGCAGAAGCTGATCATACCTAAATGTTAAAGCAAACTCTGATGGAGAAATGACAGGACTGAAAAGGACATTGCATACTTTTCTGTGTACAAAGCCAATGTTTGACTTGTATTGGTTAACCATCTGGTTGGCGCTGCCATACCCTAGCTCTATTGCATTATGCAGCTGGCACTTGTGCATTGTTTGCAGAGCTGGGTGGATGCCTTGATTACATAAGGCACAGGTGGAGCCTCCATTGGGATAAACATTGCTTAAAAGAAGTACTAATAAGAAATCTGCCATCTTAGATGGGAATTGCAAATATAAGCCTTCAGCCATTTATGTAGACAAGCTTTTAGTTGTGTACGGTATACACTTTGCATGTCACCTAATGGTTTTTGCCACCTCATTGTGTTTTCTAGGCACAGTTGGTTGATCTGAAGTCCGAGCTGACAGAGACCCAGGCTGAGAAAGTAGTACTGGATAAGGAGGTACACGATCAGCTTCTGCAACTCCATGCCATTCAGCTCCAACTTCATGCCAAAACTGGCCAGAGTGTGGACTCTGGAGCAATCAAAGCAAAGCTGGTGCGTATTGGACTCTAAAACGTTTGTCTTTTTATTTATTTTCTAAAATTAGTAACATTTTATATTGCATACACGGTTACGAAACATTTCTGCTTTAAATGCTGTTCTCTGAATCAATCTTTTGAATACTCCCTTACTGCGGTACAGCCCTGGAGCGCTAAATAAAAGTTACACATTAACCATCCACAACCCAGTTTGCTCTCCTCTTACTCGTTCGTTGACTTGTCTTTGATGGTGTACATCCATCTGCTGCGTTTTGGCTAGGTTTGCACTATAGAAAAACCATTCATACGTACACAGATCAAATCAGTACCCCTACAATGTATATTCTTTGTTTCCTCATCTGAAGAGGGACCACTGAGCGCTGCGTCTGTTTGGTTTTCTCTGATAGTTGAGGGTAGTGGTTGTGTGATCTGGTACTTGTTCTTGGTGTTTCCTCCCTTTTCTATTGGCCCAATCTTTACCCTATCCATTGGGTCTTAAAAGTGCTTTCCAACCATCTTATCGAGTACACTCTCCATTTGCGGCTGTCTTTTATGATGTGATCTCTTTGGTACCAAGTCCAGCTGTTTCATAATCTAAAATCAATTTGAAATTGTTTTTTAAAAATCCTCTTTTTTTGCCTCCTGACTTTGTTTGGCTTTGTCTCTTGGCTAACAGAATCTCTATTTCGCGAATTTTGCTCAGTGACTCTGTACCACTGAGCGTTTACTTCCCTGGGTCCCCCATATTTAAGGAAAATTGTTATGTTTATACTTAGGCTGGGGGTTAGTATCATGAAAGCCCTTACTGGGTGGAGCACAGCAGTCTTGTATGTTCACAGTTAAGAGAAGAATGCCTGGAGACAGATGACTTGGGAGTATGAGCTTTGTTACTGCGAAGAACACTCATTGGCTTCCACACCAGGAAGGACCGAAAAGCTGCACACTGTATCTTTGAAGGAGCCGTAATCTTCTTTTCTTTACTCTAACATATTTCTCTGGGTTTATCTTTTGAACTTGGAGAAAATATTTTCTGTGCATTTTTCTCGGACTCCAATGCCACTTTTGCAAATGTAGCTTTGTAACTGTAGTCGGGAGAGATTTGAGTTTTAATTGTAAAGGTCTCAAAGTGCTTCTCAAGGACTTAACATATGCTTTTGACTTATGATCAGTTGCCAGGCTCAAAATATTTTCTCTGCTGTAGGTCATTAATTTATTGGTGGCTCTGTTCTTTGGCATCATATATTCACGTTAATGAAGACTTGGAATGACAGCCCATTCTCTAAGTGCATGACTGATATAGCGGCTGTTACAGAGATGACGTTGCAGGAAGTTTTCTTTTCCCATTAAGTGCAAACACTAACGTCCTGTTACTGACTCCAGGGCTGGATCCCAGTTGGGTCAGAAAGTGTTACATACCCATCCCTCTCGATACGGCAGTAGAATATTGAAGTGAATATACCAACAACTCATTCATTAGCTAGTTCTTATATTGGATTGCTCCACATATTTCTGAGATGAAGAATACGAATCTCGGGTACCTCGATAATGTGCAGTGTAAAATAGGAACACCTGAGTTTTGGAATTTGCACTGTACAGTTCCAGTTTTTATTTTAACAAAAGGTTTATAAGGGCCTGAAACTCGGTGCTGAAAAGCAGTAGATTGGAGTGTGTAGATCCATGGCGAATTCCCATCATGAGGAAAAATATCCTTACTGGCTAAGTAACTTTCCTTTTACCTATAAGTGGGAAGCCAACATCATAGCCGATTGTGCTTTTTAGGTTAGCTTGGTGGTGTCCCTAGAATTGCGCTCCAAGTATGAGTTCCTACGTCAGTGTATCACTGGCACACCTTTCTAAGTCAATTATGTTCTACACTGTTGTGGTGGGTTGCCTAGAATAGCATTGTTTGTGGTGTCTAATAGTATAAAAGCACAAGCTCCATATTGACAGTTGTGTAGATTTTATAGACCAATTGTTACCTTACGGAAACTAACAAAAGAAACAAGCCATGGGTTTAGTGGAAGTCCAAGATCTAGCAATGCAGTAAACCAGAAGTGGGGACACTACATGATATTCTGACATCATGGTATGAGAAGGTGAGCAATGAATTGCTCAAGGAGATTCTTAAACAACTTGATCCAGTCGAAGACGATAAGTTGGTGGGCAAGTTATTGGTAGATTCACAGCAGAACCTAACCAAAAAGGTGCCCTCATTTCTATGCACATCAAAGAATATAAGCTGTAAGCAGCAAAAGCTCTCAGAATCCTAACCAAACAAAATTGAAGATGCAAACTTTCAATCACTAAATTCAAAAGAGTAAGACATTTTCATTTCAGTTTAACAATGTACACAATTAGAAGCAAACTTTCACACAAGCAGTTCCATTCCACCAGATTCTGGTGCAGGTTTAATCCTATTTTACTCTTCATGCATCTTCATACACTAATTCCCAAAGTGAAGTCCGTCCTCTTCAACAGTCCCCCACTGTTTACGGGCAATATCGGCATCAACCATGCTGAGGGCGTGGGTCTCATGACCGTTCTTCTGGGCACACTGAGGAGGTCACAAATAAACCTTGTGGTCTGGGGTGCATAGATACTCGGCCCTCTGACTCTTCAAACCTGTCTAACATAATCTTTCACACACCCTTCTGCTCCTAGCAGACTTATTCCTGCATGTCCTCTCTTTTATGAGTTTGTTTCTCTACATCTTAATTTTGTCTAGATTCCTGTGTATATTAATGCACCACTCTATACGCCAAAGCCTCGGCGGCCGAATACGGTAATAGCCTTAAATATAAACCAATAGTCATCAATTCATATGTATTCTTTTCAAAGGTGCGCTCTTCACTAATAAATTCAATATAAAATATCAATTCACCCAAACATCTAGGAATGATAGTGGGAGCTGTAAGGGCAGTAGGTTCAGCTTTGTAAAGTTCTAAGATTTAAAAAGCTATGTACTTTTTTGTCAGACCCAAAAGAAGGAAGCATAGTAACTCGAAAGAAAACCGCAAACGTCATCATGAGTATTAATGAGGCCGTAATTGGCTCGCGGCTTGTAGTGAAAAGTTGTCTGCTGAAGTGGTGGCCTGCTTGGGACAGCAAATCTTCATCTCAGCATTCAGAATCAGAATGTACAACTGTTGTGATCCACGCACTTTAAACGGGAAAGGTCGTCACGACAATACCAGACCAAGTGGCATAATGTGATTCATTCTGCAGAGTGTAATATATCAAATTTAGACAAATGCATTTTGCTTTGCAAATGTTTAGTGCTTGCCTTTAGCAGGCACTAATGTTTTGCAATTGCAAAACACTCCACAAAGCGTTTGTGCATACTTTAATGAATCATAAGGGAGGGGGAAAGTCCATTTTCTCCCCCCCTTACCCGTGCAATTCGCAAGGGGTCACAATGCGTCCTATTTCGATTCGTAATATAATTGTGAATCACAAATCACTTTGTTTATTGTAATTTCCGACGTATTTGCAAATTCAGCTGCGATGACTGTGCACATGTAAATTATTTTGAACATCAGACACAGTATGTCTAATTATTTGTGAAGCTCCCCATTAAATTGCTCGTACTCCCTATACAGTATCTGTAACAAAACATCAGTATTATGTCCTCTTTCCAGAGTATAATCTATTAAATTTAGATAGATTACGCATTGCTTTGCAAATGTTTACTGCTCGCCTTAAGCAGGCACTAACCTTCCCATGTTTTACGTGATTAGAAGCTCCCCATTAAATTGTTCGTACTTCCCTACACAGTGTCTGTAACATAACATTAACATTATACCTCCCTTTCACATTTTTGCAACCAGTAAATTCTCACCTGGCAGCGTTAAAACTTAAGCTATGGAGTGTGCGATTTAAAAAATGTTTTAATGTCATGAAAAATAACATTTTGTCATTGTAAAATTTCAGTCACGTTGTGAAAGGTAGCTGATCCTTTATCCACAGGTGTGAATATTGAAGTTTGATTTTGTCTTGTGTTCCCTTGAGTTTTCTGTCGTCTCCTTTTCCTGCACACTTTAACTTTCTAATAATTCCTCTTTTCTTTTCTGCCTTAAGTCTGTCCCCTCAGTGGAGAAAATGGTAAGTATTGCCCATGCTTGTTTTCTGCTTGACCTAGTGAGTTTTTCAATATGTATATGTGCTCTGTAGCCTGGCTCGTGTTTATCCTCATAGACCCACGTTGAAAAACAAACAACATGTTTGTTCACTGGACTGGCTAATCAGCGTTCTCTGGGTCTTACTTATGTCTTGAATTATTTATTTATTGTTCTGGCCCTTCTGCATATTCTTGGCTCCTCATTTCAGGAACTTCACAGCATGTAGATACTATCAAGTCACATGCTTAAGTAATTCCTGGTTCTCAGCGTAGGATACTGTTATCTTAATGCAGTATAGTGATATGTGTTCCGCATTTGCGCCCCATTTGTGAAATATTGTTTTCTTTGTAGTTTTACACAGTAATCTACTTGAGCTTCTAAATATGATTTCAAATGTTGCTCGATCTGTATTAAACAATTTATAGCAACAGACTTTCATGGAGCTTTCAGAAACTGCTGTCTTGTCATTAGATTTCTGCTATGGAGTCATACTGTATTCTCACTTGAATCAAATTCAAAATGGAACAATTAAACAATGATAAATGCCAAATTGGGTCTTGTTAACTTTGTCATCAGCAGCCCAAATGATTTACCCAATCATGGGGCTTTTTTGAGCAAGTTCTTTTGTCACTGAAAAGGGGGTCACACATCCCCAAAATCCTAGTCCTCCTCTTCCACCACATATTCTGGAATAACTCCAGTATGAAAATAATCTCTCAAGGCGGAAGGTGTACATGGTCAGAAACAAAAATACCAAACAGGTCCCTACTGAAAAATAGTTTGTGACTAAAAGACTATATTGTGCTGGTGTTTAGAGAAATACATAAAATCAATACAATTGTATCATATCAGTGAGTCAAAAACAACATGCAATCAAAATAAAATATGTAAATGACTAGGATTCACATAGGCATATATCAATTAATATTTATTAACATTTATATATACAATCAAATTCTTTAAAAAGATTAAAAAACATTTCATAATACAACATACAATCACAAGAAAACAGTTGTCGACGCTGCGTTTCGGTGAGTAGATAAATATACACCTTCTTCAGGACAGTTTTCTAGACAATAAAAACATTGTCATTGTAAAAACACACATGTTGCTGACATTCATATTCACTGTATTTTTTTTTTTTTTTTTTTAAATGTTTTGTTTACAAACTTGTAACCATTTATATTCACTCTATTGTCACCAGCACTTAGAGATATATAGTCTTCACTCTAAAGTAGTGAAGAAAAATTTTAACATCAAATTTACTAAACATCATAATCATCTAAAATGAGAAAACACATACCTAAAAAGTGTTAAAATGAGACTAGAATTCAGTATTCCTAGATCTTTGTGCTAATCAACTTGTAGAAATGAGGGAATAAGGATGATCACCTCGTCAAAAAACCTTAAATTTCCAAAAGAAAGCAAAGATTTGTTTAAATGATGAGTAATTATTCGACCGTGTGTCCAAATTGGATTTATTTAAAACAAATGCTAAACAACATACCTTGTAACTAAAAAAATTAGTCGGTATATGTATGTACATTGATGCCACCGTTTATTTGTCATGCACTGGAAGTCCCCGAGTGCTAGAAAACAGATATTAAAAGGTGTTATATCCATGATATACAGGAGGGCAAATTGATGAGCCACTAACTATAGAACTACAGCTTACCAGAAATCAAGAAAACTGGACCAAATCACAAGTCAAGGGATGCGTCGCAATAGGAATCCCCAGTATAGACTAATGTGCCGCTAAATTGGGTCAATATCCAGGGCAGCAGTCTGTTGTGGTCGTTCTGGCGCATATACAGCCGTAGTAATAAGAACCTATAATCGGAACATTTATATAAGAATTGTCAACACGTATGATGTAATCTATTTGGTTGTTGTTATTATTGTTAATGGACAGAGGACCGCATGTAGGCATACTGATTGCGGGTTACTAGAAACTAATAATGGCGTCTACCTTTATGAGCCATACTACTTTCTAGATAGTATAATTACGTCTATTGTTTTGTCTCGACATATATAAGCCTGTTTTTAATGTATTTTAAACATGACTATTGTATTGCCGCTTATTCCGGCATGATAAAGGGGAGATGTGGACGGTGCTCAATACAAATGTTACCGGCGAGACCAATAGTATTCTGTATTAGTCGCTAGATCCACTGCGCATGTAGGGATCTGTGTGTTTAATAAAATCACACTGCTATACGTATCTCATTCTATCGGGAAACGAGGCACTAAATCGCAGAACCTACGGCTCACCTCATAAAGATAGTCCGGCCTCCACGCAACCAATGTACAGCTTCCGGGTCCGGATCCATGAAGGTGTTCGACCCGAAGCTGCTTTTAACTGGATGTAGTTGGAGTCACATGATCGGAACTAATCCGAGCATAACATAATGTTAATCAAAGCGAGGATTTATATTTATTAACGGCCTAGACCTAATAATATTATAATTCATATAAGGGTGCCTTCTGAGTATTTGTTAATAATAACTCTCTACTTACAGACGTTTCAGATTAGCGTACTAGATATAGGGCGGCCATCTTGTAACGGGAAACCATCACTATACCTAATATCCGTTAAAAGTGCATTATATCACTTTTATTTTAGGGCTAATTATATTATCAAGCATATTGGCCACAAACGACATGGAATTCCTCACTCCGCCTATTGATAAAAAGATAATGTGAAAAATAAATAAAGGTTCGAATCTAATAATGGGGCGGCCATTTTAGAACGGGGGATAACCATAACAAAAAGGCTAGTATTTAGAATAAACAAGTAATATATGTGGTCATAAGAACTTAATCATTGACCAAATGTCGTTGCAAAGATACATCGTCAATAGATGGTGTGTAGAGACTTGTAAACAACACACAAAATAGGTGCATATCCCTCAAATAGTATAAGGTGTGACATAAACATATTTTGTGAGTGCTACAGAAATGATGTATAGGGGGCGGATTTAATCAAATTAATCTCTCCCAGTCTTCCTTACTGTTTAGTCCTTTCCTAAATGTATTAAGACGTGACATATAAAATTGTTCGCGTTTCTTTCTTTTTGTTGTTACATCACCACCTCTAAAATTCATCTGTATGACTTCTATTCCGCACCATTGCAAATCATCAATTTTGTGTTCTTTCATCCAATGTTCTACTAAAGGAGCAGTTTTTTTGTTCGTTCTAATAGCTGACTTATGCTCATTTATTCTTACATGGTCAGAAAAACAGATCTTCTGCACTTGATGACTTGTTTAGTATTAGACTTTTAATACACAGCAGATCAGGCACATATACCTACCTAAAAGAAAGGCAAGTTTAGTGATTGAGCTGGGATTTATCAGGAATCTATCTAATTCCTATCGAAGATGATCAGGATTCTGATAAAATCCTTCACTTCCATGCTAGTACCAGCAGATACTATGTATCTCCCTCTGCCTTGAGGAAATGTATGGAACATGGGAGATAAAACAGAAATACAACTCTGTAGCCCTTAAGGTTTGGTTGCCGTCTGCGCAGCTTGTTTTTAGACCTGTGTTCACCAAAGTAGTTTTTTAGCTGGCTACAACTCGGCTGACTATGGATTCTTGATGGTAATTGACCGTGCCCAAGATTCAGCAGGCTCCTATGATCCTGAGGACAGTTTGGTTAGCTTTCTCTTATGCAGCTCCTTGGGGTTTACTTGCACGCTCCCAAGCACAGTGTGGAAATAGTGCACGAATTGTTAGAGTTGCATGTGTAGTTTACGAGTTCTAAACTGAAAAACCTTTAACCTGTAAGTAATTTCTCCATGTTTTTTAGTTGCACTTACATCTTACAAACATTTATCTGAAATTCCACAATAGTTAAACGAGCACTGTTCGTGTCACTAATTTATCTTATATGACAGCATTCCGTAGTGCCCAAAAATCCACAATTAAATTTAAATTCTACAGCAATTATTTATTATTTGTGCTTTCATTATTTTGACAAGTGTGACCCCGGCCAGAAGTTTTGCATGAGCTTGAGTGCAGGTGCGGGAACCTTGTAAGAAAATAAGCAAGGGTATAGAGTGAGTTGTTAAAATGTTTAACCTATCAGATTGAAATAGGTTTAATAAAATGTAATAACACATGCATAATATACATCTTAAAGTTTATACATCTTAAAGTTTGTCAGCACTCTATTAAAGCGTAACCAGCTTCACTACTTTACCTTTTTTCAGTGCATTATCTGCTGGTGGTTCAAAATATGCAAGTCCTTCCACCAAGGAGCCAGCTTCTAACTCTGGCCTTCCACTCTTCTTTCAAAGGAGTGCCCCTCTTAAGATCAATGTGGCTCCACAGTACTTAGAAGCCATTTTCAGAAGTTGATGACACTTGATAAGTTTGATAACATGGATAGGATCTCCTTTCTAAAAGACTAAGGGCGTCATTAGTCATAGCAGCCTTATACTCCTTCAAATGTTTCTAGTGGTCCAAGTATCTCTAGCAGATTTTCGTCTCACTGCCACCTGTCCATTAGCACCTTAACAACCTTTTGTGTTGAGTTGTTTCTAGCCTAGTTGCTTGCTTTGATGGTGCTTTATGTGTGGAGACTACCCTTGCGGAAAATTAAGTGTCAGTCTGTCTGTGGGTTGCTTGTCTCCCTATCCTAGCTGTCTTGAACATGATTGCTGATTCTTAAGTCACTCTGCTCTTACGTCTCAGGGCAGTGGGCAGATCTGTGGCTGAGGTAAATGTTGTCTGTGTACAGCTCGTTTGCAGTGTTCGAGGAGATTAGGGAGATTGTTTCCCAGGAAACTGGTTACTGAGCAGTTTACTTTCAACAGGTATACATTGGAGAAGGAGTGGTCTATGTCTGTATTTATTGGAGGTTGCACTAGATGCATTTTTATTGTCTGTATTGAGTTTTTGCTCGGATACCTTAATGATTACGGTAATTGGTAATTGGTATCCTAGGTTTTCAGAAATGTTTGTTTGCTGGAATAATGAAAGGGCTTTCCATTCACAGCCTGTACAGAAGTTGTTGGCATGTTTCCTTTTGTTCCGTGCCTTCTCTGACGATTGTATTTTTCAAATGCTTTTAGCAGTGTTATGGATAACTCCGGTGGTTCAAGGGACATCTGTATCTTCTGATGGGAGATGTAGTTAACAAATTATATACCAGAAAAAACGTAATTACATAAATTGGGAGTAAGAATTGGCTGCTATTAATTAAAGTCATGGGAACTTTTTTGCAGCTCTTGCTGTCCAAGATCGTTGTTACGATTCCTTCCCATGTTTGAAATCGTCCCTACCAGAAGCCACCGGCAATGGTGACCACATGCATATTCACCAGTGGTGCTGCCGACACATAGAGGTGGAGGTGCAAGCATCGTCCATGCATCACTTCTACCCAAGAATCAGACCCCAGTCTGTGCACTGTGCATTCTGCAGACATGTTGGAGGAAATTTCACATCAACAGCCCTTGAGACTTGAAATAACACAGAAATACATATCACACTAAATAGGCAGTCCTGCGAAAACTCTAGGCACCTCAACTCAAGCCGTTTTCGTGTTTCCTGCTGAATTCTGATATAGCCCAAATTTTAGGATTTCAATTGAACATCAAGAAAAGTACAGAGGGATGGAGGGGAAAAAGAAAAAAATGAGGCATGAAATGGTCCAGGCTCAACCCCTTTCCTGTCCAGCGTCCATTAGTTATTGGCAGGGGGAATGAGCCCTTGACAGAGTTCGCACACCATTTACCGACGACTTGCAGACTCTCAGCTGTGTTCTGAAGCTGCCTACCACTGGTCCCTGGAAGAGAAGAACCAAAATTGTTGCCCTTAAGCAGTTGTTACTCACGTTGTCCTTCCTCACTGCTCCTAACCCTGACCCCGCAATGGCCCAAATTGACCATTCCATAGCAGTCAGAGGAATTTGAAAGTGTGTGGCACGGACAAAGGAGTTTAGTTTGTGAGTAAGACAATTTGGGGTTCATTATTATAAAGGGCAGCTGTTTCAAGTTTATGAAGGGTTGAGTAGCTGTCATGTATCTGAAACGCAGATATTAACTGAACTGTGTTGGATGCCTGCAGAATTTTTCATCACACATGCCGTTCGGTGTTTATATTTAAGGATACGTTTCAGTGGTAAAACAGGAAGGTACAACATATCGTACTAGTTTATCTCACTAGTGCTCCATCGATATTGATCCTAATATTTTACTATCTAATGGATACTTGTAGATTCCCCACCTTGTGAATATCCCCAGGTGCCAGACCGGATCCGGAAACTCAAAAAGCATTGCTCCTGTGCGTCGGCAGGTGGTGGTGTGGCGTCTTGGGACTTTCTGTTGACTCCACTACACTCCGGAGTGACGAGTGTCGCCGCATATAAGCACCACCCATGCACGCCTACATCAGTTTCTTTTCACACATCCAGCGCTCCTCTCCTCTTCCCTTTGTGAAGAGACTTTTTTCCCTCTAAATTCTCCAGTATGCAAGGGAACATGCTACCCCCTAAGACAACGGGGTTTAAACCTTTTTGCAACGTTCGCAAACAGATGTCTGTGACAGACCCCCACAAGGTATACCTCTGGTGTTTGGGTTCCACGCACGACTTGAAGGCCTGCAACGACTGCTCCCAGATGCGTACGAAAGTCATCAGGGAACATAAAGTGAAGGTCTATGTGGTGAAATACCACAAGACCTAAGGCAGGTACCAGGTCAAAGTCAAGAATGCAGACCCACTCCGGAAGTCGTTCCCACAGCAGATCTTCTGTGTGGTTGAAGTCTTTGGGTAAATCCAAGAAGAAACACAAGACGACCAAGCAGGACTCTGCCCCTTCCTGCCACTCTTGTTCTCCAGAGAAGGCACAAGGGCATCACTGGGCCTCCTAGTCTAGCTTCCATTGCACTGAGGAGTCACGATGCACCCAGAGTTCCAGGGCCCATCAGCGACGCTGCAGCAGGTCGAATCCTTTTTGAGAGGCCATGCTGCACATCTTTGGCACACTTAAGGCTCCCTCTGCCATGCATTCTGGCCCCAAGGATCCGCATGGTTATCCAGTCGGGTTTCCGCCAGCAGATCCTTCCTCGCCACAGTGTCTGCCACTTCAACCTGCTTATGGTTCAGCACCGGCTTCTGTGCTGACTTCGGATCCGGTGCCGAAATCAGCGCCGATCTGCTTCATATCCATGCCAGCACCAGAGGAAAAGCAGGAACCTGTTCTGTTATTCGACTTCAAGCCAAGTTTGTCTCGACCGATGCTGCATCCAGATACTGATGTGACATAGCTACTACTTAATCCCTCAGATTCAGACACTGTTCCATTACTGCGCTGTCACGCACAGACACTACACCAACTTTTTGGCTTAGACTCCGACCAGAGCCAGCCATATGAAGAAGACAATGGAGGGGATGGGAAATAGTTTGCCTCACCTTGCAATAAAGACAGTTGGTATATTGACCTATAAAATGCCAGTGGGTTGGATACCTCACCCAATACTGGGTAGGATTCCCTTCCTGGACCTGCAACGGAGGGAAGTACATCTTTCACTAATGTTATTAGAAGGGCTGCTGAACTCCTCCCCTTCCCACTATCAATCAATCAATCAATCAGGGGTTTATATAGCTCGCTACTCACCCGTGAGGGTCTCAAGGCGCTGTGGGGGGGGGCTAGGGGGGGCAGCTCCGGGTCAGTCGAAAAGCCAGGTCTTGAGGTCCTTCCTGAACGTGCGCAGGGTCGGAGAGCGTCTGATGTTCACAGGGAGCTCGTTCCAGGTTTTGGCTGCGATGTAGGAGAAAGCTGTCTTGCCGGTTCTGTTTCTGCGGATGCAGGGGACCTCTGCCAGGGCGAGGTCGGCGGAGCGGAGGTTCCTCTTGGGTGCGTGGAAGGATACTCTCTCGTTGAGGTATTTGGGTCCGATGTTGTGGAGGGATTTGTAGGCGTGGGTGAGGAGTTTGAAGGTGACCCTCTTCTTGACAGGGAGCCAGTGGAGGCCTCGTAGGTGTTGGGTCATGTGCTCATGGCGCTGTGTCCCGAGGACGAGTCTGGCTGCGGCGTTCTGGATGGTCTGGAGTCTGTGCAGAAGAGTTCTGTTGATTCCGGCGTAGAGGGCGTTGCCGTAGTCCAGTCTGCTGGTAATGAGTGCGTGGGTGACGGTCCTTCTGCAGTCGGGGGGGATCCACTTGAAGGTCTTACGGAGGATGCAAAGGCAGTTGAAACTGGCGACGGCGTTGATCTGGCGGTTCATGGAGAGGGAGGAGTCAAGGATGATGCCGAGGTTCCGAGCGTGGTCTGTAGGGGTGGGTGGGCTCCCGAGGGCGCAGGGCCACCAGGTGTTGTCCCAGGCAGAGGTGCAGGGACCGAGGATGAGGACCTCGGTCTTCTCTGAGTTTAGCTTCAGGCAGCTGTCCGTCATACAGGCTGCCACGTTCTTCATACCTTCCTACCTATGGAGGTAAAAACAAAAGTTCTCACTGAGGTGCTTCAGCTTGGCCAGGCACTGACCAAACCAAACCGCTCCTGTCCTTCAATGATGCCCTCGCTGACACAGTATTGGGCACTTGGACTAAACCATGATTTGATCCACCGGTTAATAGCAAGGTTGCATGCTGTCATAGACCAGGACCAGACGACCTGGACTTTTTAACTCTGCATCCAATTCCTGAGAGTTTGGCGGTGCAGGCGTCGACCAGCAGAGTGAACGCTAACACCTTTCAGACTCCTCCATACAGAGAGTCCGAACATATGGAAACATTTGCCAAAAGAATGTCAATGCTAGCTGGCTCCTTGGTTGTGACATCCATGCACTTAGAGACATGGTTGGTGAGCTCCTACCGGAAATCCCGGAAGACTTACAGGCCTAGTTTGGCCAAACTATTCAGGCTGGCTGGGATGTGGCAAATTTGCCATCTGCTCGGGCCTAACACCACTGATTGTTTAGGAAGGACTATTGTGGCGAGCGTGGTGCTCTAGCGCCACACATGGATGAGATCCACAGGCTTCTCCAGGTATGTCCTGATGCCCCTATTGGAAATGCCCTTAGACAGTTCCTGTCTGTTTCTCGAAAAGGAGAATTTTTAAAGAGAGCGGACCCAAAGCCCGTTCTATGGGCTTTTCGACATTAGTTTGAACTCCCCAACAGTTTTGCTCTTTATAGGGATATGCCAAGGGCTTAGCGCATTAACAGTATCAGGCACCGTCACCCACACAACAGGCTCCCCGCCCTTTCGAGGTTGTGACAGTGGGAGCAACAAACAATGACCAAGCCATCAGGGGCAGCGCCTGCCTCATTCTCCGCCCCTCCGGCAACAACCTCACTCATCCTGTGGGAGGCCAGGTTAGCCACTTCCTTCAGGGGTGGCAAAACATTACATCTGACAGGTGGGGTCTTCAAATCGTTCAACAGGGCTACGCCCTTCCATTCCTCTTCAACCTGCCGCTCCTGCCACCTATGTCAGAGCAGCTTTCGAAGGATCATCTGTCCGTTTTGAACCAGGAAGTACAGGCTCTTTTGGCCAAACAGGCCATATAGAAGTTACGGTCTCGGGAGTAGAGACAAGAAGTTAATCCTGCTACCTCCTTGTGCTGAAGAAGGCTGGAGGCCTTTGTCTGATTGTTGGTTCTTCGCCCTCTGAAAGCCTTTCTGTTCAAGAACAAATTCAAGATGCACAAACTGGCCCAGTTTTTTTCTGCCATGGATCCCGGAGACTGAATGGTGGTGTTGGGCATTGGATCTGCTGACATTCGCAACCTACAGGCCTACAGACATTGCCTCCAGTTAATGGTGGGCCACAAGCATTTTCAGGTTGCTGTGCTCCCTTTCAGGCTCACCAGTGCCCCCTGGGTGTTCACAAAGGTGATGGTGGTCGCTTCCCATCTTCGGAGGATGGGACACCAGTTTTCTTGTACCACGACGACTGGCTGTTAGAAGTGGGCTCCCTTCAGTCAGTCTTGGACCACCTCCAGACAACGGCGAACCTCTTGACAGCATTGCTGCCGAAGTCACACCTGGCTCCTTCTCAAAGGCTCCCTTTTATGGAAAGTATCCTGGATGTGGTGCGCTTTTGAGCCTTTCCTCTAAACCAACGAGTCCAGGCAATGATCCAGATGTTTTAGCCTCTTTTTTTGGGTCTTAGGGAGGATTTCTTTGAGGCTTCTTGGCCTTCTAAACTCCTGCATCCTGCTCATCGACCATGCAAGCTGCCATATGTGAGCTCTGAAGTGGGAACTGAAGTTAAAGTGGGCCCAGCATCAGGGGGACCTGTTAGATTTCATTGAGGTGTTGGAGGGAACTGCAAAAGATCTGAAGTGGTGGCTACTCAACTGCAATTGGACCATAGGCAGACCCCTCTTCCCTACTCCAACCAGAGTTGATTTTTGTGGCGGACCTGTCACTATAGGGTTAGGGAGGCCATCTGGGAGAGGTGGAGATCAGAGGACTCTAGTCTCCGGCTGAGACGCGCCTCCACATCAACTTGTGTTGCAGGCGAATTGCTTGGTGTTGAAGGCCTTCCTGCCCACCGTCAAAGGAAGTTTGGTGCAGGATTTCATGGACAGCACCTCCACTATCTGGTACTGCAACAAGCAGAGAAGGGTGGAATTCTGTCTCCTTTGCCAGCAGGCACTGCGCCTCAAACTAGCATCAGGTAATTTCCCTGGTTGTACATCACGTTGCAAGATCGTTACTCTTCAGGGCTGACAACCTCTGGTGACAACGCCTAGCTAATCACGAATGCCAGTTAAACCTGGAGGTGGGGCCCTGAGTCTTCTAGCAGTGGGGGATAACCTTGGCTTGATCTTTTCACCACCAAAAGGAACACACTATGTGAACATTTTTGCACGCCAGGGTTTCCAAGAAGGTCTCTCTTGGAGGCTCATTCTACATAGGGTGGAGAACAGGAATTGCATACGCCTTTCCGCCTATATCGCTCCTACCCAGAGTTCTGAAGAAGATGAGGAATGCCTGGGCCCAAGTTATCCTAGTGGCTCATGATTGGGCAAGGAGAGTGTGCTACCTGGAACTTCTGGACCCGAGCATCTGTCTTCCAATCAGGCTGCTGCTTCGGGAGGATTTTATGTCACAGCAGTGGGGCAGGGTCTTGCACCCGGGCCTGCGCAACCTGCACCTCCACGCATGAAGATTAAGCAGCAACAGGTAATCTCCTCAGACCTCCGTCCTGAAGTCGTTGATGTCATCCTGACAGCCATGCGGCCTTCATGAAATCAATGTATGCCTGGTGCTGGGATAAATTAGTGTCTGGGTGCGGCACCCGGCAGACTGGCCCGTTGCAGACTAAACTGTCAGATATGTTGTTGTTTGTTTTGTCTATGGTCCAGCAAGAACTTTTAAATGCACTGGTGAGGTAACTTGTTGGCCATCTCAGCCTTTTCTCAATTACTAGACCCTCCATCCTTGTTCAAATCATCTTTTATGCTTTTTCTTAAAGGTGTGCAACATATGTTTCCGCCAAAGCCCTTTGTGGTGCCACAATGGGACTCAAATTTGGTTCTTAATACCCAGCAGTCTTCCACACAAGAATCAAAAGCTAGGGTTTTATTCTCCTCTCAAGCGTCTGTTCTGATTTTGCTTTGGAAAGTGGTTGATATTGATGGTACTCTACTGTTGTATTTAAATAAGTATACCGTTGATATGACTACTCAGTAAGCAGAATCTGTCTTTTGCATTTTTGGATCCAAAGAGGGTCTGCCATTTTTTGTCTTTCGACACCCAGTCCTGAAGATGGTCTCATGTACTTTCATGGTGTAAAGAGACAAACGTCAATGAAATAGCTAGTTCAACCTTGTACACCTTACAACAACTCATCAATATAAAAAAGAACACAGGGACTGTTTTTTTGGACTAAAAATTGTTGAGTGGATTCTGCACTGACTAAGGCCACATCCATATGAACTGTGATGCATATCTCCGTGGCTTTGTTAGTGTGTGTGCTGTTCCAGTGACACTTTGATGTTAAATAGTTGATTTACTATTAAAAATAATCCTTTCAGTATTGTAAAAAACTATATAAAATAAATACTATTAATTTCCAAAGCGAATTTCAAATTGAGCGTGCCTCTATACATTTGACATGTTTTAAGATACTATCTGTTTTACACTTTCATTGAAATTAGTGGTTGGATTCTCTTGATACCAATCACCATACTGTTTGCAGCAATCATGCAATTACATCTTCAGGAGTTCCTTTTTTGTGTTGGAAAGACTTTATACTCCGTTTCTTGAGGGATTATTGGGTTGTCCTATTGGGCATTACACCATTTTCTTCGCAAGTCCTATGCTTTTAAAATATTAAGTCAAATGCCATTCAAAATCATGTAACAGGTGACTTGACTAAGCATGTGTCTTTTGTTACATTTCCATTCTATCTGGAAAATTGGCTATAGTGGACTATAAAGCAACATTTTATTCCACCTTTGTATTTCCTTTGTTAGCTTAGCTCAAGTGCTTGCTACCTACAATCTTCATCATACTTTCTCCTGCTTCTTTTGAGACAACAAGTTGTGATTGCACTTATGGAACAACTGATTATTTAATTT
This sequence comes from Calotriton arnoldi, assembly GCA_963921515.1. NCBI lineage: Eukaryota > Metazoa > Chordata > Amphibia > Caudata > Salamandridae > Calotriton > Calotriton arnoldi. The sequence goes on from CAWUFW010002334.1 coordinate 1,547,217, forward strand.
GTGTTTGAGCTATTGTGTTTTTTTCACAAAGTGCCTTCTGTGCATGTTTTGTGTTAAACAAAAAAGAAAATGCAAAAATAAGGCAACTAAAGTGGTTGTAAATTGTTAAACATGGTTATTAGGCATAAGCATAATCCATAAATAGCAATTACCTTGATATAGTTGAAAGCTGTATGCCTGGACAGTCTTAGTAGAGTATATATTCCATATTCTAGCGTAGATTTACTATAACGTAACCTTACACTGTTTGTATGCACATTGGTGTAGGAAAAAGAACTTGAAGCGAATAAAAAAGAAAAGGTGAAAGAAGCTCAACTAGAAGCAGAGGTGAAGTTACTAAGGAAGGAGAATCAAGCCCTTCGTCGGCATATTGCTGTTTTGCAGGCTGAGGTATATGGAGCGAGGCTGGCAGCGAAGTACCTGGACAAAGAGCTAGCAGGAAGGTAACACCAATCGGTGTGAATGTTGAGCTAAATCTAAATTGTAGGTCTTGCTTGTTGTAGTCTCTTTTTTGTGCTTGATTTTTAGCCATACATTTTTGCAAGTTTTAATACTGATCTAACGACATTTTATGACACAGACCAGATTTAAAGAACTGCTCCATGGGCAGAGCCAAATGTAAGTGTAAAAAACGTGATTATTGTTAATTAATTAGATAACATTCGTACGGGACCTTCAAGACTGTAGGGATCATTTGGGGCATTTTAGACCCTATGAAGAAATGTAAAGCAAAGCTATTGATTTTAATAATTAGGCAAAACCTGTTGTGCATGTTGATAGCTATTTAATTAATCTCAATATGATATGCCACTACTTCAGTCCACATCCTAGCATTCTCTTATTCTTTTGTCAGTAGAGAAAGTTTTGCAGAGCTGTACTCTTTGTATATTCCCTGTATCAGCCTGCCATCTCCAGATACTCCAGTAGCATACTCTTTTGCCTTTTGTACATTTGGCGTAACTGATAAATCCTTGACCCAATCCTGTTACTGCTCTGATTCAGTGATGAAAGAATATAGCTACTGAAAACGTAATGACAAAGTCTGTACACTTCTAGGAATGGCAATGTGATATTTGGAAACCGATCACCAAATGGGCTTATTCCATATTCGAGTAAATCACTCTTCAAGCTGTTCCCTAAAATAGTAAAAACACAGTGCATTCAACCCAATGGTATTGATGGATAAATTGAATATATATATTCTTTTATACTTTACCAACATTACCCAAGCTACCGTTTGAGGAAGTGACATCTGAGTCAAAGATTATGCCAAACTATTTGTGTCCTTTTGAATGGACTTTTTTTGGTTGACACCACCAAGCAGCATGATCTGTTTTGATTCTCTTGAGACAAAGGTAGTTCTCTTTCAGTTAAAAATATATGGGGCCCTGTTATTTTGTGATGATGTGAGTGTCATCAATGTGTCTGACAAAAGAGCTGGTGTTGTGGGACTTCCTGAGCCAAAGACTACATGTGAATGCTAAACATGAGCGTAGTGAAGGAAGAGCTGCTTAGTACAGTACATTGAGCATCGTGGACCCTTGTGTATAGCTCATTCCAGTCTGCTCTGTTCTAGGATGAGAGAGTTTTTCCTAAAACATTTAATGGAGTATCGCACCCACTTTTCAGTAACACACATTGATTTGCACCTCTGCCCACCAATGCATGTTTTAATAAGCTTTCTAAATTAAGAAGCAATTACAACTGAAAGGTCTAATTCATACCTTTGGGTATCCCTTTGTCCAAACTCGTGAACATGAGCTTCTCCTTGTGATGTTATTCAAAACTGCTTCATACATGTTCATGTTTGAACCTGTGAGTCGCCTTAAACGACCATCGTATTCTCTTCACTGTGTAGCCATTCTCCTCCAGTCACCTCCATTTCAACGTGTGTTAACTGCACACACTCACCACAGATCACTTTCCACTGAAAGGAGAGTGGGTGCACTGAACAATTTATCCCATACCCATCACAGGGAGATGTTCAACCCCTCACCAAGTGCACAACAGTACTTAATTCTACTGGCTAACCTGAGATGAAGGAAGTTTTTTTGCATTGGCAAGAGGAGGTTGTTTACTGATAAATGAAACGCTGAACAGAAAAAACATAGCAATCTCTGCTAAATGTCTCTGTGGTGCCATAGAAGATTTGAGACATTTCTTACTGCATTACCCTATGTACACTATTATAAAATCAAAAGCTATCAGTAAGTTGCTCCAAAGAGAACAAGCTAGATGAACAAATCTTTTTCCTCCTAAGTAACTAGTGCGGGCTAGCAAAAAATTGACTGGAATATTTATAAGGTAAAGCTGGAACCTGAGGGCAACACTAGTACAGACTGGAAATTCTGCTCCTTGCCCATGTCCTGTGAAACATACTATCCAGGTTTGCAGCTAGATATATTTTGATGAAGACTGCGGGATTGTGTGATCACATGAAGAGGAGGCTTTTTTTTTTTTTTATCCTTTTTTCTCCATTTTTTCTTTTGTGAATTATTTTAATTTTAAGGTGCCAAGTATATTTATACAGCTTTTTTTTATCTGTAAATGTGTTCTTGAGTGAAAGGCAGCCTTACTTTGTATGTGGGCCGAAAACTCTTTAAATAAATTCCAATTCAAATTCCCTTTCCACAGCCTGACCATGTGGACTAGAACCTGCACAGAGCTTAAATGCCTCAGATGTATTATGTTTTTTTTTTTTTCCAGTTCTCAACGCGTGCTTGTGTCTCACTAATAATTTAAGTTTTATGTGTCATGTAAGTTTAGCCTGCAGTAGCCTAACATCAGTTAATTTATTCTCCCCAGCGACAGGTTTACTAGACCTACATTTTTCTTGTTTAGGTAGGCGGCTGCCGTACAAGTTTTCCCTTATGTATACCTGGACTGATATGTCTCTTTCAATGATGAGGCAATTAATTACTATCACAGGATGCAATTAGCTTTATTCTAAAGCTTCAGAGAGCTGAAGAAAGTAATCAGGATGCAGCCTCTTCTCTGTGACAGAGAAGAAGCTATGTCCTTATTCCCTCCTTTTTGGTGTGGAAATCCTTGGGTGCAGCTCATTACTTATGGTGCAAAAATATCCAGTTGTATGACCATTCATCAGATCACCACTCACCAGGCATTGTTGCCAACAGCTGAGCCATACACATCGTGGTGAAAAATACGTTGTATTTAAAAACAATTTTCATTTTTAAATCTTTGAAATCACTTTTAATACGAAGAATGCATCAAAATACACCAACGTTACAGAACCTGCTCTGTCTAAAGAATTGTGTCCACAAAGTGAAATAACCACAACAATAACACAAGTATTTTCTGCCCCACCTTCATAAAATTACTATATAAATTGTCATGACTTCATAATTTTCATTTACAGTAATTCTCCGAACAGAATATAGTATACTCCACAGGGATAAACATAGGGGAAAAGGAAATGGGTTGAAGGTAATGAAATAAGGAGTGGGACCCAGGAAGAGTAATTGTCTGAGTGGACACACTGGAAGCAGAAGAGGAGAAACAGTATTTTGTGCCATTGGCTCCTCAGTCTCTTCTTGGCCTAGCATGCCATTCAAGAGGATCGGCAGTTACTGCAAGCATATGAACCACTGTCGCGTCTGTTGCTTCACTGCTTGCTTTATCACTCTCCAAGAAGGAAAATGGCACCTTGATCTGAGTGAAGTCGTAGGCTTTTGCCCTCCCATATCCCCCACTGATCGTATGGAACCAAAGGAACCGTGCAGTGCTCTAGTCCGGCAGTTCTTTTTGCACCTCTTGAACTTATCTCCTCCTTGCTGGATTTGCCTGTATTAAAACATGGAAAGAGGAGATCACACTAACACCGGACCTTCAGATCCTGATTCAGAGTAGCCGCTTTCTTCGGTATTTGATCCAGTCTGGTATTTGATCCAGTATGTCTGGATTGCCAAGGGTCATGATGATGGCCCTGCCATTTACAACATTTGGGGTACCAGGGAGGGGATTTAGACAGCAGACTACTAGCTCTCCCTAGCTACTCCATTGAGTCAAAAGCCATATTGATGTCAGATCACCCTCTAAGAAGGACTAAATTCCTTCTACCAATGTGCTGTAGGGGGATGACAGGGAACGCTAGAGCCATAATATTAGCCATTTTCTGTGCACATTGGCAGCAGTGCCCCAGTTACTTTGCTCTGGAAGCCTACGCTTGTTTAGGGACCTCGGTGTCAGTGCAGTCCATCCACCCCTAGTTCCTGCACTATGGCTTCCTCTGTAACTTTTATCCAGCAATCCTGGTTCCATATTCTAAAGTCATGCTTCAACTGCTACTGTTGCTTCTTCCACTTTCTCCGATTTCTGCAGGATTTTTAACGAGTTGTCACCATCTTACTTTTAACCTCTCCAAGTGCTGGCAGCTACCTTACTAAATCATCATCCAGCACACCCTAGTTCTTGCATGCCGTTTGCTGGAAAAACATTTCTCCCTTTTGCTGTGTTTGTCTCACTCTATGTACTGCAAAGCTTGTGCTTCCAACGTTACTCTGCAACAGGGCCTCGGTCAGTCCCATTGACACTTAGCACTCCTCTCAGGCATTGGTTCCTCGCTGCATCCCTCCGCCTCTACGAGTGCCGACCCGGCCATCAGGCTCAGCATCAGCCTCAACTATGCTGACGCCCTTCATCTTTGCCAGAAGGTCCTTCGCCCACCAGGGGATTGGAGCAGCTCTGGTGCGCTTCTTCCCGCAGAGGAAACCTCTCACTGGCATTGCAGGCCCTCCAGGTACTAATACAGCCGAGCGCCATTTTGGAAATTCGCCAGTGGCATGCAAGTTACCTCCATCCATTTGTGTATGGTCATCCCAGGTTGTCTCAATCTATTGGGGCCAATTTTGGTTGCTGCCACACTTCACCCCACCACCACATCAGCCTGTAGCTCACGGAGCCCTATCTGCCTCTTTGGGTAGCCAAAAGGAAGAGCACCGTTCAGAGCTCAAAGAAAGGTAACCATTTTGCTGGCCACTGAGCTCTGCCTCTCGAAAATGTTTTTTATGTGTGCTAATTGTTTTTTGCATAATAAACAAAAAATTGTTTAAACAATCTTCAAAAATATTTTATGCTACTTCCAATCCTCATCAACTTGCAGAGTCTAAAACATATTGTCACTAAGTGTCTTTTAATACAACTTTATCAGTATTCTGTTTCGCTAAGGAGCTTGTATAAAGTAAAACATTGAGGAAATAAACTAGGATGGTTTAGAGCCAATCACTACCTCTTGCTCAAGGGGTTAATCATAATATTTTTACTGTCTTTCTCCCCTCTCACTTCACCAACACTTAGGGTGCAGCAGATTCAGTTACTTGGTCGTGATATGAAGGGACCTGCTCATGACAAGCTATGGAACCAGTTAGAAGCAGAAATACACCTACATCGTCACAAAACGGTTATTAGAGCCTGTCGAGGTCGCAATGACCAGAAAAGACCTCTGCCAGTACCCTCTGGACATGTAAGTTGTCGATTTTTATCCAAGTGTGCATGACATATTCATTACATAATCGTACTTTTTGAAGTTATATGTTCTTGCCTGAAGTTTGATGTAAGATTTCTGCTCTTAACCGATCCTCATTTTCTAATGATTAGCAATATGAAGTTCTTTAAGATGGAAAATAACATGCCCATGCATAGGATTGATAATAGGTTTAGTTAAATGTATTTATGTTGGTTTTGTGCAAATGTTTTTATTTATTTCTTAATTTTCTTTGCTCTTATTTCTTTTTATTGAAGTTCCACTGTTAAGTACTGGAAAGTATCTAATATAGATATATCATTTATATAGAGCACAGTACCACAACAAGTTGTCTCTAGGGACGTTGTTCAGTGAAAGGATTTCCCTATTAACAGACCAGACAGGAGCTATAGAGAGATGTAGTTTATTTATTCATTTAAGTTGTATATTGTGTTTCTGCATCACAAATGAGTATTAGAGCTCTGTGCACATAATTCATCTGAATGGGGAAATTAGTTCAAACAAATAGAATAATGAAGTACAGATAAAATAGTTAGACCTATTTGAGCAGCATTGAAGCATCGCAACAGTACCACGGGCTCTAATGAAAGCAAGGGCAATGGGCTCCTTGACTCATTGTTGGGTATTCATCACACCCATACTTTGTGATCTACACTGGCTACCACTAATGGCCAGAATCAAGATAACAAAGTATAGGTGTGATGAGGTCATACCTTTTGTTGCAGCGACAGATATTGAGAATGTAACACAGCCTCGATCGGGGCAGGTGACTTAATCTACTCATCTATTGTACCCGTTCATAAATTAGTAACATTGTTCCTTCCAGATCCCTTACCTGCAGCTTGTGCATTAATCCAGTGAGCCATTGTAGAAAATAGTGTAATATAAAGATTGTTTTCAGAAACAGATTAACAAAATTGGTCAATGCATCGGTAATCAAGATAAATCTCAGGAGTATTCATTATACCATGTATAGTTTTAGAACTGTTACTTATTAACTTTGTTTTTTTTCATGGCAAAATGTTTGTTTGCCTTTTTCTAGGATCCTGACTGCTTAAAGAAGACTCAAGGCGTGGGCCCAATCAGAAAGGTCCTACTGGTCAAAGAAGATCACGAAGGATTAGGGATTTCAATTACAGTAAGGACACTCTTTATAATACTCTTAATTGTCCAAAAGTGTCATTTAGTTATGAGCAGAAAGCAATACTCGACCCAGCAAAAGATAGGGATTCATAGCGTTTATTTTTATTCAACAGTCATGTACAGCGTCCCTGGACTGTAGGATATTAAGGCACTTTACATGAAACTCAGTATGAACATAGCATTACATTAAACCATAAAAAAATTCAATTTGAATTGAATTACGTCTTGGTTTATGTTGCCACCAGAATGCCTCGTTGGCAGTATAGGACGGAGCACACTGGATATTAGTGTACACCTATCTTTCTTTTCACCTTTCGCCATTCCCCTTCCCTAGTAAGCAGTTCTAGTTAGGACCAAAGTTTCCATAGGGAAAGTGTTTTTGGTTTTGCCAATAACTTTGGAACGGCTTGAATAATCTGCACAATTTTTTTTAAACGTACCCTTTTTGGTTCAGCTGCTGTGTTTCGGGGTGATCTGTCAAGCGGGGGCCGAGAAAAAAAGGGGGGGGGGTCCCAAAACGCATTTTCCCCATGTTATGTCTATGGGATTTTTCATTTTTTGAACACAACTACATCCCAAACTGCTAAACGGAATTACAGCAAAATTGGCAGAAAGCTAAATGTTGGTGCAGAAAGCATGCTTTTTGTTATTTAGTGTAAATCCATTCAGTAGTTTCAGAGATATTTAAGTTGAAAAAAATATAGATATCTGGGAGCCCAAAATCCTACTGAAACCCTAGTGAAATTTGATTGACTGCCAGCACTTCAACCAGGAAGTATTAGCAGCCATCTTGGGACTCGGTTGAACCGAGAGCCACAAAAATGTTTTTTTTTTTTAAAAAGGAAAAGGGGGCAGTGTAGAAACACTCTGACCCCTTGGGCCTCCTGAGGGAGGTCAATAAAAGCATTTTTGTTTTAAATTTTTGGCGGGATCTGACAAATATTTTAAAAAACTCGCGAGCTTCAGCACTTCGTTATTATCGGCCTCAGGGTAGGGCAGGTCCTGGGGGCATTATGGAAAAAAGATGGGGGGGGCGCATGGACCCCCCCTTCCTGTGGCTTATTATGCCCCGGGGACCACCACCTCCCTAGGGCTTTAATACAAATAAGTGTGGGGGTCGTGTGGACCTGCCCGAGGCTGCCACCTCCCTGGGCTATATTGTAAATTAATGTTGGGGGGGCCTGCACGGACCCACACGCACCCGAGGGGCCGCCAGCTCCTCAGGGCTTTAATTTAAAAAAAGGTGGGGGCACGTGGCCCCCCGCAGCTCTGGGTACCACCCATTCCCGGGGCAAATACAAACAAAGGAGGGGGCGCGCGGCCCCCCTCCTGGAGCCATAGATGGCCCTGGGGACCGCCACCCACCAGGGCCGGCTCCAGCAATGTCCCGGGTGCCCACCTCTGGGACATTGCAGTTTGAAATGGCTTGGTGGGAGCACCGTTCCCGCTAAGCCATAGCAAACCCTGCTCCGCTTCGAACAAGCGAGCGCATGTAAAATGTTCTCTGATTTTCTGCATTTTTAAAGAAATCTTCTTTACACATGTAATTTCTAAATGTTGTTTTTTTATTGATATAAAAAGTGTCTCATCCAGGCCCTTGACTTTTTAAATCCAGGAAACTAATTTCGTAGTGGTGGTAACTAAATGACATGAATGCCTCAAGTGTTTTTTCAGCCATTCACGGAAGTCTTGCAGTTCCTCATCTGTACCATGCCAAATTAGGAATATATTGTTGGTATATCTGATCCAGAATAATATGTCTTGTATATAGGGATTGTTATTATAAATCCTTTTCTCCTCTTATGCCGCCATGAAGAGAGTATCCATTTTTGGAGCAAATCCGCGCAACCAATTGCCGTTCCTGTGATTTGGATGAAAAATTTCTTGTCAAACTTAAAATAATTCCAGTTCAGGCATACCTTGGCTAACTTTAAAATGAAGTCTCTGACACTGTGTGCGGTCTCTCCCTTTTTTCCAGATGTCGTTCAATAATTTCTAATGTTATATTCTGCAAAATGTTTGTATAAAGTGCATCTAAATCAGTTGTAACCAATAAATTCTCTTCGGGATTGAATAGCCATCCCTCTATCTTCACAATCATGTCAATGCTATCACGGGTGAAAGAGGTCACTTTTTGGATTCATTGTTTTAAGAAGTAATCCACAGGTTTTGAGGGTGGTTCCAAAACTGATTTGCTTCCAGATACAGTAAGTTTTCCTGGAGGGTAATAGGGATCGTTATAATTTAAGGTATACGGTGTTAGGCACTGGAATCAATGATACCCGTACCAACGAACCCCTTTTTTTTTTTTTTTGACTCGCAGCCATCACTCTTGCAGACTGTCTATATGAATTAGCCCCGCTCTGTGTTAGCCTTGTTCATGAACCTGTATGTGTGCTGGCCTACCTTACCCGCCCCTCTATTTGCTCCTGCCTTTCCTGTAGCACTTTTGTGTGGCGTCACAACTGCTGCATCCTTCGTTTGTCCTCCTTCTCCTCCCCCACAGCCTCTGTTTACCAATTTTATACGTTGAGATAGATAAAAAATAGCAGAAATAAGACCAAGTGGTTCTGATTTATATAAATCTGTTTCCCAAAGTAGCGTGGGTTGACCGGAGAATAATCGCATCCAACTTTGGTGTAGGTGTTGCTTTTTATTTACTAATCCTGCCTTGCCGAAGGGCAGGAGAAGTGTGTGCCCTGTTCCCTGCCGCCTTGCCCAAGAATGGGGAACGGGTTAAGAACGTAACTGCCCCTGTTTTGCCGAAGGGCAAGAATAGTCTGTGCCCTCACTCGCCATGCCTAAAAAAAAAAAGCAAAGCTCCACAGAAAAGCAGGTCATGTGCCATCTGAATATCAGTTGCTACTTTGCTAACTTTTACATGGGGAGCCATTACATCTCAGTAAGTACATAAGGAGTACCTTTGGATTGTGATATGCTACATTGGGAGAGCCTTTGCATCACAGTTATATTGGTAAGTTTTATTTGTAAAAATAAAAATAAGTTTTTTGTTTTTTCACAACAAATGTTATTGTTGACAGGCAAAATTAGCCCAGCAAGGTCCGGGCGATACATCATATACATAGTATGGCATTGGTAAAGGTGTCAACTTTTTACAATAGATTTGTCGAGAACATGAGGATACATAGGACTGAATCAATTGAAAGCAGGGGCGTAACACAGGCCCCCGCAGCCCCCGCGGTGCGGGGGGCCCCCACGCTCCAGGGGCCCCCTCACTCTCAGCAGAGGGAGACGGCTGCAACTGCAAGCAAGCCTCAGTCTTCGCAAATAAAATGGTGCTCAACTGCGCGCACGGCCTCCCCAAGTGACTCAGTCCCCATAAATTAAACTGTGCGCGCACGCCACGGTGACGGCCTCTAAGCCTCTCTTCATTATGGTGCCGTGCGCAGGCCCTGCCGGCCTGAGCCTCTTAATAAATTAATTAAATAGTTGGTGCGCAGTACGCCCGGGCCGGCTCTTCATAATTATATGGTGCGTGGGCGTGGCGGCGCGCAGTTGTCTATGCGTTCTGCGCGGTGCCGCGGTCTTCAGGGTGGGGGCAGGGCTGGTGACTAATGCCTGCCATTGTCATGCGCATTGTAATTAAAAGTGCGCGTGACTTTTACTAGTACTGCCTGAGAAGGGTGCGGCCGCCGTGCCAGGATAATTATACTAGAGTACTAGTGGCTAGCCTCGCCCTGTCTTCTGCTGCCCGCTCGCCTCCGAAGCTGCAGGTGAGTGAGTATGTCCGAGGCAGGTCAGGGAGTAGTGGTCCGAAACGGCGAGCCACTGCCCTGGTGCCGCTCACCCGAGGTCGGAGTGGAGAGTCTCAGAGAGGTGGGTGGTGGGCAATGGAATCCGGGTATGGGGCCCTGCCACTCCACTGCAGATTTCTTCTGTTCGTTATACTTTTTGCAGTGCTACCTCCCCCCACCCCTCACCCCCCCCCCCACGGTGAATACATTGCAGAGGGAGTATTGGACGGGCTGAGTAGAGTAACATATGCCAGGCCTGGTCCAGGACTGGAATCAGAGGAGGCGGGCGACCAGGCCCGGTCAGCCCGCCTCCGCGGTAATTACCCACTGCCGCAGCAGCTCACGGCCCGCCTGGAAAGCTGAGTCAGAGGCAGCACTCGGAGAGTGCAGGCCGGACCTGCTTGGCTCAGGCGCATGCAGGCCGGGGCACCACTCTCCGGGCGGACCAGCTCAGCTCACCCCTAGTCTGGCCCGGCCAAGGCTGTCCATGGCCACGGCATCTCCGCTCCCGCCACCAGCATCAGCACAAAGGGAATCAGGCAGCCGCAGTCTGCGACTGTCTGCTAGACCTGTACATCACGATTCACACTTGTTCCAGGGCAATCACAGTAAGCTGCTATGTGGCCAGTGCCCGCTCCGACGTGTCTTTAGGAGGATGAAACCTTTAACTATATTACCTACTCCCTCCCACCACAACTCCTGACGAATGCTGTTCAGCCACATTGCCAGAGTCCCTGCCCCGGATTAGCTGACCAGCTGAAGTACATATACCGCATCAGGCGCGTGTTAATAATTAGCTTTTTACTGTAAGCTGCAGCGCACGCCGCGCGATGAGCTGCCTGCCGCTGCTGCGCTGCCAGTTAGTAAACAGATGCCTTGCTTGGAGACGGAGTTGTTTGGGATTTGAAAATAGAAAAAGAAGGCAGCGTGAACAGAGAACCAGGGTTCAAATCCCAACGTTCACAGTTGACCATATTGTGTTATCCTGGGCAATTGACCTACCTCCTCCACCTTTCATCATCTGCCGAAAATTACTGGGAAAGTCTAGGGATAATTCAGTCTACAGTGTGCCACCCACAGAAAAACTCGTTCATTCTTTGTGGATGAGAAATAAGAAAGCCCAACACAATTTAAATTAAAACCTGAGGTGCGTAAAGACTGATTATCAGACACTGAGTCCTTAGAAACCTCATATTCATTAATCAACAGTCCAGCGAAGTGCATACTGTTTGGGTATTTTGCAGATACAAACTGACGCCAAGAAACTAAGGGATGGATAATCAGTCAATTGTCAGATATTTCCATTTGTTTGACACAGGATGTAACTACCAAAGCCATTTGCGTAACTAAGATTAATTTAGCCGCTCCACAGGTTGCATGTAGTGTTTACAAAAGTCGTGAATTTTCACTTGCTTCTTGATTTAATCATGATGTAATTTTATGGTAGAGCAAACATCTCAGTGGTGTGGTGTGGAGTCGGCATTCGAGTGGGGGAGGGGGGTGCCTTGAAAAATAGTGGAAAACTTGCAGTGTGCGGTTATTTGCAAAGTTTGGAAGGCATTCCCAACCTTGATCTAGTAGAGGGTTTACACATGTTAAGGGTGGGAATAAATAGCTATCCAGTGTGGGGATGGGCAGGGAGCAACCCTTGATGTATTTGGAGAACATGAATTTGACATGGGCTTAAATTATCTATATCCAAATTGGGAATGTGGAGGAACACCCTCTAAATCTATGGGGCTAGGGGGAGTTTCTATTTGGTTCCAAGAAAAGTTACACACCTTGTTCACTTGCCTTTAGTGTTCTAGTTATGTACTTGTTTTATAATTTATTTGTAATTCCCTAACCTATTGCTAAGTAAACTTTGCACTTCGAGTAGGAGAGATGGAATTCACAGTATAAACAATCGGCTTAAAGACTGACGTGGGCAACTGTTAGGGGTGCATATTTGAGATGGATATTGGTGGGAGCTACACTGTGAGCCAACGGACCGTGAGGAGCGCTATGATAAAAAGGGTGATGGGTGGTCCTGAATAGTGTCTCCTCATGGTCATACGTTTCTTTGAATAACTTTTTCTTCAGTACTTTGTTGAGGATGAAAGTTTGACGTGACTTGAAGGATGTGGTGCAAGGAATTCCAAAAAGCATCCCCTGAGCTCTCACTGTTTTCCGCATGCTGCTTTCATCTGCATGTGGGACTATTGGAGGACTTGTGCTGCTTGACCTCAGGTTGTTTCCTGGTTTACATTTGGGGTCAAGTTACCGAGATACAAAGGACTATATACTTGAAAGGATTTGTATACATTACCTTTGAATGTAATTCTTAGTTTAATGGAAAGCCAGTGCAGTTCCTTCAAGGCAGGAGGCACTTCAGATGAAGCTGGGCCAGACGTACAGCTACGTAACAAGAGTGGGAGCGAAAAAAGAGGGTTGGGGGGGCGCTTAAAGACAGAAAGAGGGGAAAGGAGAGAGCGGAATGGAAGGAAGGAGAGGTGGGGAGACGACAGTTAAGAGAGTAGAAGGGAGGGAGGAAGAAAGGAAAAGTGAGTGGTGGAGAGAAGAAAGGAGGGTGGAAGGTAAGTATGGAAGAAAAGCTAGAAGAAAGATAGAGATATGGTAAAGCAGAAATGAAGGAAGGAGAGAAGGAAGGAAGCTTGCAAGGAGATGAGGAGCAGGAAGAAGACTGCAAGGGAGGAAGAGAAGGAACAAAGAAGGAAAAGAAGAATGGAGCTACAGAAAGGGCTGAGGGAGAAGGAAGAGGGGAAGAAATGGAAAGAGTGGAGAGAGAAGGGAAGTAGGAAAGAAGAGAATAAGAAAGGAAATAAAAGAAAGGTTGGAAAGAATGAACAAAGGTCGGAGGGAGTGAATGTCGCCCGTTTTCAGTTGCTCATTTTGTAGCCTTAGTGTGGTAAGGGGTGATCCAAGGCTCAGCGAGCGTGCTTGCATTTTCTAATGCTGATAAAGGCAGATTGAGGGTCCTATCGCCACAATATATGGTGGTCAGCAGAAAGCCCCCCAGGAGTCAGCAAGGATAGCCTCAGACATTGTAGCCACCCTTAATGTGGTGGAGGTAGTTCGTTTTTTCCTGGCTGGCAGGGCTCAGCATGTTTTCATCTCCTAATGCTGATAAAGGCGGATACAATAGACTCCATCAACACACTCAGCTGGTGAAGCTGGCATTCAGAGGGCTGAACAAACTGAGAACTACCAATTATGTGCCATGCTGTCCTACCAAATGTGTGCCATGCTGCTGTCCTACCAAATCTGTGCCGTACTGCCCTACTAAATCTGTGCCATGCTGCCCTACCAAGATTTCTGGGTGGTAGGGCAAAGTGGTAGATGGTGGGCCGCGCCGCCGGGGGAGGGGGGGCCCCCCCTCCATGTGCTTTGCAGGGGGGCCCCCTCAAGTTTCGTTACGCCACTGATTGAAAGTAAACATTATAAACAAAGAACAGGAGTGTCACCTCATTCATGTAAACAATATTAAAGAATATCTCCAATCACGAGAGATTAGTATATGTATAATTGGTCATATTGTGCGTACCCAACATTGAATCTTCATGACGAATCGTCGGTATAGTGCGCCGGGGGGACAGGTTCAAGATATAGACCACGATAGTCGGCCCATCGCTTCCATATTTTCGGATGTTTCTGAGGACATCCGCGTGCCTTAAAAATCGGAATTTCTAGCCCCATGGAGAAATCGAGGCCTCGCTTCCATGCCCCATCTGAGGGCGGGGAGGTTGCCTTCCATGCCATGGCAATGTCGCGCTTAGCCCCAAAAACAGCAAGTGCCTTTTGTAACTATTACCTCCGATCTCATCGGTAATGTGAAGCGTGGTTAAACGCGGCGACCGTGGAATATCCCTCCCCAGAACCTCGGAGAGGCAGGCCAGTATCCCACGCCAGAAACGCCACAGGGCGGTGCAGTCCCATATCGTGTGGAGGAAGGTGCCCTCCGCCGACCCGCAGCGCAGGCACGTTGTAAAAATAAAAATAAGTTTTAATTAAAACTATTCTTTTTTTAATTTGTTTAAATATATCTTTCATTTAAAATTTTATTTAAATATTCATATTTATTTTATTTAATATAAATTCATTTTACATTACCCATCCCTGTAACCTTAAACTCCCTTCTCCCTTACTACCCCTAAACTCTACTCATCCCTAAATCTTAGAAACCCATTACTTCCCTTATATACTATCCATCCCTGAACACTTTCCTACTCTTTAAACTCTACCCATCCCTGCACCTTGCAGTTCCCTTGCTCCTGTTCAACTTTACCCAGACCTGAGCCCTAAAAATCCTTATTACCGCTAACCTCTACCTATTTCGGAATTATAAAATCCCATTAACTTGTGAATTTCTTCATTATTTTTTATTAAAAAACCTCTTAACTGATTAATCAACCTTAACTCACTGTTAACTCTTTAAACTTCAATATACATATCATACCTGCCAATTTACAAAATCACTTCACCGTATGAGGAGTGGGCCGGGCCTTGGAGGTGCGGGGCCTGGTGCAGAGAGATTTCTGAGAAGCACTCTGCCCCTCACCAAGCCCCCTACCCCCTCCAAAAACGAGCTGGAAATCCACTGTTTACAGTGGTCTTCAGCTCGTTCTCCCTGCCACCGTGTGATTTAGGCTCCTCACTGGGAGACCGTCTTAAGGAAGCCGAAATCATGTGACACACAGTAGCACCAAGTGAGTTGGCAGGTATGATTGATATATGATATAATATATATATTTTGAAAAAAACTAAGGTTAAATTGATTTTGTAGTTAGGTGCTCTATCACAAAAGCTGATGTTTTAAAACCAAAACAAAAAAGCTACTGAAATTCACCAGTTATTATTTATTGAGCTACCTATAACTTGTACCACTGTCATGCAGTACTTCTGAACCACATATTTCAGAACTCATGACAATGTTAAATGACATCATTGATGATGTCACTGGGGACATCTCGAATTGATTTGTGTGTTTTTTTAAACATTACTTTTTTGTATAATTCCAACAACTAAATATAAAGTCGTTAACTAAAATCTTATTTATCATTCTCAGTCGTCAGGCTGGGAATCCCTGGTAACCTTAATCGGCAGTAGCACATCCACCTCATTTGAAGCTACCTGAACCTCAGCCAATGAGGTGAAAGTGCCAGCTTTCTTAATCTTCCAAGATGCCACCATAGCTCAGATGCCTACTGCACATCGTGTTTTTGAGGGAGTCCCCATGAAGAGCTCTGCTTTAACCTCTGAGTAACCTTATCCTTGCATTTTATTTCTGGTATGCCTTGGCACTGAACCAGCTGTACTTTCAGCTTTCATTGTACTGCAAGTTGTTTTTATGAAAATTCC
This sequence comes from Calotriton arnoldi, assembly GCA_963921515.1. Lineage (NCBI taxonomy): Eukaryota > Metazoa > Chordata > Amphibia > Caudata > Salamandridae > Calotriton > Calotriton arnoldi. Next base: position 1,562,976 of record CAWUFW010002334.1, read on the forward strand.
TCTTTTTGGTCCAGGGGAACCCTGCCTCTATCAACTGTCATCAGGGCTGACCGAAAGAAAAAAATCATCTCTATTCAAATCCTGTTCTACCTGTGGTCAGAAGAAAAGCTACACTGGAGACCCTCAAGGGAAATGTATTTTATTTGCTTTATCCAGCTCACGAGCTTTCATGCTGTGAAACTGTAAAGGACAGAGAGAGAAGGTTGGCCCTCTATGTATTGTAAAAGAAAAGAAAATACCCTCCTTCTAAGGGGGATGCACCTCCTATGGGGATGAATCCATGAAAAGTGCTCCTCCAAGCTTTTCCTATATGCTGGCGCAAAAGGAAACCTATAGAAATGCTGAGCTGGACTTACATTCAAAAGCACCTGCACCCGCCTCTACTCAGAAAAAGACTTAAGCTTCCTTAGAAAAAAGCTCCAGACTTGATGGACACCAGCCTGGCCAAAAATCTGTGTGAAAATCCACCTCTCTAGATGTCCTGACTGAATTCTAGTCTCCACCGGTGATTTAATCATTCGCAGCACCGAAGAAAAATACACCGTCGACGAGCCATCCATTTTCACATTTGGTAGCGGTTCTTAACCTTTTGACAGCTGTGGAGCACCACTGAATCATTACTGGAATCTGAGGACTCCCTCTGAGTCATTATTGAAAGCTGGTGACCCCTAACTGAAGCAATTTATATGATTTGAACCTCAAAACAATAACAAAATTACAAAAATATGTATACACACCAAACAAATGCCCAAATATTGGAATTTAATTTCACAATTACATCTGGAAAAGTTTTCCCATTTTTAATTATGCTTCTTTATTTGTATATACTATATTAATTTTAATATATTAATTGTAATATTTAATTTTGTAAAACATCCGCGGATCCCCTGAAGAGGCCTCATGGACCCATAGGGGTTACCGGACCACAGGTTAAGAGCCGTTGACCTATGGCACAGGACTCGTCGGCATCCAACAACATACCATCATTGACAACCAGATCTTTGTCAGCGTTGACATCTTTGACGTAGAGTCTGTCGTCATCAACCAGACCTTCGTCGATGATGACAGCACCTTCAATGTCAAGATCATCTTAGATGATACCAAGAATGTCCTTGATACCCACGACACAGTTGATAATGACCTCGATGACAGTTTTTTCAAGGGAAGTCACTTTTTCACCTATTCAAGTGACCGAAAGTCTTCCCACACACATTCTGGATTCTGAGTTGGAGGGTGAACTTAACGACAAGGATGTTTCAGAGACTGCTTATAGTCCTACACAGATGTCCGCTAAGTCCCAGAATTTGAGGGAAACGCCATGGATAAAGAGGACACTTATCAGGGCTATGGATACCAACCACAGACTTATGTGACTGATCATCCTCATCAACCCTAAACCCGTGGTCATGGCTATGCACTACCTGAGATGTTTCTGGTACCTATGATATTTTTGACAACATTGCAACAGATGCTGGACACCTTCCAAAGACTAAAATCTTTTCCGCATGCTGGGCATCCCATGCCTGCCCCTCTTCTGCTGCCACAACTTCCCACCACCTCTTCCACCACTAGCACCCACTTCCTTTGCCTCTGGCAGATCACCTTTCAAATACAGTTATATCAAAGGTGTTCCTGCCATCTCCTAAGAATATGGGAGATGAGGACTCTTCAAATTCACGCCATTTAGATATAGTGAAAGAGTGCAAATTACCTAATGATGAAGCTGCAGCAGATTTGGAATGATTGCATCATACCTAAGGAAGGTGACAAGTCACCCTTCCAGCTGGATTCACCTCCAGGTAAAATGGCCCGTTTCCATTCACTGATCGAGGGAACGGCTAAGAAATTCAAACTTCCATAGACCATGGTGGAGCAACATGCTTCCTATATGATTTCAAGGAGCAGCCACGTGAAGCAAGTAAGTCCATACCTATACTAGTTTTTTCTTGGCCAGAAGGTTTAAGGTTGATGAAAATGCAAGCCACTGTGTCAGCAGTGGTGTCCCAATTGTAGAATTGCATAACTCCAGACAAAGCACTGACCTGCCTCACAGGCCATCCAAAGTCAGGCTGTGTCATAGCATCTGTAGCTCAGCGTAGTTCAAAGCACCCAGGCATACCTTCGTCTGCACCCCCTGAGAGGGACGGAGAGCACATTCACATTATGGACCGTAGATTTGGGTCCATGGCGATTACATCAGGCAAGGCAGAAAATGCCTTAGTAATTCTAGCCAATTGTGATTGCCAGATGTGGCATGACATCTCGCCAATAATTGACCTCATACTGGAGGATAAGAGGGGCATGGCTAGAGCCACAACTTCAGTAGCCATCTCTTGTGTGGCAATTGATGTTTCCTGGGTAGGATTTCACCTATGGCAGGAGTGACTGTTTTAAGAAGGCAAGTTTGGCTGCTTCTGCCCGGAAGTCCAAGCAAAAACTGTAGACATGTAGTTTGATGTAATCACCCTCCTTAGTAAGCATGTTGAATATTAAAAAAATAAAGCAACATCTCTGGGAGCTCTCCGAAATCATCGTTATGGCTTTACACATTTTTGTGGTTCAAGAAGATCTCAGATCTAAAGAGATTTCAATCAATATGGGGGCCAAGGGCCATACTACCTTCCAAAGCAGCCAAGATACGACCAGAGCTATACGCCAAACAGAAACCACAGGCAAGGATATGGAAGATCTTCTGGGCGAAGAAGGAGCACTTCGCAGTCGTGCTCCCAGGACAACTAAAAATTAGCCTAACTTCTTGCAGCACCTCCGCCCCCCCACATCCCCACTTCAGCGAATGGGGGGAGAATGTCCCTTTTTGCCCTCCCATGGGAGTCAATATCAACAGGCTGTTGGGTGAGGCTTATTGTATGCTCAGGTCATACCTTAGAGTTTGTTCAGAAACCACCCATCTGCCCCCGAAAGGAACATCATCTTTATTTGAGGAAGCTGCAACAGGAAATCTAGCAACTATATCCAGATTTAGACAAACAGAAGACACCTCATCAACCCTGTTCTCTCAAAGAATCATTAAAAAAAATTATGGAAGAATGTTAAGAGCATTTCCACCTTTATGGCACCCTCCAGTTCATGGCAACTTAACACTGTACTGGCTCAGCTGATTCTGCCTCCTTTCAAGGCAGACCTAAAGTTTATCTCTTGGAAGACAGCGCTTCTCCTAGCGCTTACAGCGGCAAGAAAGGGAAGGAGAAATGCAGGCATTCACTTTCAAAGAATGCTTTCTCCGATTCCCAAGGGACAAAGTCATCTTGCAAACCAACCATAAATTCATACCTAAAAAAAAGTTTATACTGACTTCTTGTGAATGAACCTGTCATACTATACTCATTCTTCCCGAATCCAACAATGTCCGCAGAAAGAACATTGCACTCTTTAGAGGTACGCAGATGCATTATGTTCTTTTTAGACCAAACAAAGGACAACCATTCATCAGACCAACTGTTTGTGTCTTTCGGCCAGCCAGGAAGGGGTTGACCCCTATCCAAACCGGGGATAACACGTTGGCTCTCAGCCTACATCGCCCTCTTTCACAGCAGACCCAAACGTCCACTCCAGGGAAGAGTGAGGGCACATTACAGCAATATCATGGCTATGACTGCTGCACTGTATGCGGGTGCACGCTTGCAAGACATCTGCCATGCAGCTACCTGGCACATGTTCACGAAGCACTACTGCCTCGACATGAATGCAGAAGCAGACTCTGCAGTGAGACAGGTAGTCCTCTGTAACCTGTTTCAGTAAAAGAAAGCCTGCTTCCAGCTTTCCTAAAAATTATTCTAATTTTCATGTATTGCTTACTATTCTGATTCAAGCATGTGAATATATGAAAGATCCAGTGCTGGAGAAGAAATTAGTTACTTACCTGTAACTCCAGTTCTCTAGCGTTGGTATCCTTCATGGATTCATGTGCGTCCCTCCCTCCTTCCCAGTCAGAGGCTGATTTAATATATACTCTTCTCACACTTGAACTATGAAATATGGTAGCCTCTAGGGGAAGGAGGAGAACTGGCACTTCACCTTATTGGCTGAAGTTCGGGATGCTTTCAATGATGTGGATGTTCTACGAAATAAACACTGTTATTGAGGCATATGGCTGTTCTAACACGGTTTACTGCTATTTATGATTACCGGGGTTTCCCAGCCTGACGACAGAGAATGATTAAAGCATGTGACTATACGAAAGATAATAATGCTGGAGAACTGGATTTATAGGGAAGAAACTCATTTCATATGTTCCTATGAAACCGTATTTTGCGTGATATACTCCCCAGTGGAAAAGTGGCCTCAATTATTTATGCATTTGAGGTAGCTGAGAAAGCCATTGCATTTTTTTGTGTTGTTGCTGAGATGTAACCTTAAACTATTGTATGCACGCAAATAGCTTCTTTTAATTTAGTTTGATTCTTCTTTCCCCATAGGGAGGCAAAGAGCATGGTGTTCCAATTCTGATTTCAGAAATTCATCCTGGTCAACCTGCTGATCGATGTGGCGGGCTGCATGTCGGAGATGCCATATTAGCTGTAAATGGAATAAACTTACGAGATGCCAAACACAAAGAAGCAGTTACCATTCTTTCACAGCAGGTACTTTCTACCTCATATATACAAAAGCACCCCATTTTGTTTAGTTGCATTTTATGTTCTATTTTTTGTTAACGGAAAGATAGTTTGCTTGTCTTCCTAAATATATATGTTTTCATTTTTCTTACGGCGTTAAACTCTGAAAAGCCTGTACCTAAGCACGAATATGCGTAGTCGTATTTTAATAGATTTTTAGTAGGCCTGGACAAAGTTTTTGTTTTGTCAGCATAATCTTGGGTAATTTCTAGCATTTGATGTTACGTTTGATAAGCCAAATTTTCAAAAGTTTGCTTTTATTCCACAATGTGTAATTATGTTCTTTTGAGTAAAAAGACTGTTGTGTGAAACTCTGGGTGCTACTACTTTTGCTAGATGCCAAGACAAATTCCTCTTAAATAAACCTAATTCCAGTTCTTTCTTTATACCTCTTACAGCCCCCACCTTCTTCATCATTTACTTATACCAATGCCTGTTCTACTATTTCATAGTTTCCAAATAGGTAGTAAAATATGTTCTGATGTGTCTGTCCATGTCAAGAATTTTCTATGGGTAGCCATTAAGGGGTGTTCAGTTTTCCGTCTTCTATGTCCCACGTGTACTAGGATGACAAATGCCAACATGTTGCATCTCTTGGTGTGCATCAGGCATCAGATGTGTGGTTTATCACACATCATTTGTACTTGTGTTTCTGAAGTATACTTCTTCCTGCAGATTTATCATCTTACAAATATCCAGTCTGAATCTGGAATATTTTGCAAGCAATAGCTCCTCCTTAATGCCAGATGGTGCTATGACCACAGTAATGGCTCTTATCCTGAATATGACGGCATTGTACTTTATAAAGTGCTGCCTGTCATGCTGACATCAGTTCCTGTTTTTCTGTGCCTAGATGATTCAGGTCCTGAGCTCATCTTTGGTCTTTTCTGAGGATTCCATATGTTTGTTTAGTGATGTCAGCAGGCCTTAGATCAAGTGTCACTTATAAGGTGTCAGGGTTAAAATCTAGGTACAAGTCTCCTTTCCGCCCACCTTGACATCTACATATGGTGTTTGGAGCCAGAGCAGGATCCTTCCCTCAGTGGGTCTATGCATCCGCCGGCCATGGGAGAGCGGCCGGCCAAGGTGTTCCTCGCTAGGACCGTTAAGGATACCTCTAATGGTTCCTCTCTCCCTTTCAGGTAAATTACCAGATCTTCCTGTAGAAAACATTTTTAAAAAAGGCATCAGAGGGACACGTCTCCTTTCTCCTTGACCAAAGGGTTCTGCTTTTGGGACTGGTTAGAAAGTCAATGGCACTTTTCTCTCAACCCAGCTGAGTCTTCTTCAGAGCTGATGCCTGTCCTAAACAAGCTTCTAACAGAGTTCTCATATCTGACTACACCTCTTAGGTGGAGGTCTTTCATCATGTGATGTTGGACCACTTCATGGCTCTCACTTCTCCCTACAGGCCCCCTCAGCCTCACAGGTGTGTAGCATGTCTCATTTAACAGCATTGGCCTCAACGCCTTTAGGCTGTGCTGCTTCAGACTCCATCCTCGTTGCTGCTTCCTGGGGTCCTGGCCACCCTGCTGTTGAGTCAGACCTGCTAAACCTTGAAGCCGCTTTCATTACCATTTACAGCCTTGGATGCACCTTTCGCAGAGTTACATCCTGTTTTGTACCACCTGTCCCCTTCTAAGAACGAGGAGGTTCTCATTTCTGCTAAAATGGAGGTCCAGGCATCCAAAGAAAGGACAGACTGTTTCTGGAGTTGAGGATTCTAAACCTTTTCCTCAAGAAGGGCAAGTTCAAAATACTGCCCTTGAGCCAGTTTGGCCAGTTACCTCAGCGAGATGTCAGCAAGCTGCAGGCTTTGAGCAATCGCCCACTGTTCACATGCTTCTTTCTTGCAAACTTGTCCTAAAAACTAAAACAGCTTTCCTCCCCAAGGTGGATACCCCTTCGTCTGGGTCAGTCTACCTCTTTGCCCAACGTTGTCTTCCACCTCAACCAACCAAAGAGGAGGAGAGTTTGCACTGGCTGTGCCACAGGTTTGTGATTAGTTGTTATATAGTCGGCACCAGTGAGATCAGGTCTGACGTCCAGCTCTTCATTAGGTACACAGGCAGTAAGGTGATAGGGTATACAGGCAGCAAGAAGGGCAAGGTGGTCCAGAAGAGGCTTTGTCCCTCTGGATACTGTGGTAAATTAAAATGTGGTACGCTCTCATGAAGGAGCCACCTGAGGGAATCCAGACTGATTCCACCAGGGCAAACTCTTTCACTGCAGTCTTAGCCAGAGGTGTACCTGTGGTTGAGGTTTGCAGAGCACAGACATGGACTTCCGTTCACCGTTTTACCAAATACTACTGGTTGGACTCGCATATGAGAAGAGATGCCCATTTTGATCGCTCGGTCCTCAGGATTTCCTCATCTGATCTTTCCTTTAGGTCCTCCCCTGGATGTAGGTACTACTTTGAAATTGCTCTGGAAGTGAGGAATATATAGAAGTATCCATGAAAAGGAAAAGTTAATTGCATTCGGTAATTTTCTTTCTGATGGATACTTTGACTGCAGATTTCTTACTGATCCTGCCCTCCTCCTAGTTAATAAGGTTCCAAGACTGCTGCGCAGCTGATGTTTTCGCCCCGAATGGCATGGTTAAAAACAGTCTTTTACTGATGTGTGGGCACCTGGGTGGGCTCCAGTGACATCATCACAACTCCACTTCTGAGTTTGAGATGGAGCCAGCACCCCCTGTTCGTACGGGAGAGCTATGTCAGAAGTGTCCAGATCCAGTCTGGCTCCTGAGATATTCAAGAGGTAAGGAATCTGCAGGCAGATAGAGTATCCACCAGAAAGACCTTTACCAAAGTTCCCTCCTTATTCATTGGCTGTTCAAGTGTTATTCACATTTTGCTTGAGACCATCACAGCATGTTGCATGGGGCAAAGGCTCAGCCTATTTCTTAATTGGCTTTCTTGCCCTGTGAGTGACGCCATTTTATCTCATCACATGTGCACAGCTACCTGAAACGACATACACTTCTGTTCCTCTCTGTTGTGCCTACGTTCCTGGACCTCTCCTTTATATTTCTATAACAGAGTTCTTTTTGCATGTGTTTGCAAAAAATATTTTTTTTTTTAAAAGCTCTTTCCAAGGCCAGACCTATTGGCTTTGCCAATGCTTGTTATTGGTAGAAGAGTGAGAACACTGGGTTGTGTGGGAGGTTTGCTGTTCCCCACACATTCTGGAACTTTCCATCACAAAAATGAGAGGAAATATTTTTTTAACCAATGTTTGACCTGTGCAGGGAATTCTGGGTAAGAAAAAAATTGGTGTCATTTTCACACGCCATACCACCCAGGACTCCTCGGTGTCTAGTGTTCAGAAAGGTCTATGGTTGGTAGGTTTCCCTAGGTGCTGGATGACGTCCCTAGTGAGCCCCGGGCCAACTCATTAGGAGGTTTTTAGTACTCTAAAGTGATCTGGCACCTGCAGACTCCAATTAACAACCCCAGAACAAGGAAGGAAGAATTTGTCCCCAATCAGGGTAACGAATAAAACTGGAGAAAAAAAGCACAGCTGATGTGTGCCGTTCCTTTATTGACATGTGTATAGGGCAGTGAAAGAGTGAAATTACATTTTACCCACCTAAGCTGGTGTTACACACTCTCCTTTTGTTCTTGCAAATGTGGTGGCTGCTTTTCTTATGGGTTACTAGGTTATGTTACCATCTTTCTTTCCTCCCCTCTTCCCCAGCCCCCCCCCACCCATCTAAGGAGGAGGAATGGCTACACATGTTAGACCCTAGGACATCTTCCTATTCTACATTGAAAGGAGGAGGACTGGCAGGATGGATGGCAAACTTGTATGTAGGCTTTGCTAGTGTCAAGAAGGGTAAGGGTATGAACAAGTGCATAATTTCTCTGGGTCATTCTTTGAATTAATATCTGCTACACGTTGTCCAAGGAGGTGCTGCCTGAAAGTACTCTGGCCTGTTCCACTGGGGGCCATGGAGTCATCCACAGAGTTGTTCAGATGTGTTCCACTGACTGAAATATATCAGATGCAACCTCGTCTCGCTTCCCATGTTTGCTAAACAGTACTATTTTCTCCTGTGTGGAATCTTTTTGGGACATGTACGTTAGTGAAGAATCTGCGGGTGGTGGGATTCATCAGAAGAATAAGTTACTTACCGTCAGTCATGCCTTTTCTTAGTGGATAATTGATCTTCCTTCACATTCTTCACTGTCCTCCCTAATACCCGTCTGTGGTAGCTTTCTTGCCTAATAAGTTTAATATGGTTTCTATTTGTTTGTACGCGTTCTGTCATGATTTAGTTCCTCTTCCTCCGGCCTCAGTTGGGTGTGAAATAAAGTGAAGGGACTGGCTCCAGGCAGAACGATAAGTATAGGCCATTATTGCCATTTTTAGGGTGGTCAGAGCTGTTACTGGAGTAGTGGGATACTAACTACCTGGTGACACTGAATATCTATTGCTTGGAGAGTTTTCTGGATCCAGTCTGGAGCCTAAGATATTTGTAAAGTCAGAAATTGGCAGGAAGACCCACCAGAAAGAGTTGCTGAAGATAAGTAGCTTGTTCCTTTAGCTCATGTTCTGTCTGTGCAAAATCTGACTACACCTTTTTCTAGCCATAGAAGGAAGACACCGCCTTCTACCTTCTGCAAGCAACAAGGATAGTGTTAAGTTCCAGGAAGAAGGCTCACACGTCTTTGGATATGTTGTAGTAATCTTCTTTATTAAGTTTCAAGTAGCAGAGAACCCAGCCTCATCCAACAGTCAACTGGGTCAGAATGCACCTGACCAGTAATTCCATCTTAGCAACCATCGCTACTTTTCAGAACATAACATCATCCCATAACTATAGAAGACCACATAACTTCCTTCACCCAATATTACACAAAAGAATAAAAGATGAAATATAACAATATTACATAATGATAATATTCACAGTTAGAATACAGGCCCAGTTACAAAACAAAGCAAATGATTTCAAATGCAGTCTTGTAGCCAAAGCAGCACCCTCCTGATACTTTGTGGTCTTGCCGCTCAGTTTTCCACTGGTTTTGCACCACGAGGACATAAAGGACTCCCCTCCACTGGATGATGTTTAGCTGCCCTGTTGAGGTTCGAGATTCTATGATTGCACGTTTTCACTGCATTATTAAACAGTTTGATTACTTTCAAGGGCTGACTGAACTTTGAGATTTTACCCTCCTTCCTTGGAGATTTTATTTTTATCCAATATCCAACATGCACAATTGCTCTTTTGACTGCTTTCCTCTCATCACAAAGGTCTTTTCTTCACATTGCCTACATGATCATGAACCTCCACTCTTTTCTCATTCACCCACACCAGAACTACCTCACTATTGGAAATCCTTCCGCCGAAGAGTTAGAAAGGTGTTACACCCATTGAAGTGTGTGCAGTGAGACGATATTCATGCACCTTTTTCCTCAGCTCACACTCCCAATTCACACCACTCAATAAAGCTTGTTGCAAACTTTCCTTCAATACTTTTATAAAACGTTCCACAACACCATTGCTTTCCAGGTGGTAGAGCTCTGCTTTTTTGTGCTTTATGCCACTTGTCCTCAAGAAATCCTCTACCATACCAGAAGTCAGCTACACTCCATTTTCCGTAAGAAGCATAGAAGGAAAACACTCCCTCTCAAATAACTCCTCCAGAAAATGTAGCACCACCCAAGATACCACAGAGTTCACAATCTTAATTTCTGGCCAACGTGAGAACATGTCAATGCACACCAGGGCATACCTACCCCACCTTTTGATCTTGAAAGGACCAAGGATGTCCAACACAATATCCACCCATGGGCCAGAGGCTTTTTCACTCGAACCATGGGTTGTGTCCTGCATTTCATCACCTTATCAATGCACGCACTCTATGCAATTCCTCACCTCTCTCTCTCGATCATAAAGTCCATTGCTGACCACCAATAGCCCTCTCTGGCCATCTTCCTGGATTTGGATATACCCATGTGACTGACATGCACATTATCCTCCAATTATTTCCTCACATTGCTGGGGGGTACCAGTTTTCTCCCCCCTCATCAACAGTCCATCAACTAAATCATCCTTCAGCTGCCAAAATCCTCGGAGATCATCCTCGCACTCATTCTTACCACACCAGCCACCAGAAATCCTCCCAGTGACCTTCTGCAACACCACGTCTTCCATTTATTCTTTCCTCCACTCTCCTTCCAGTATAATCCCGTTGGTAATTAGACAAACATTCACTCCCTCTTCACATTCTTCACCACCAAAGAAATCTCCCTCCTCTGGAACCTCATCCTTAGTATCACACATCCTTGAAAAATAGTCTGCAAGTAGATTTTTGGCACCCGGTACATACGATCTATCAAATTCAAATTCCTGGAGGGCACCACCCACTTACGAGTCCTATAGACACCAAATCCACGCCCTTCTTTGGGAAACCTTTCCTGAGAGGCTTGTGATCTGTCTTAATCTCAAACTTGTGCCCCCCAGAGGAATTTCTTTAACTTTGTCATAACCCAGAAGCCTGACAACACCTCGTTCTCGATCACGGAGTAGTTGAGCTCTGCTCCTCTAAACCCTCGTCATACAAACAATATGGTCCTGTCCCTTTGATCTTTCAAAAGGATAGCTTCCCAACCCTTTGAGCTGGCGTCGGTCGTCCCGTAGGTTTCATCCTTGGGCTCAAATCTTCCTAAATTTGGAGCCTTAACTAAACAAGATTATACACTTTCAATCTCCCTCTCACTCAACTGACACCAGACAAACTGCCTTTCATCAGCAAGCATCTCATACACTCAGTTTTTTTCAGCAAACTGAATGGTGGTGGAGTTATCAAACTCCACCATGTCAAGGAATTTTACCAGCTCCTCCTTATTCTGAGGCGAACACAGATTTTTGATGTCTTCCTCCAATCCCTGTTACAGATGTAATCCCAGAAGCTGTAACCAAGTGACCTAAATATTCAATTTCAGTCACATTCAACTTAATTTTTCTGATTTCAATGTAAATCCACAATCTTGCAAGTACCTTCAGTAAACTACCATTGTGCTCATCAAGATGAGCCCCGAACACCAACACATCGTCCTGGTAGACCTTTACGCCTTCAATCCCCTTATGAATCTTCTCCATTGACCTCTGGAACACTGAGGCAGCAGATATTAGCCCAAAAGGTATCCTCAAAAATGTGAAGGTGCCAAAGGGTGTAAGATAGGTAGTCAATTATTGAGATGAGGGATGCAACTGTATCTGGTGGTATGCCGAAGTGAGGTCAAGTGAGGAGAAGTATTTGGCACCATTAAGAGAACACAACATTACGTTGATGTTTTGCAGTGGATAGTGATCAACTACCACAGCTTTGTTGAATTCTCTAAGGTCCACACAATGCCTGCCATCACCATTGGCGGTCCAGGCCATCACCACTGGGACCAACCATCCCGTAGCCTCCACCTCCTCGTATTATGCCATTATCAATTAACTTGTCCAATTCTTTTCTCAAACCATTCCTCACCAGTAAAGGAACGTTCCTCACCTTAGCCACCTTGGGTTGTACATTGGATTTGAGTCTTATCAGATGTACATAATCTTTAAGACACCCCAACTGGTTTGCAAAAACCTCAGGGAATTCCTTCATCAACTCGCTACATCCCCCCCAGAGACACTTTTAACAGTGGGAACCTCCTTGACTCTGACAGAAGGATCCTCATTGGGATCTAGATACACATACAGATCCCGCTGATAAAACCAGCTGATTAGTGAATCACCTTTTATGTAGACATCTATCTTTCCCGGTATAGTCCTGTCTTTAAACCAAATTGTGCCTCAAAAATGAACAATCAACTCAATGGGTTCTCCACCACACCCTTTAGGTCTTATGTCAGGTCTCAATATTTTCACCTTCCCCATTAAATGCTGTGCATAGAAGGCTTTTGGTATAAGCGTCACCTTGGCGCCAGAGTCAAACAGCATTTTAATGGGTTCATCATTAACCCGAACCACATCCAAAGGGCCCGCTATGGAACTCTCTTTTACTTGAAGGATGGTGACCTCAACAAAATCATCAGCACACTCAATTTCTCTTACTTTCTTAGAGTCTCTAATTGATTTACAACACTTTGCAAAGTAGCCCTTTTGACGACAGTTTTTACAAACAGCCTTCCACCCTGGACAATCTTTATGACTTGGCATATGACCCAAGTTGCCACAGTGGAAACATTTGCCATGAAAAGATTTCGTAGCGTTAGCTGCTTTGGAATTTAATGTGGACTTGTCATGCACCAATTTATCCTTGCACTACTTTGACAGTTGTACTTTCCCCTTTATCATTGATAGATCCATCTTTGCGAATTATGTCAAGGCAGGCTTTAGAATGTTCCTGTGTTTTCGCTGTTGTGAGCACTTGTAAAGATAGTTTATTCCTCTGCCACATGCTCTCCCTGGCCTTATCTAGTATACATCCCAACATAAATTGGTCTCTCAATCGTTCTTCAGTATAGGCGCCAAAACTGCATTTGGAGGCCAATTGTGGTACATTGTTCTACAGATTCCCCTTGACGTTGCAGTCTCTTCCTGAAGTGGTAGCGCTCTAGTACAGTGCTCAAATTGGGAAGATAATGTAAATCTAGTTTTTTTTAGACAAATCTCATACCCATTCAGATTCGCCGAATCACTGTCAGATAGATCAGGGAAATGTTAAAATACCTCCTGGCCTTCAGGCCCTAGACAGTGCATTAATAAGGGCATTTTCCTTTCTGCACTAAGCGAGGTGCCACAGACTCTTGCATAGTGGCTGAGCACCTTTCTCCATTTCTGCCATTGTATGGGAGGATTGGCAGGCATTGTAAGGAAAAATGGTGGTGCATTTTGCATGATGAACTACCAAATAAAGCAATATATCAACAACAAAAGCACAACAAAATTCACAGAAGATGAGCATTATCACACAGAGTCACCGGTATTCGACCTCAATACGTGAAAGACTGGTATCTGGAGCGATACCGGTAAAACTATCCATTAGGCGGTAACTCAGTTGCCAGTCTTGCCCTTCACTCAGTGTGAATGTATCACTCAGTGTGCAAATATTTCAGTCTCTCCCTTCACTTAGCATGAAAGCATTTCAGCTACTCCCACAAATGCCTAACCATTCCTCAAAAGAACATCCTAACTATAACACTGCATCTGTGGCTTTACACCACCAGTAAATATTGCTAGGCTGCTGTAGTTGTTCGATGGAAGGCCGCATCACAGAATCCTCCACAGCCTCACTTGCAAACGGCGCGGTAGCCACATACCACGATACCGCTGCGCTTTGTGAAGGGAGGCTTGTCAACTACCCGGTGCACTCAGAACGCCCAATCCTTTTGTGCGATGCTGATGTGACGTTGAAGAAAGCTTGACCTCTTTCTGGTGCTGACATGGCGTCGCCTAGTAACACTGAAGCGTTCTCCACAGCGTTCGATTGCTTCCTGGTCCTGACTAGACGTTGCCTAACAATGCTGAGACGTTCTCCACAGAGGCCCTTCTCCGCAGCGTTCGATCGCTTCCTGGCGCTGATGTGACGTTACCCAGCAATGCAGGGGCACTGCCCACAGAGGCGTGCTCTGTTTACCGCTGTTGCCTGGTAACGTCACTACGCTCGCTCCTCTAAACAGCGTTACGTGGTGCGCTCTCAAGCTTTCCTGACACTCGAGCCCCACACAACCGTTTTGCTGCGCAAGAGGCCGCATGGACGAAATTAGCCAAAAGTCAAGTAAAGTAAAGCCCAGAAAGGTAGTAATACCGTAAGTCCTGAAATTCAGGCGCTACTCGCCTGAGTGATTTCCAGAGTAGATCTTAGTGTTGGGGTCTCAGTGCGTAGCCTCTTCACCATGTATCCATTCCGATAGCAGCGCATCTCTCGTTGCCAATTTTAAGTCCCAGGAAGAATGTTCGCACATCTTTGGATACGTTGTAGTAATCGTCTTTATTACGTTTCAAGTAGCAGAGACCACAGCCACATCCAACAGTCAACTGGGCCAGAATGCAACTGACCAATAATTCAATTTTAGCAACCATCACTACATTCCAGAACTTAGCATCATCCCACAACTATGGAACACCACAGATAGTGAGATTGTTTATAAGATAGGGGAAGAGTAACAAGGGTTGTTTCTGTTTTAGAATAAAGTGTTCTTGTTTTGCATAGTCCTGCTGTGGACCATTTAAGTCTCCAGTCACTTTACTCACTAATAGCCCAGTGACACTACATTCCTTTGGGTGGGGTGACCAATGTATTGGGCATACCCATGGGGAGCGTTTCTGTTCAGATGAATTTCGTGTCTTATTGCCTGTGTGTGGAATAGTGTATTCTCTGAAAAGATAATCTTCCCTAAGCCTGAGACTGAAGAAGAAGTTATTCTCTCACAGTCCTGTGAATATGTGACTAACAGGCTAAAATGTCCACGTTTTAAATGAACTATCCTGCTAATAGGACGACTATTTATGTGAAGGTCAACTGACAAGGTTGGCTGATGGTGGCATTGAGTACCACTCTCAATTTTGAAGTAGCATTTTTCATTATGGGATCTTCATTGATAGTCATAAATCTGAATTAGTCCCGCCCATGTGTGGGATCCATAGGTACTTTTTAATCGTTACTATTTTTTAGTAAAACGGCCTGTAATTAGTAAGTACACTTTAGAAACCAATTTGCAGATTATATTTACCAAATCTCTCTGCTTTTTAATTGAAGAAAAAAACAACTAGTGTTTTAGCGGATTGTACGTGAACCTCCCAACTTAAATTTTTGAACATTTAAAGTAAAATCTAGGCAGCAAAATTGTGCAGCTGCAAAAGTAACACTGCCACTGTAGGAGAGACAACACAACTTGTTTCCCACAGTGTTTAGTACTGACAGTTGAACCGTCCGATTTTTTTACTGAAAATATATAACGTGGTGGACGTTTTCTCGATTTACTTGAAGCCTTTGTCTTTCAAGTTTTGTAAATGTTGAGATTTAACCGTTTTGCTTAACATTTTTCTTTTTTCTGTTCCAACTTCTGCGGATGTCTTTACTTTTCATGCAGTGTTTTTTCTCTGCGAAGACGCACCTGCTGTCAACCGGACTCTCACTTAATTGTGGAATACCCATTTTATAAAGTTCCTTTTCAAAGTTCTCCCTGTGGATTTGTTGCCAGTATTGATTGGGCTAACGCAAAAAGCCTTAATAAGGATTCTATCAAATAACACAAAACGTATTTTGACAAAAATTAGTTATTCATTTTTGAGTATGTCCCCTAACAATTTAATAAATCCAATCTGTTTAAATTATGACGGGTTCCAAAACAATCTCTGCTCAAACCCTGGTAGAAATGTCACAAGCAGCAGACAGCTCACCAGAAAATGTTTTTTTTTTTTTTAAGGGAAGAGCACAACACAATAAGACTACCAAACCAATTAGGAAAACCAAGCAAAATGTAATAAGCAAACAGATGGACAACACTGGAATAAGACGAACTGAAAATATGGATTTTTATTTCATTTTAAGGCAAAATGGTTAACAATGGCCATGAGAACTTTGCTGATCAAAAGGCCATATTCAGTCTATGTTCATTACCTAAAAACAACCACCAGAGTCCACTTTTGCTTTAGAAAGATAAACAAGGAAAAAGTACCAGCACTGTTTTGTTCACATGCTATGAGGTCTGGGGGCAGAAGGAGTAATCTTCCATAGTGGTACACTTCATTGCTTACAATCTTCCTCATGCTCTTCGTGGGGGCTCCAATCAAAGCTCCAAGGGTGTGACTGGCCTCTCTGCCCCTGCTTTCAGTTACAGCCAAGAGTCCTAAATGTTTCTTTAAACTGGGAAAGTAATTTCTGGTCTCTCTTCTAACCCCCAGTTCCTCCAGGCAAGCTTCCAGACACTGGGTCTCTTTCCAGCCAGGACTCTCCGGGTCCAGTCACCAGCGGTCAGCAGTGCCTTCCTCAGAGCAGGGAGCCTTCTTCCTTTTGTGCCCCTCTAGCATCAACAAGACACAAAACACTTGGACCTTGGAGAGCAATTCCAGTCCCATGGTGCCTGCAGGAGTCTGAGGTTCTTCAGCCTTCTACTTTCTGGCAGAATCTTTATTCATTCCAGATGTTTCTTTCCATGTCCTTGAATGTTCTGTTAAAGATGATGGTGAGGTGCAAGTCTCATTCTGTGCACTAGCCAGTAAGTGGAGAATTCGCTACATCCAAACCGGACTCTTTTCACACAGAATGTCAGCACGTCCTTAGTTTATTGAGAGTCCCTCCACCAAAATG
Organism: Calotriton arnoldi; assembly: GCA_963921515.1. Lineage (NCBI taxonomy): Eukaryota > Metazoa > Chordata > Amphibia > Caudata > Salamandridae > Calotriton > Calotriton arnoldi. Next base: position 1,579,875 of record CAWUFW010002334.1, read on the forward strand.
ACCCTAGCCGTTTTCCAGCTGCAGAACCATAGACTCTCATTCTTGCAACTTCCATATTGAGATGAGGTGTTCTCCCCTCTCTCAGTGCTAGAGCTGTATTTTCCTTCTGCCGAAGATGTAGACAGAAAGCCTAGGGTGGCTTCAGAGGAAAAGCTGTGAAGCTGCTCTTTGTATTGCAGACTGTTCCTGTCCTTTTTCCAGATGGCTATTCCCTGCCAGACGGCCATTGTTAACTCAATTTCTGCCATCCTTGTTCCAGAGGTTAAGCCATTAATTTCCAGGAGGAGGGTTCTTAACTGCCAGCTTCGGATGCGTGTTTAGTATCAGGGCTGTGGGGCCAACCAGTTTACTTTCAGACAGCGTTAAGTGCACTTTTCTGAAGAAACCTTTTTTTTTCCCCTGACTTTCTCAAACATTACCTTTCACTATTGCATTCAATTTTTAAAACTGTGCTAAATTACATGTATTTGCTGTTCTGCTATTGTCTCTGGCCAAGATAGGAAAATTGATTTTATTCATAAATAGACCTGTTCATTGAAAATACACTTAGGATAGCGCTTATAAGTCTAACACATGTTTCATGCAAAATAGCACGCATCAGAAATAAGTACAGGCAATATGCCTAATCAGCGGACCAGAGCTTTGCCCCCGGCGAGTTAAAGCAATGCCATGCTGAAATCCATGCATTTTGGTGCTACATTCATGCACTTTTTCTCAATACAAGTGAATGGAAGCAGAACATGTGACAGACAGAACTCCAGATAAGCGCTATTGAGCTGGTGTTGGGCTCTTTTTGTGGAAAGAATACAAGAAGACCTTGACAAGCTATTACAAGTATCTCGAGCATAAGTCTGACTCTACTAATTTCTGCAATCCTCGCTTTTGCCAACCATAGAATGACGCTTACTAGAATGGTTAAGCTAAACTCTGCAATGTGCAGCACAGGATAACAAAATCATAGATCATTTAAAATGTGTATTAATGACCACTACTGCCAAAGGCACAAATGAGCTTGGAGCAGATACAAAAATGAAATCACAGTTGATTATTAAACAGTATATCAGGACATGTTAAGACACTTGTAGATTTTCGTTCTGATGGTGTATAAGCAATCATTAAGACATAAATATGTGAATTTACATTTCCAAGGGCACACTTTAAAGGTGGCTTAGGTAATAAAATTAAAAAAATCTACATGGCCAAGGTACTTTTACTTGCCATGTGTCACTGCAGTACTTTTAAACTGCGTTCCAGACAAAACACAATGGTGCTCTCTGCAGGCATACATTTGTGTCATAAATGTTGATAGTGTAAATATACAAACTGCAGGCCTTACATAAAATAAACTTCCATGCAGCTGGTGCACTTTCTGCCCCATCTTACAATGGTCTTGCTGTAAAATTAAAGAAACCAATTGGGTGAAACCAATTTTACGGTGTAGTTTTAGAGACTGAGCACACACACTGTGGCACTGAATGGAGTCTGAAGAGAGTCTGAATACCAGGAAAGTATAGGGACCATAAAAAGATGAAATGAAAAAATCTGGCGTGACTATGCAGAAATAGGTGAATTTATCAGTTGCTTTCAGCTCAGAAAAGTATTAGAAGATAGAGAGGTAATAATGATTAGTGTAATTCCTAGTTTGACACTCTTCTGTCCATGTCACCAGTGATCCCTTCCTTAACATAGACCACACAGTTGATGTGCCAGGGACCCTCGAACAGAGAGTTGGGTTTGGAGAATGAAAACATCAATTTATCTACACATTTTAATAAACCTATTTCTATCTTGCAATTTATCGACGCCTCATAGTTCCTCAGGCATTACAGTAGAGGTGAACCAGGACCTCGAATCCCAACTTCCCTTCATCCACAAGACCTTTAAAGTAAAAAGGCCTTTTTGATTAGCAGACTTTTCCCTTGCCCCTTAACCAGGATGCAAGCCCATTTTCCTAATTTCATGTGCCTCGCTGCGCCACTGTTGCACGTGCCAGCCTTCAAAGTGTGACTCGGACAGCTGTCACATAATTCTCCTACCTCTACCGCTCAACAGGTCTTTGCAGCAAGATCCCATAGTCTAATATCAAAAGAAGGGATCCCTAGGAAACCTGTTGAGTTGGAGGTGGAAATTCCATCTCCAGTACGCTATTCCCCCATTCCTATTGCTTGTGTTCTGAGGAAGTTGCTTCAGGACTGGGCGCAGATGATATTAGGAACGTAGAATTTGCCTCGGTGAGTGAGGTACTATGATCTTCTTTGCCTATCCATATGCCTGCTCCTTCCTCTTACTCCGATAGCGGACCTTCTCTCACGACAGGGGGGTCAGGTCCTGTTCCCAAACCTCCAGAGCCTCTACCATCATGCCTGGAGATTGAGTGGGACAATTTGAGCTCCTTTGATCTGCTCTCATACGTGGTTGATGTTATCCTGTGAGCTTGTTACCCATCCACTAAACGTAGCAATGCTGGATGCTGCGCCTGTTTTATCTAGAGTGGATATTGATCTCCTCAAGTTGTGCTGATCTGATAAGTTGCTTTTTGCATTTCTGTTTCCCGGCAAGGCTTTGTTATGAGCACAGTGAAGGGTTATTTGTCTGCCCTTTGGTCCTGTTTTTTGTGTACCTGATCAGCAGTTGTTTAAATCACCTGTTGTGATGCGGTTTCTGATTGGGCTGACATATTTGTTTCCCCATTCTCCCTTTGTGATGCTTCAGTGGGACCTTAATTTCATACTCCTGTTCTTGATGTATTCATCATTTGACTCCATGCATAGTTATTCCTTGAGATTTCTGGCACTTCTATCATTGCCATAACGTCATCTAGGCTGTTATCAAGCTGGAAGCCTTGTCAGTTCAACTTCTATTCCCTGTATATTTTTTTCCTGATAAGTTGGTCCTGAGGACAAAAGCGTCTTTTCTTCCTTAGTTGGTTACTGCACTTCATGCAGGCTATTCTATTACCTTGCCCACAATTTAACTGCCTCTCTATCCCACCAAGCAGGAAAAGCCACACTGTTTGGACCCTCGTAGAGCCATTAGCTTCTACATAGACAGAGCCCAATAGTTTCAGGTAGACAACCTACTTTTCTTGGGCTGCACTGTCTCCAAGAATGGCATGATTCAGAAACAGACAATTTCTTATAAGATTTCCGGGAAGGACCAGTGCTGGATGTTTGCTGAGCCATCCGTGCACGCCTTTACCAGTCACTATTGAGTGGACTCTGATGTCCAACAAGATTAACTTTTTGCCAGATGGGTGCTGCAGGACTTACTGGTTTGACTGTTTCTTCAGAACTGCCACCTGGGGGGTAGTATTTTGGCATTGATTCAAGATGTGAGGAATTCACAGGTAGAAGTAGCTATCAGAAGAACAAGTTACTTACCTTCAGTAACGTTCTCTCTGCTGGTCAAGCTGTCCACCTGCAGATTCCTCACCGAGCTCTCTTGCCTTCCCGTTCAGACGAATAGTCCTGCATTTTTAATGTCTGGAGCAGAACCTGAAGCTGTGGTGCCACCTAGTGGCACAGGGGAGCTGTTACAGTCTCCAGATCAGTCAAGTACCGGCTAGGAGTCAGGATTCTATTAAAGTATCTACAGGTAGATGGAGTATTCGCCATAAAGATATTTACCAAAGGTAAGTAACATATTCTTCTGGGAGTTGTAGTCTTAGGTCGGTTCAAATGAACCAAATAAATGTTACCAATTACAATGTTGCCACTGAGTAAAATGCTTCAAGTTCCAGAATTTGTTTCAAATCCTTGATTACAAAGTTTCATTGATGTCCATGTTTACAGCTGCCAAAATGGGGCTCATGTTGCTAGTACTGTAAATACAACTTGGAATAAACAATTACAATGCCTGTTTTGTAGTGGAGAGTCTGAAAAGATTGCAAGATATATTTTTCATCTCTGCAAATAACAGGGTTACTGCCAGTATTCCTTTAATTTCCTATTGATGCATAGGAACTATTCCCAAAGGATGATTTAAAATGAACAGAATGAAACTGCAATTGTGCTTTTGGTGTTTGTGTTGTGAGATAACATTTATAAAACATATATTCCGTTTTTGTGTTAAACATTCAAGCATGACTGTTGCTTACTGTTTCTATGTTGACCTGTGATATTTCTCATTGGCTTTCAGAGAGGGGAGATTGAGTTTGAAGTAGTATACGTTGCGCCGGAGGTAGACTCTGATGATGAAAACGTAGAATATGAAGATGAAAGTGGCCACCGTTATCGGTTGTACCTTGATGAGCTGGAAGAAGGTGGAAGGACAGGTGCGAGTAGGAATGACGGAAGTGGGGATGCAAAACCTTCACAGGGTAGGATTAAGTTATATTCATTGATGTCAGCTAAAATTAGATGCGTCTCCAAATCTATTGCACCCCCCCCCCTTTATTTCTCTCCTCTGTTTTTTTACATATACTTTCAATGTTTAGTTTTTTTTCCCATAGTATTTGAGTGCATGTGGTTCAGAAGGGATATTACTGTATCTTGTTGTAGGGATTCTGCACATACACAGAGCTATGCACAGGATAATAGGACCTCGGAGTATAGTGGTGAACCAACCATGCACCTTAGTACCCACAATCCCAATCCGACTAGCGTTGGCGTCTCATTAGCAGCGATGCTACCAATGATTAGACAACCCAGAACACGGTCTCTCTCTCTCAGGACTCGCAGGAGCAAGAACACCCTTTCATAACTCACTCATACCTGTCCACAACGTGCGTAATAAGAGACACAGTATAGTTTAAAATGTTTATTTCAACTATCGTGCTCTAAGATACAGTACACGTGCCAGTACTATCAGCATAATGCATAAGGATAAAATAATAAGCATAGTTACAATTCCATAGAATACAAACGGGGAAAGCATTTCATAAAGCAGTGGATATAGGGCTAAATGACCATACCACTCTCCCCGTGCTATTAGCTAGTTTATTATAAAAATAGAAGACCTCTGGGCATTGTCAGGCGGACCCTCATACCTCAATATCTAGATGCAAGGTTTACATCATCAGACAAGCACAGCTCTTCTCCCTGGAAAGGTTTTTCTCCAAGTGCCTCTAACAGTGAAATCACAGTATTAAAAGCACACGAATTTCTCCAGTGCAGCTGTACGTAGTGTTATGTCTAAGTGCGAGGGACTGGCCAGATCAGCAAGAACAAGGGACGTTGTTTTTCGACCTTGTACATGTTGTGCAGACGTAACCCACAGGGAACAGGAGAAAAGGTGAAAGGCAGACAGTCCTAATATAGCCGGGCACAAGCAGAGGCTGGAAAAACAAAGTCACAAAGTAACATGCGCAAAAAGGCATCATGGCAGCCAGACCTAAGCCAACTTAGCAAGGCAGATCATGAGGCCACAAACCACATGACACCCTCTCCTGGTCAGTCCATTGGCGAAGACATAGGACGAAGACAGAGTTCAATTCGATGGAGCAGAACGGAAACGTCAGTTGTGGAATAGTCCCCAATGAAGGAGAACGAATGGGAAAAAAAAATTGCAAACCAAAAAAAAAAAAAAAATACAGTGAGGCAGGACTCTGAAAGCGGAGGCCCCCCTAATCCAATAGAGTGTAAGTGCAGAAAAACGCCACTCCTTCTAAGAGGATATCGTTGGAATTGTCAGAAAAAAGAGACGCCATCCAGTTCACCAGACCAAAACTGCATTCATGTTCCTCGCAGGAGGGAGCAGTGACCAGCATTGCGGGACAACTTGCGTGATACTCAATATAACTTTGTTGTAGGAGAGTCTGAGCAGCCGCCCAGACATCCTATTGTGCCAAAATTCCAAGTGCAGCCGCACGCGCCATGAAGCCATCACCGGAACAGTCTCGTTCATGGGCCTCTAAGGGGCCCACCAACTGGACAAAATCCGGGTCAGACAGAGACGTATTGGAGAGGCAATAATCCAAGGACCATGAGAAAGGACATCGGAGGCAAGACATCACAGGTTGCACGCAAGTGAAATACGCAAAGCGAAAAGAAAGTCTATAGGACACACTCAGTGTCGCCAATGGGAGGACGCCGAATCCGACGAGGATGCGTTCACTGAGCATCCGGAGTCGACCTTGGTCGAGGAGGCCCCCAGGAAGTGCAGCCATTGCGTAGCAAACAGACCAAAAGCAATATACCAGCCGCTAAGGCAAGGATCAACGGAAAGCCGCCAAAGACGCTGGAAAAAATGGAATGAATAAAAGCCGGTATTACACCAAAGATAGTTTGAAAGGAGGTAACAAGGCCAGAGCCCACAACTTTAAAAAAAAAGTGCACAAGACCTTCGGTGCGTGATGCATTAAAAACACGGTGAATGAGCTCACCCAAATGTTGTGGGAGGTTTGTGTTCAAAAGGGCCTGTATTTCACTGTGGGTACTAGCCACCTGGAGGATGAACGTCTCCCGTGCGGATGTAAGCATAACCTCCTGGTTCAATAATAGCGCCTTTATTCTGCTCAATTTATTGAAATCCACCTTCAAAGTCGGAATGGAAGGCCAAATGGAACTATCTATGATGTCGTGTGGGGGAGGAAAAAGCACATTTTTACAGCACACAACCCGGTGGGAAACAGTTACAATATAGGGGATGCCAGCCAGCATTCCACAGCAGTCTGATTATTCAGAAGGAGATAGCTACCATTCACAAGCACAGTGAAAGTAGGAGAAATAGCAGGAGCAGGAATGCCCTTTAAAACACAAGCAAGATTCGGAGCCGAAACATTACAAGCTCCGTGCAATTTAATGTTTTTGCAAATAAGGGAATGACCCACAGTAGAATCGCATGACTCCCCTGTGAGAAAAACTTCCTTTCCGTCCCTAAGGCATTTATACATGAAAGGCAGGGACCAAAGTTCATGCAGGAAAGCACTGCCCAAGGGCTGAAAACTGCCCACAGGATAATGTTTCATGCATGAACTGAATTCAAATAAAGAAAAAGGCAAGGCGATAACCCCGTGAACTAGCCACACGGCAGAATCCAATTCCGCCACAGAGAATGGTAAGGGCTCTATTTTTTCGATTTGTAATAGAGTGTATGTTGCATCTTTCATTGACATGAATTGCTGTTTCTCAGTTAAATTAAAAGGCAAGAATAAGGCAGAGGTGTTCAAAAAGTGCCAAGGAACTTTACCCATTTTAAGTGTTTGCAAAGTCCTTGCAAACTGCATCACTGAACGCAATTGATTTTGACCATGATACAACATAGAAACATCATCCTGTACAATATCAACAACAGAGGAAATAATATTCTCTAATGTGTAAATGCGGGAAGACAGGGTATTAATACTATTGTCAACAACAGCAAGCACCTTTTCTAAATTTGCTTGATCGATTTCCCGAAGACGGGAAGCAGCTTCAATTTGCGAAAGCTTCCAGAGTTCATTGTAAGTTTCATAAATGAATCTCTTTGGTCGAGGACCACGAGGCCCCAGAACAAAGTCGGACAGATCAATGTTGCCTGATAGGAGGGATAAATGTTGTTTAACAGAATCTAAGGAAGAGTGCTGCAACCACTGTTTACACAATTTACCAACAGAATATGTTGTAACAGTACGAGAGTCAGAAAACATTGGATCTGGCCTATCCTGTTTGTAACCAGGAGCTGAGTCATGAAAACGCAGCTGGCAGGCATTCGATGCTATGGGCCAAGCCAACCAGGGTGACTGAACAAACGTAGAGACATTGAATGAATTGTTTTGAAACAAAGCTTGCAAAGTGTCATGGGAAATATTGAAATGCAAGCTCTCGGTGGGAGTGGAAGACAACACGGGAATGGATGGTGCATTTAATTGTTTGGAAGTAGCCAAACCCCAACAGGTCATTTGATAGACAGTATGATTTAAAAATAAAATTTGGGCCGGGATTAGGCAAGCACGGTGCAAGGCTTCCGTGTCTTGCACCTGCCATGATTTGGAGCCCCAAATAGATTTCAAGTCAATGGTGTCCAGCCAGTACTCATAACCACCCACAGTTAAAGCGTTCAAAAAGGAACCCGAATATAGCAATTTGGTGTGGGTCAACATGATTTTCTGAGTGGACGAAGTGTTTAATTTAAAATAATAGGACCCTGGGTTCGATCTAGCAAAGTCTGTAAATTAAGTAAACTTATTTCTAAGAGTCTGGGAGCTACCTGGCAAAGGGGTCGGACAATGTTCCCATTGTGTGGAATTAAAAGGACCCCGAAGGGTGCTTGGTTTATGGAGAAAGTGGTTGCCCCAATGCTGGTAACAATATAGGTCAGCATAACTTGCAGAATTTAAATACAGATCTTCAGCATTAAAGGCAGCATAATATTTCAAATCAGTAAATAACGATTCAACTGCATACACATCCCAATCGTCAGAATAAATATTACTTTTAACGACATCACCCATTGAAATACGTAGGACATTTGGTACATTTATAATCTCGGTTGGTCCATGAATTTGGAAATTTACCGCATCCCATACGATGCCATCAGCGACTGGGAAAGCTGAAATGTTCACAAAAGTGTGGTCACGCTTTATGATGTGCGAAGAAGAATGTGGAGCCAAAGTTCCAGCGACACAGTTCACTGCAGAGCGTTCTGGTAAATAGTGACCATTGATGAGCAAGAAAAAAACTGTCACAAAGCCAATGGACATGAACAGAAAAATCAGGAATAGTACCAACCAGATGTATGTCCATGGGGGGATCAAAAAATTGTGTCTGAACCAGGATACAAAAATACTGAATCTGGACGGGATAAGTGATGAGGTGGAAGCCGAATCAAAGGAATAACGGGTGGGGCTCAGTGGCGTTGTGGGTTGGTGAGCCACTGACTCGTTGGCTGGATATGTATATTCGGTCTCCTCGTTGCAGGGGGAATCCGGGTAGTCGAGCAGGCGATCAGGCAAGTCTACCATCTCAATGGCCACATCAGTGACCGTGTGGGCTGGAGGGCCACAAACAGTTGTCCTGGAAATGGCTGGACAAGAGACCGCTGGTGTTACACTATTCAGGATCGGCCAGATGTTGTAGCTTGACATTTTCCACTGAGATGTATCTGTTCTCTTTGCGACCAGGAAGCGGTGGTAAGATGACTGTACGAGTACCCTTCAAGCCCTGAAACCGGTGCACGATAAGAGGGGCCACATTTTTTTTTGTTCTCCACCTTCTCTCGGACCAGGTCTCCAACCTTCGGAAGCCAGCCGGCAACCGGAATCTGCAGCGCAGCGTCTGTGGCTGAAGGTAAATGTTCGTTTGCAAGTTTGTCACGGGCTTCTTGTAAGTCCTGCAACATAGTAGAATGGTTATCTACATCAAAGATTGCGGATTGCGCCCCCATGTCTAGACCATCAAGGTCGGGCACAAACGTTCGTATGCCAAAGAGCATTTCGTAGGGGGTCCGCCCACCCAGAGGTCTTCTAGGGAGATTATTAAGTGCACGTTGTACGGTATACAAGTGGGCCAGCCAGTTCCTGCCAGTACCTAAGACTCTAGCTGTCAAGGATTGCTTTAAGTCACGGTTCATTCGTTCAACAATCGAATTACCCTCAGGCCGATATGGAGACGAAAATTTCACCTGCACCCCCCAGTGACCCCATCACATCCTTGTACGCCTTAGAGGCGAACGCCGGACCTTGGTCAGAATGGAAGGTGCCACAGGCAAAAATTCCCACAAAGACACGCAAATCCCTTATGACATTTCGAGCGTCAGCACTCCGTTGTGGCCACACCCAGATGAAACGTGTGCACGAATCCACTGCAACTAAGATGTATTTATATGCAGTGTCAGAAGAAAATGGACCGCAGTGATCCAGGTAAACACACCCAAAAGGTCTGTTAGAAATGCAGAGCGGGGTTTGTGGTGGTCGTGTCACCGTTGAAGGCTTAATTTGCTGACAAACGTCACAAGAAAGCACATAAGTACGGGTCTGCTTATATAAACCACGCCACCAGTAACGCTGCTGCAAGATGGAAACCGTCGCAGACACGCCAGCATGGGCCGAAGCCAAGCCTTCGTGTGCGGCCGTTATCAAGGAATTTCTGCGGTCCGCGTTGGGAATCAGCCGATCACCAACGTCTGGAATGTTTACGTAAGGAACCGGATCGGGACCTACTTGATAAGAGTATTTGGAAGGGAAACCCCGTGGGTAATTAGCACCTTCCTTTGTTGCAGCAATAGCTGCCAAAATATTGTTATCTATTTTAGTCATGGATCTTGTAACTGCTGCTACTGAGCACGTGGCTACTGCTGATTTGGCAGCTTCATCTGCCAAACCGTTACCGACAGCGTGTGCGCCCACACGCTGGTGGCCAAGAGTGTGAATCACCTGTGTGAGAGGCAGACGTTGTTTCAGATCTGCCACTCGAACCCAAAGCATTTTATGCTTAATTGTGCTGCCCTTTGTATCTCTGTAGTCGTTTTGCGACCAGAAGAATAGATTGTCATTGAAAGATTGAACACAGTAGTAAGAATCGCATACAATGAGGGTCGTCACGTCGGGATTAGCGAACTCAAGTGCGAGCACCAAAGCGCGCAGCTCGGCCAATTGTGCAGTACTGTCTCCTAGTGCCTGTGTGTGCACTACAGTCGATTTGAACTCACCGTTCACCATGGTACCTGCAACAATAGCACATGCTGCTGAATAAGCATGCTTGGAACCCGTGGCCGGTTGGGCCGAACCATCGGTATAGATAATACATTCGTACTCCTCAAGCGGTAGTAAAGACAGAGGAGGAGGATGAACAAATTCATACTGTAAGAACTCCTGTGTCTGGAGAGAGGAATCAAAGATAAAAGTGACATCCGGAGACGTCAGAGATGTAGCCCATTGTATCCAACGGGGGTGCAAAGCCTTAGAGTTCGGGACACTTGCTTTCGTCACTGCCTCAAGGGCAGGATATGGTGTTACCACCAAAATGCGTTTTTCCTGTGCCAGTGCACCTTCCTTTAGAATCGCCATTTGCACTGCAGTCAAAACTTTCTCCACAGAGGAGAAGCGCATTTCTGCGGAAGGGTAAAGATGTGACTTGTATGCAATCGGTACTGTCTCACCTTCGTTAAAGGTTAAGTACGTGAAACCCACTCCCCCTGGAGCGATCCTAATCACCAGGTTTGTGTGGTTATCACGAGTCAAAAAGAATTTAGATTCAAGTAGATCAGACTGCAAAGATTGCAGTATAGAGGAATGCTCGGGAAGCCAGCATGACTTCGAAAAGTTAGGTTGTATCAAGGCATAAAGAGGCTTGATACGCTGGGCATATTCTGGAATGTAAGTACGCCCGAAGTTCAGAAAACCCAGTAAAGACTGAAGCTTATTCAGAGTGGTTGGAGGGCACAAAAGTGCGCATTTCTCCAAGAAATGGGGAGCTAAGCCCTTACCTTCATTATTGAGCTCATAGCCCAAAAACAAAACGGTAAATTCGGCAATGTGAGATTTGGCAAAATTAAATTTGTAGCCTAAGACCGCAAATTCAAGAATAATGCGGTCCACTCGGGAAAGATGCGGCCATAATTCGTCGTCTGTCAGATAGATGTCGACGTACGAACACGCATCTGGGTCTATGCTGTCCAACAGAGAAACAACACGGGCTGCGAATACACCCGGGCTGTTTTTGTAGCCCATGGGTAAACGCCGGAATTTGAATTATTTACCACCGGAAGTGAAAGCGCTCCATTGGCTACACTCCAGGGACAAGTTGTGCGTGTAAAATCCATTGGTTAGGTCAAGTGTCGTTTTATATTTTTTACGAACAAGACTGTCTACAAGCGCAGAACTGTGTGTATTTTGCACCGCAAAGGTCCGACAATGAGAGTTCAAATGTAAGTAATCCAATACTAGGCGGTACGATCCATCGGGTTTAGAAACCGCGAAAAGGGGATTATTCATTGGTGATACGCATGTTTCAATTACTCCTTGATATTCTAACTGTGTCAGAATATCGGAAACGGGACCTTTAGCTTCCCGCTTGATGGGATATTGGGGTTGTGGCTGTGGCAGCGACCGCAAAGGAATATCATGGGGGGGGTGAGTCTTCATCCCAGCCCACGTGGTTGCGGTATAACGCCGGAGCCAGGGCCCCAGCCCACTCAGCTGCGAGAGCCTCCGCTTTGTCCTTGGGGACATGACGAGAAAAGCTCGGAAGGATTACCTCCTCCCCTCTACGCGCAGCAAGTACGAATGGGGGCGGCCAATCCGCCTCTGCCAACAAAATGTCGTAAGAAGAGGTCAGATTCTCCCAAAAAATCCCTTTAATAACATGCTGTATGTCCCCTTCAATTTGAAGGACAATATTAAATAGTCTATCAGGGGGTGCCACTCTGGTGTCTGCTGTCTCAACAGTAATGAATGTGTCAGTTGCTGTCGCCTCCACATGAGGACGTAGCGCCTCCCGCACTATGGTAACTTCCGCGGCGCTGTCTAGGAGCGTTACTGCCCACGTCCAATTCAGGAGTCTCGTTCTCACCGTCTGTGGCATACCTCGCTGTTACAGCTGCAACTTTTTTCTTCTGAAACTGTGGGCGAGAACGTTGAAATTCTTCTGGTTTCCCTCTGACTTGTTGTCGAGGTTGGTCTCGTCCCTGTGGAGCCTCTCGACCCCTGCCTCTATCCTGGCGATCTCCTCCACCAGCCTGGGAGGTCAACGGTGCCTGTGGAGAACGAGGAGAACGCGTATCAGGGACTTGAAATCTCTCTGGAGATTTAATTCTCGCTCTGTCGCGCAAATCATAAGTGCGTTCAGAAGATACGGAAACCGGGGATGTGCCTCGCGACCCTGGTTTTTTCTGTTTACCCTGTTTCTTCAACCTCCAGCTCTTTTTAGTAAAGAACGGTTTCTCATCTTTCTCAGACTGAGTTTTTTGTTGTGGCTGTGATTGAGTGCGTTTTAGCAAAAGGCTTAACTCCCAGACTATTGCGGCCAATGGTTTTGTAAGCCTGTGCAATAATTTTTGGTAATTTGCGTGGCTTGTCCGGTTCTGGGACCAAAGCATTAGCTACTTGAAAGTTAACTGCATCGCCCTTGACGTTCGCAAGGATTAAATCGGCTACTACATCGAACACTCCCACCAGTCTCATCCCCAATTCCACAGCCGCTTCAGGGCCATGCTCATCCTGCACGCGTTTAATTACAGAGAGGAGAACTGTCATGGAAGGAGTGCCGAAACACTTCGCATACACCGCTGCGAATACCTTACCCCAGTTGTTGCATGCTGCCAACTCGGGTATTAAGTCTTTCGGCAAACTAATCGTCAAAATCCTGTGTTTTTCCACAGGAGAAGTATTGGGAAAAACTGCCTCCAGCTGGTCAAATTTTTCTGCAAGCCAATAAGGCAAATCGTCCTTATTTTGTGGGCGCTTGCCCATCACCGAATTAACCATGACGGGACTTATGGTTACACCGCCCGGTCCAGCTGGATGCACTGCAACTCCAGGAGGGGCTCCCTGGACGTTGCCTGTAACATACTGTACTAAAGCTCTGTGCACACGTATCAAAGACGTATGCAATTCACGCAGCTCAGCAACCGTAAGCGTCATATAACGCGGATGTGGGGTATACCCGGCCAAAACTGACCAAGTGGCCCCGTCTATAGATAGGGGGCCTAAACGAACCGGTGTGACCGGATGTGGGAGAGCGCCATTAAACCAAATACAGTGTTGCCATGCCGTAAGTGGTACTTCAAGAGCCTGATAAGGCCGATAAGCATTGGGTAGGGTGGTGAGAGTGTACTCATGGAACAAATCGTCTGCTCCATCAACCGCCGGAAAAGTGACCCAAGAGTAAAACACCTCAAAGTGGTGAGCCGGGTCAGCTTGCACCACAAAGATTAGTGAGACACCCGCGTCGGGCACTCCATAAGCCAGTAAATGAGCCCGGAGCGCAGCGCTGCTATGTGCCGGGATATTTATATCCGCCATTAAGACCAGAAATGATCGACAACCTAATATGAGGCAGCACAATATAGGGTTTTATTTAAACACCTTTTAATAACTTCAAGCTTGAAAGAACCTATAAAAACGTCAATATAGGAGGTATCACCCTCACACACGCTTCCCGAAGCGTCTGCGAAGGGTGTTGTGGACAAGCACAAGTACTACTCCAGCATCTCGCAGATAAGCAGCCCACTACGCTGGTGGCGCCATGTTGTAGGGATTCTGCACATACACAGAGCTATGCACAGGATAATAGGAACTCGGAGTATAGTGGTGAACCAACCATGCACCTTAGTACCCACAATCCCAATCCGACTAGCGTTAGCGTCTCATTAGCAGCGATGCTACCAATGATTAAACAACCCAGAACACGGTCTCTCTCTCTCTCAGGACTCGCAGGAGCAAAAACACCCTTTCATAACTCACTCATACCTGTCCACAACGTGCGTAATAAGAGACACAGTATAGTTTAAAATGTTTATTTCAACTATCGTGCTCTAAGATACAGTACACGTGCCAGTACTATCAGCATAATGCATAAGGATAAAATAATAAACATAGTTACAATTCCATAGAATACAAACGGGGAAAGCATTTCATAAAGCAGTGGATATAGGGCTAAATGACCATACCACCCTCCCCGTGCTATTAGCTAGTTTATTATAAAAATAGAAGACCTCTGGGCATTGTCAGGCGGACCCTCATACCTCAATATCTAGATGCAAGGTTTACATCATCAGACAAGCACAGCTCTTCTCCCTGGAAAGGTTTTTCTCCAAATGCCTCTAACAGTGAAATCACAATATTAAAAAGCACATGAATTTCTCCAGTGCAGCTGTACGTAGTGTTATGTCTAAGTGCGAGGGACTGGCCAGATCAGCAAGAACAAGGGACGTTGTTTTTCGACCTTGTACATGTTGTGCAGACGTAACCCACAGGGAACAGGAGAAAAGGTGAAAGACAGACAGTCCTAATATAGCCGGGCACAAGCAGAGGCTGGAAAAACAAAGTCACAAAGTAACGTGCACAAAAAGGTATCATGGCAGCCAGACCTAAGCCAACTTAGCAAGGCAGACCATGAGGCCACAAACCACATGACAATCTACCTACCTGTATTGCAGTATATTAGTCCAAATTTGCTGTCCATCGGTGATCAGGATTACTGAGTAAAGGTAGCAACACCTTGCTATGTAGTAGTTTCCTTCAATTCCAACAGTAGGTAGCTCCTTTCGGTTTCAGTGAGATTAAGGTAAGGTGTGGTGTTTCTTCTGGAGGGGTGGCAAGCATGGAGAGCACTTTCGATGATGGACACTGATTGTGCTGTGTTCTCACTGTCACACTCACAATCTTTAAATGTCCTTGCCTGCTACTCATCTAACAGTTTCCACACATAATATTCTCTTTTGGCCCCTAATCTTTTACTGGCACTCCTATATTACTCTCCCCTGCTTCCTCTTTGTCTACACCGTTGACAAGTCATATCTGTTCACGTGCTCTGTTGTCCTACCCTTTTATTCACATGCTGTGAAGTGGCTTTGGCTATGTGTTAGTGCAAGTAAGTAAGTAAATACATTTTGCCTCTTCCTTACCCCCATCTGCTTACTTTCTCAATTCAGTCAGGAAAACTTTTTACAGTAATTTACTTAGACCGTGCTTTGATAGTTTCAGTAAAACAATCAAAACTGTGCCTCGTCCCAACGAAATAGAAATACCCATACTGTTTCCACACAATTCTGCTCGGTTCTGTGTGTGTCTAGCAACTGAGCCAAAGGGAGCACTCTTATGGTTTTGTATAAGTAGCTTTCAGACACATTGTCTCCTTTTAGACACAGCATAAAAAGATCCTGTCACAAGTCAGTAGTAAGAATTCTTACTATCGTGTTTGTTACACCTTTCTCAAAATAATCTGGCATCCCAGAGTTTTCTGAACTTTTAAGACTTGCATTAAAATGAAATTTCAGCCTAAACTCATGTGATCTTTTTATTTTTTCGAAAGTGACCAAGCCACCAATTGGTCACCCCAAATGTCTTTCGTTTGTAGTCAGCATATTGATCAAATAATTCAGTAAAATAAATGTATCTAATATCCATGCCTCTTGTAGCAATACAAACTAATGACCAGTGTTCCACTCAAAAGAAATCCGGTAAACAAAGTTTTTATTTGTCCTGAGATTCTCCATGAAGTAGCTTCCTGTTTTTTTTTTTACTGAAGAGCCGCCACTAAAACAATCAGAACACGTTCCCTGAGAAGATTTTGGGAAATACAGCCATGTTTGATTTTTATGAACCCTAGCTAACATCGCATTTGACCAAGTGGTATGCTCCAAAGTGCACCACTGATCTGAAGATCTGGTTTTCCATCAGATCTGTGTGAGAATGTGATTGAATGAAATGGTTATGGAGGAGTTTCAACTCTTGGGTCTCGTGCCATTGGTGTTTCAGTTGGATGTCTTGGTGCGACCATAGATCATGTGTTTAAGACTTCAAACTTGTTACTGCACCTTTTTTTATTCATTACCAGTTGCCAGGCCCTTTTTAACTAATTCTGTGTCCACCCATAACTACTCCCTTTGCCCACAAGATATTTAAATTTCATCTTCATGGGAGCTAAATAATATTGATAATGTATTTGAGAAGTTCACAAATTTAAGATGTGTGAAGATTTCAATGTGTGTAATTCAGGAATACCACTGAGAGCAAGAAGTCTGATCTATGTAGAGATGCTAATTGTTTGTTAGTATCAATCTGTATCTTCTGTCTTCAAAAATTGGGTGGATTCCAATTGCCTTTTGTTTTTAGAATCTGAAAGAGACACGTTAGTGACAGATTCCTTACCTTAGAATATCCCCAGGCTTCAGGCTGGATCCGGAAAGTTTTTGCGTAGCAGTACCCTTGCGCGTCGGTAGGCGGCGTCGTGCGGCTCCGCGTCCGTCGTCGGCGTCGTGATCGCCGGGATGACGTCGCGGGCAGTACTTGGGCGCCGCCCCTGCGCGCTGACGTCAGTTCTTCTTTTCCGCGCCAGCAAGCGCAGATCCGGGAAGAGCAGTGCCCTAGTCATTTTTGACTAACTTTTTTGGTGAATTTTTTCACTGTTTTTCCAATCGACTTCAAGGTGTCGTAGGGATGCCCGGGTTTAAACGTTGCGGTGACTGTGCTCGGATGATGTCCATCACAGACCCGCATCGGGAGTGTCTCTTCTGCCTCGGCCGAGGCCACGACAGAGTCTTGTTCCGACTGCCGGGCCCTCAATCCGAAAGCTTTGCGAGGCGGTCTCGAAAGCTCCTCGAGGCCCGGCATTCGGCTCCGCGCAAGCCCCGGTCGCGTGAGAGGTCCAGGGGTCGATCGCGGAGTCCACACCGGTCGTCGGCATCGAAGTCTTCTTCGTCCGGTAAGTCCAAATGCAAAAAGTCCAAAAAGCATCGTCGCTCTAGGACTTCGCCTCGCCGGTCTCGCGACTCGGCTGAGGCCCCTCCCGGCACCGTCCCCGCGGCCCCGGACATGCCTGAGGAGTCGCACCCGCAATACCCGTCCTTCCCGGGTTCGGGTGCGGATCCGGCCCAAGTACAGGACTTCCTGTCGGCCATGGCTCCGCCTCTTCGGGCCTCAAGGTCCCCTCCGGTGCGCCTTCGGGCCCCGCGGGCCCTGATGGGGTTGCTCCGGCGTCGCCGTCGGCTCCGGCCCCGGCGTCGCCCGTGCCTCCTGCCTCGATCCCGGCTCCGGCCCCGGCCTCGATCCCGGCTCCACAACCTCCATCGACGCCGGTCGACCTAACGACACCTCCGCCGGCGCCCGATGTCTCCGGTGCCGTTCTCGACGCCGCCTGGGGCTCCGGGCGGCGTCTTCCCCAGTTCCTTCCGGCTCCGGACATGGACCCGGACCGACGTCGCTCGACGCCGGTTCCGGCGCCCGATGGGACCTTGGGTCCCAAATGTCCCTCCTCCTCCTTATTTTGAACCAGAGGAGGACCAGGAGGACTGGGAGGGGTCTGATGACCCTCTGACACAACAGTGTCAGTACGATGAGGACTGGACAGAGGGTCTAGGGGATGCCAGTGGTCTAGATACTTCCCTGACACTGGCATGCTGTCTCCTCCCGTGGCTACGGAGGAGGGAGCCAATTTTGCAACGGTGTTGCGTAGGGCGGCTGGGGCCTTACGTCTCCAACTCCCTACTGTGGCGGTCAAAACTAATATCTTGACAGAGGTGCTTCAGCCGGCAGCCTCCTCTACGGAGACTGTGCTGCCGTTTAACGTCGCCCTCACTGACGTTCTTTTGGGAGCCTGGTCCAAGCCCAACACAGGGGCTCCTGTGGATAGGAACGTGTCCCGACGCCATCGCCCAGCTCCGGGCGACCCCTGTTTCTCTCTGTCCACCCCACTCCTGAGAGCTTGGTTGTCCAAGCCTCCGCTTCCCAAACCGCCTTCCCTACCGCCCCACCGGATAGGGAATCCAAACGCCTGGATCAATTTGGGAAGAAGGGTTTTTCTTCCTCCAGTGCTGGCTTGCGGTCCATCAACACCGCTTGTCTTTTGGGCCGATATACCCACTCCTTGTGGGATTCGGTGGCGACTGTCTTGCCCCAGTGTTCTGAGGAGGTCCAGACACTGCTTTCCCGCGCCATTGCGGAAGGAAGGGATGCGGCCAAATACACCATACGATGTGGCCTTGATACCGCCGACTCGCTGGGCAGGTCTATTGCAACGACGGTGGCGCTGCGACGCCACGCCTGGCTGAGAACCACTGGTTTTTCAGGGGATGTCCAGAATACTCTCATGGACATGCCCTTTGATGGAGTCGGTCTTTTTGGGTCCAAAGCAGACCATGCGTTGGAGCGCTTTAAGGACTCACGGGCTACTGCCAAGTCCCTGGGCCTTTCTGCTACACGCCCTCCGCTGACTTCTGCTTTTCGCCCCTATCGTGGCCACGGTAGGGGCGCCCGTCACGTCAGCAGCCCAGCCACCGGCCCGCGCAGCAGGCGTCTTCGTGTGGCCGAGGACGTGGATTCCGCCGTGGCGGATCGGGCAACCAGCGTGCGGGTCAGGCCACCACCTCCAACCCGTCCGCGGCCTCCAAGCCCTCCTAGTCCCTCCTTTCAGGTGCACAGCACGCCAGTAGGGGCAGGGTCCGCCATCACCTTCCCCACTGGCGTACCATCACCTCGGACAGGTGGGTCTTGGACATTGTCCGAAGGGGCTACTCCCTCCCCTTCGAGACCACCCCCCCAGCCATGCCACCTCAATTCCACCGCATGTCAGGGGATCACTTGGTACTTCTGCAGAAGGAAGTCACGGCCCTCTTGGCCAACAGGGCCATCGAGCATGTTCCGACCCCAGAAGTAGGGCGTGGTTGCTACTCCCACTACTTCCTGGTGCCCAAAAAGGACAAGGAGGAGAAGTTCAAGATGCTCACCTTAGCTCAGGTCTTGACTGCCCTCGACCCTGGAGACTGGTTGGTGGCGTTGGACTTGCAGGACGCATATTTCCACATCCCCGTCCTGCCGGCCCACCGGCGTTACCTCCGGTTCACGGTAGGCCCCGAGCATTTTCAGTTCACCGTGCTCCCCTTTGGCCTTACCAGTGACCCTTGGGTGTTCACGAAAGTGTTGGCGGTGGTCGCAGCTCATCTGCGCCGGGCAGGGGTTTCAGTCTTCCCCTACCTCGACGACTGGCTGCTGAAGGCGGGCTCGTCCCAGGCAGTCGTCTCCCACCTCCAGACTACGGCCGAACTCCTGCACTCGCTGGGGTTCTCCATCAATGTGCCGAAGTCGCATCTGATTCCTTCTCCACAGCTCCTTTTCATCGGAGCAGTTCTGGACACGACGCAGTTTCGGGCCTATCCTCCCGAACGGCGAGTCCGGGATATTCAGGCTATGATTCCGATCTTTCAGCCTTTATCCTGGGTTTCGGTACGGATGACCCTGAGGCTGCTGGGCCTCATGGCCTCCTGCATCCTGCTGGTCACTCATGCCAGATGGCATATGCGGGCTCTGCAGTGGGACCTGAAGTTCCAGTGGGCGCAGCACCAGGGCAACCTGTCCGATCACGTCCAGATCTCGGAGGGGACTGCAAAACAGTTGCAGTGGTGGCTCTCGAACCGGCAATGGGTCATGGGCAGATCCCTCTCCCTTCCCCAGCCAGAGCACACAGTTGTGACGGACGCGTCCCTTCTGGGATGGGGCGGTCACATGGGAGAGGCGGAGATCAGAGGCCTCTAGTCTCCGGCAGAGTCCCGGCTCCATATCAACATTCTGGAGCTCCAGGCGATCCGACTTGCACTCGAGGCATTCCTTCCCTCTGTCAAAGGGAAGGTAGTGCAGGTGTTCACCGACAACACCACCGCCATGTGGTACTGCAACAAGCGGGGTGGGGTCGTGGACCCTTTGTCAGGAGGCTCTGCGCCTCTGGACATGGCTGGAACATCAGGGCATGTTCCTGATGGTTCAACACCTGACAGGTTCCCTGAACGCCAGGGCGGACGAACTCAGCCGCAGGTGCATGATGGATCACGAATGGCGTCTTCACTCGGAAGTGGCGCAAGGACTCTTTCTACAGTGGGGAGAGCCTTGGTTAGATCTATTCGCCACCGAAGAGAACGCGCAATGTCATCAGTTCTGCGCGTTGGAATTTCCAAGGCGGCACTCGCTCGGCGACGCTTTCGTCGCGAGTGGAGTTGCGGTCTGTTGTACGCCTTTCCACCTATACCACTTCTACCCAGAGTGTTGAAGAAGATTCGGCACGACCGGGCCCAAGTCATTCTTGTGGCTCCGGACTGGGCTCGAAGAGTTTGGTATCCCGAGCTACTCAATATGAGCGTAGATCCCCGATCCGTCTGCCTCTTCGGGAGGATCTTCTGTCGCAGCAGCAGGGGACGGTCCTCCACCCGAACCTGTCCAGTCTACACCTGCTTGCGTGGAGATTGAGCGGCGGCAGTTGATTCCTTCGACTTGCCTCCCGAAGTTTGTGATGTGATTCTGGCAGCCAGGCGTCCCTCCACTAAGGTGGTATACGCCTGCAGGTGGAACAAATTTGTGGCATGGTGCACAGCAAAGGCTGTGAATCCCCTCTCTGCCCCTCTTTCTGAGGTTCTTCTGTTCCTCCTTTCACTGGCCCAACAGGGTTCTGCCCTGGGTACCATCAAGGGTTATCTTTGTGCTATCTCGGCCTTCCTCAGGCTCCCTGATCAGCCCTCCCTTTTCAAGTCCCCTGTTGTTAACAGGTTCTTAAAAGGCATTACTCACCTCTTCCCTCCTGTTCCGTTTGTGATGCCTCAGTGGGACTTAAACTTGGTTCTTACCTTTTAATGTGCGCTCCCTTTGAGCCTCTACATAACTGTCCTCTTCGTCTTCTAACTCTGAAGACAGCCTTTCTGGTGGCCATCACCTCCGCTCGGCGGGTGAGTGAGCTCCAGGCTCTATCTTGCAAACCTCCCTTTCTGTCTGTTCATCCAGACAAGGTTGTTCTTCGGACGCGTCCGTCCTTCTTGCCAAAGGTGGTTACTGCTTTCCACATTGGGCAGACCATCACTTTGCCCACCTTCTTTCCGCCTCCGCATCCTTCCAGAGAGGAAGAGAGGCTCCATCGTCTGGACCCAAAACGTGCGCTCTCCTTCTATATTGACCGCACAAAACACTTCCGGGTGGATGACCAGCTCTTTGTTGGCTACGTGGGCGCCAAAAGGTCGGGCGGTGCACAAACGAACCATCTCCCGCTGGGTTACCTTGTGCATCAAGACCTGCTATTCTTTGGCTAAAAGGAGCCTCCTGTTGGGCTGCGTGCCCATTCCACCAGGGCAACCGCTGCTACCACGGCCTTGGGCCGCGGTGTTCCGCTGCCGGTTATCTGTCAGGCAGCTACGTGGGCCTCGCTGCACATGTTTACAAAGCATTACTGCCTTGACAGTCAGGTCCGGAGGGACGGCTTCTTTGGCCGTTCTGTCCTCCAGGACTTCCTTGTCTGATCTTTGTTCGCAGACCCACCACCGGGGTTGGTATTGCTGGGGTATCTATTCTAAGGTAAGGAATCTGTCACTAACGTGTCTCTTTCAGATGCACAAGTTACTAACTTGTGTAACGATATATCTGTAAGAGACAGTAGTTAGTGACAGATTCTCTACCGCCCACCCATCCTCCCCGTTCTGCAAACTGATTTCTAGGGTTAAGGACATCCCTTTCAGGGCCCTAGTATTTTTCAGACACCTATGTCAGCTTCTTGCATGGCTCTGCGTTCCTGGCGCGGAAAGTCGTGTACAGAACTGACGTCAGCGCGCAGGGCGGCGCCTAAGTACTGCCCGCGACGTCATCCCGGCGATCACGACGCCGACGACGGATGCGGAGCCGCACGACGCCGCCTACCGACGCGCAAGGGTACTGCTACGCAAAAACTTTCCGGATCCAGCCTGACGCCTGGGGATATTCTAAGGTAAGGAATCTGTCACTAACTACTGTCTCTTACAGATATATCGTTACACAAGTTAGTAACTTGTGCTTTAGCTAGAAGATGAAGACTGCTAGCCAGCTCCTGAAAACATATATTAATATGCTACTTGCTTTGAGTCTATATTTTTCTTTTTCTGTTCCCTACTAATTCCGGAAACTGGGACCAAAGAATACCTTTTAACTACTTACCTTCCACCCTGCTTGCATTTCACTATACTCTAGTGAAGAGAATTATCCCAGTTCTTGTGCCTTGGAGGCAGGAAAGAAGCTGCAACTACACACACCTCCCAGCATGATTGCCAAGTGATATCCTTGGCTTTTTCCGTTACATATTTAGATCAATTGTGTAAGTACAGTCTTCCTACAAAATAATGTAAACATCATCTGCTATTTGAAGAATGCAGTGATCTTTACAAACAATTAAGTTTTAGTGGATTTGCAAATAACTTGCACTGTGATGTGTCTTTAAGTTGTGTGTCAAGCTAGGCCATTCCGCAACCCTTCTGACAGACATAACGTTCTTGTTGAACAGGATTCTTCTCACTATTCATTTTCTCCAACATCGTCACTGCACCTAATGAAGCTCTCCTTATAGCCTATTCATTCTGCAGAGCAGATAGAGAAATAAGAGACATAAAATAAATCTTAATAGCCAATTTAGTCCGATAAAGTGATGTACCCAAGGATTGTCACATAGATTGATTTGTACATGGAGTAGTCTGTACTAGCCCTTTCTCATTCAGATGGGTTATATTTGCAGAGTAAGTTCATTAGCCTGATTTTTTTAAATTTTATTTTATTAATAAACATGGCCACCTTTGCTGCACAACGTCATACAAAGAACAAAACGCCATTGTATAGTTAAGAAAGTTCAAAATCCCTAACGCTGTATCCTTCCTTAGCTTCACACCAAAAATAATCAAGTGCAGCACAATATATATTGAATATAATTGTGGCAGCTCCTTCTGCCCTAGACCGTCGTCCGCTAGCAAGATGGAGCTCACGTAACACGCTTGCATGCTATTTTTTTTTTTTTTTTTACGGAGTTTTATATAGCGCGAACTTGACCTGAAGGCTTTACACGAGCACCAGTTGCATTACATGAGGACACATTCATTTTTGTTAGGCACGGGGAGATTAAGTGATTTGCTCAGAATCACAGGATGTTGCGCGTCCTTGCCGAGACTTGAACCCGGTTCCCCAGATTTAAGGTCGACCGCCCTAGCCGTTAGGCCAACTCCTCTCCCTATGAGAGGAGTTGCCTGATGACACGCTACATTTCAAATGCTCCCCTCGCATCTCCAAGCAGTGCAAATAAAACTATCCTATAACTGAGCAAGTCGTGCTGCATCATGGAGGACGCAGGAATGTGAATTAAAGTAGGAACTGTGCAATGTTATCAGTTTTCTCAGGTTAAAAGTACAGATGTAGCTGGTTACAGCTCAAGGGCTCTTAAACACACTGCCCATGCTTAAAAATGTGGAATTAATTTTGCACCCAATGAATGGGAGAATTGTCTGCTGGAGAACATTATGTGTCCGATAGGTGTAGGAAGTGACATGTCCCTACAAATGTATGAGGATCTAAGATTTACAAATGTCACCCTTTAGGAATTTTTGAATTGTTAAGTAAGAGTAAATCTAGTGCAACAACAGGCTCTACTTCTAGATTTACTCTTTCTTATCTTTGTGAATCAAGTCTATAATGTCCAACAACTCAGTAAATATGATTAGCAGAACTAAGACCTGATGAACTCTTTACCTACTGTATGAGAAGAGTTATTGAGAACTCTTCACTCACTTAGAGCCAATCCATGGTTTCTATTCCAGCAGCTCTGATTAGTTTGGATTTTTCTGCGTGGTTGCTAGCATCACTTGCTAAGTCTCCTTCAGAACTAAATATTTTCTTTGACTTACTTTCTTCCTGATATTAAACTTAGGTCTCTGTGAAATTGATTTAACTTTATATATTGTTCATATGAATGTACCTGAAGTCTCCCGAAGATGGACACAAATGTGGAGGAAGAGCGATGCTTTTTAGAGTGAAAAAAAGCAACTTTGAAGTCCTATTAGTTGTAGTTGTTGATTCCCACACTACTCTGACTGTAGCTTCCTGTACTGTATTTCTTTTGGCAGTGGCTATCTGAATGCCTGCCTTTGTTCTGGCTGTTGCTGTCTCTGCCTGCCTAGTTCTTCTGACTCTTTTATAGTCTTCTGGCTATAGTTGCCTGTATTGGGCACTGCACCACTGGATGTATCTGTATGTCGCAATACTATTCTTCTGGCCCCAATTGTCTGTACCAACACCATTTTCCTAGCTGTTTCTACACCTCTTTCTAGATGTAGCTCTCTGTACCCATACTGTTCTTCTCGCTGTAGCTTCCTCTACTTATGTTGATACTAGCCCTCCGTCTATCCTGGATCCAGAACTTGTTTGTCAGTTTTGTAAATTTATTTTTCGATAGGGATTACATCTAATTTGTCTAATATTACACTGTATTTATTTGCAGTTAATAAAACTATCTTGTCTTTGGCAGTGTTTGAGAGAAAGCCAGTTCAGGATGGCCACGAAAATGGGGACCTCGGTTCATCAAGTGAGACTGCTTCAGAAGACACTGTACCTAAACATGCAAATCCAGTATCGTAAAAATCTCCCAGGAGGACTGAACTCATGAAACACAAGACATGGATAATCAGTATACCGTTCCAAAGTTTATATTCAAGGACTGGGCGCAGCGCACTATGGGAAGCCGAAGACCGGCTGTAATACTGTTGACTAAAAGGCGGTTACCTCAGGGTTTCTTTGTGAGCAAATCTAAAAGAGTAAAACTATCCTTTTTCTCTTCCTCCCATTCACGATAGTTGTTAAAATGTTGCAAATGTGATTACCACTTTTTTTAATTAAATGTACATCGAAAGATGTAGTTTGTGGAAGGATGCTTCAGGGTGTGTGGTCTTGACATAAATTTGATGTTCTTGATATTCCGCTCTTCTTTTAGTAAACACGACAGTGACCTGGAATTGTATATAGAAATAGCTCATTGAATTCTGTTTAGTCTTACTATTTCATTATCACTTTATGCAGAATATTTACCAGAAAAGAGCTGAAAATGGGCAGTATTCCAAATATATATATTAAATAACCTGAACAGCAGTTTCAAATTATGTGCACTTTTGGGCATGGTAATCGAGATCAACACGCGAATATCCTTCCTTCTAGGATAGACAAGGGGATATAAGATGGTTTTTATAAATTCTGAGTTGTTCAAGGGCACTTGATGCCTGGTACTTGATCAGATTTTAAAATAGTATTCAAGGACAAGAGCTGGCCTTCTGCTTATTTAAAGCTGAACTTATCTGCATCTTGAAGCCGGAGGCATGTGTGATGCATGAGAAATCGGTGGAGAGGGCCGTTTCTCCCCGTGTCCTGCACCTTTACATGTTGTAGGCAAACCTGGGGCTCTTTGTGCTGTTGAACAGTCCCATAGGAAAGCATGAAGTTAAGCCCGCTCTCATACACGCTTCCCTGCAGGCACTTTTCCCAGAGTGTAGAGGAATTCTTCGTGCATTTTGACAGAAAAACTGAGTGGCATTTGTGCTTGGCTTGCTTTGCAGTGCACATACATTTCACCCCTTGGAGGAATATCAATGGATCCCTTGTTTAATGTTTATAACTGGTGAAACAAGACAGTTTTTGTCTCTAAGTGCACTATATATGGTTTATGGTTCATAGGAAGATCTTTAAAATGTATATACCTTATTCAAGGATTAATCTATTTATAAATCTAAACCTATTGCTCATTGTGTGGTCTTTCTCTTCATGGCTCAGTTTACCAAAACACAGTATCTATACATACACTAAGCATTGTTTGTTTCTATCATTTTATAGTGTGGTGTTTGTCCTATTATTTATTGTTACATCATATAGTAATGCTTCAGGGTATTGGCTCCTGGACCTGGCAAAAGCGTGAAAGTGCTCGGTCAGCTAGACATATCGTAAAAGATGGACTTTTTCTCTGCATTTTACAGTGGGAAAGTGAATACCAGTTATGGCAGGCACACTCTTCACCAAACATAATTGTATATTTACTATTTGATATCATGGGTAGTCTGTCAGTGCACTTTAGCCCAGCGTGGATATTTCTGTCTACTAATCAACTGTTAAGTTGATCTGAAAAACTACATGTGGCGGGAAAGAAGTTGCTACCCAAAATTCCACCCCAACCATTGAAAGCTTCATATGAACTTTTTTATTTTGAACATAGTGCCAGGGCACGTTTCACAAGTCTGGCACTATATTCTAAGCTAGATTTGGTCACGGAGCCATGCAGCATAGCAGTTGTAGATTCTTTAAGTCAGAGCTATGGTTTGGCAAAGACTCTAGTATAACTGGGCCGCTCAGATGTGACGCAAACCATCATGCTCTGCCTATTTGCACTTTTATGCTGCTGAATTACGTACCTTGTTATTGCAGTGAGGTTGCCCTGTTACTTATTTAAAAAGCTTTAATTGACCCATTAGTGGAAGACGTAATGAACTTAAAGGCAGGGTGTGTTCTTAAATTAATGAAGCTTTTTATGGTCCTTTGGGGCAATAAACCCACCACTATTTTTAAATGCAGTGCAGCTAATGGTAGCCAAAAACCTAAATCTTACCGCTTCATTTTGGAGTAGGTTATGCAAATCTGAGGTGCAGTTAGTCTATGCAGATACTCTGAACTCTTTAATTTCTTACAGAAGAGGAGTGAACAGTGATGTAATACAAGAGCTGCCTCATTAAAGCATGCTCAAGTGGTAAGCTGTGATGCCCATTACCAATAGAGGAACAGATTTACCTATATCAGCTTGCCTTTGGCCCAGTCCATAATTAAAGAGTGCAATCTGAGCTGTTGCTTCCCCCCCAGTAATAGAAGTCTAGAAACTACTTGCTTATCCAGCCGACAGTATTTCAGAAATGCACCTTCTGATCGGAACAGATTTCAAGAAACCGGAAAGCAGATCGTCAGTTGGCTATCATCAAATATATGTGTATGCAGAGGGCCTTTTCACATAGATCTCTGCTTTTTTGCTAACTATAACATTATTTACTGCTATGCAGACGGCGGGTCACATTTGGTGCAGTTGCAAAGGTTTTAAATACATTCAGGCTTGCTTAGCACAAAGCTTCAGTTTATGTAACCTGCTGTGATTTGCCCTATAAAATATGAGCTGTCTCACTTGTGCCAGGAATTGGAATACATAATTAGAAAGCTTTTTGTTTGGTTTTTCCCTTTTTAACACCTCTTATGTTTAGTGTTGTACGTTTCTTTTCACTTTGAATGTGTTTTGTTAACATTTTACTGCACATTTCCTGTTTAACATCTACTTTCTGTTGTTCAAAAGATTGATATATGGAGACCTGGTTCAACCTATAAAAGCCTTATTGGATTCACCCATGTGTCCGGTGGTAATGTGGGTTTGCTGGCTGCTCGGTTACCCTTTTACTAGCCGGCATATTATAAATATACTTGGCTGCTATAAAGTTAGAGGCAGCTTATTTCTCGCCTTTAAACCTTGCTATTATCATTTATTCTTGAGCCAAGTGACTATCAATAACTTTCGCATCAGAAACGCCTTATTGCTACTTGTTTATTTTCATCGGGTTAAAGCTGATCAGTTTGAAAATGATTTATTTGTAAGATGTGTTTCTTTGTATTCTTGATCACTGTGTGCATTTTTTTGGTCCTCTCCAGTATCCTTACCTCTCTCTACACCATTAGAATTGCTTACCTTTTCTCTACTAATCACACCCCATTGGCCAGGGGCAAGTGTTAAATATGTTGGTTGTTGGAGGACTTGAAACAGGAACTTTAGTTCGGCAAGCTCTCTTGCATTATATTTTCCCTCTGTATTCCATACCTCTTCTCGCCATAGTTGTATGTTGGTGAAAAATGTAACTGAGAAATGTAAGGTTCCCTTTGCTGCATTGGCCTCGCTCATTAAATGGCCACTAGGTGTTTGTTTCACCACGTTTATTGTGCAGGCTGCCTCAATAGATGGTGTTTTTCTCTCTGAATACTGGGTAAAGAGGCAATACACCTTTATAAAAAAAAATTCTACAATCTTTTCAGCTGTCTCTAAGGCATACAGTTGTAAGCATTTGGCACACTTGTACCTATTAATAGTGAGTTACACCTACCCCTAATTAATAGATAATGGGACAGGTAATATAGAACTTAGTCCTTGCACAGATTGTGTTTGATCTATGGCCCATGGTTATTATATGCAGAACATGGGAATATACTTAACGTTTCCCACAGAAGACTTGCAGAAAATCTCCTGCAGGGTATTAAAATGTTACCTTTAGAAATGGGCATATTTTAGTTGCAGTGTGTTCTTTGCTACCAATGGCCCCAAGTCGTGTACCACCCCATCAGACATTCACCTAGCAGCACTTATCACACTCCAACTAGTATCGGTATGCCTGTCCTGAGCTACTGCAAGGCCCATAATTCTAAGGGCTGTATACTAATCTGTTGGGACGGGGAGAGAGTTCCACACTTAACACAGCCACCTTTTCAGTGATATGATTTGCTGCAAGATTGACATTTTGGTTTATTTTCCTAAGCCCTTTAATCACGTGTCTGGTTGACACTACGTTTTTGAGAATGCTGAAGCAGTGAAACGGATTTGGAAGATATATGGCGACAGAGTACGTTGGTAATCAAAAGGCATTTTCATTGGTTGATGATTGTTGGGGAGAGGGGAAAGTTTAAGAAATGCAAGAGTTTCTGGCAACTGCGCTGATTGTGTCTAATTCGATACAAAGGGTTCTAACTTTCCACACATTAAAAAGCTCATAGCGGATTTATGGATTTGAAAGATTTTCAGAAACAGAGTGCGGATTTTTTGCACCTCACCCTTGTACATTGGAATGGTTGGAAGGAGCTGTAACATTCCCACCCAATATCATACATGAAAGTTATTTTAATGTTTTTTATTAGACTGTAAATAAAGGTACCTTCTGAAAGAAATGCGTAGTTTGCGGGTATTTTTTTCTATGGTTGCAACAGCAGACAACATTCTGCTTGTTTATGGTGGGTTCTGTGTTCTTATGGGTTAAAATGGGGTTTGTTTGGAAATATTCCTGTGCTATCAGGTGAACGAGGCTTCCATTCAAATATGGCAAGGTAAAAGGGGTTGGGTGAAATATCACAAATTTCTCTTAAAATAATTACTAAAGAACTTCAGTCAATTATGCTGTGGGGTGTTTTGAGCAAATGTTTGCAACGCATCATGCTATAGCACCAACCTTTAAACGTTAATTTCCGCAGAGAATGTGTGGCTTTGTTAGAAAACAGGAACACGATTTATGATTGATACTTTCTTTACCCTAACTCACGTAATTGCTTTTCAGCCATAGCAAATATAATCATAAAACTGTGCAAATATAGTTAGAGATAAGACCTACGATAAAATCAGTAACAAATTAGGACACCAGATCACATTTTCATTTTAAAACAATAAGAAAGCGGTTCTAGAGGAGATAATAGTTCCATCAGCCCTGAACTTCTGGACTATTTCAACGATACGAGTGAACATTTTCTTTTAAAACCGCTGTATTTAAAATTACTCCGGGCAAGACGTGAATCCCAGCAGTCCTGTTGCTATACAAAATTGGGGGACACAGGGCTGGACTACACTGATATTTACTATGAGGTTCCCAATAAGGGCCCATATCCCATCAATTGGTAGTGGATTGGATAACCAATATGAGCCCCATCCTTGAAATGGGTATCCAGAGCAAATCATCGCCTAGATCTTAAATCAGTAACAAGTTGCAAGTGCGATGGTGCAAAGTAAATAGAGAAGTCTTTCAGTCGGAATACCCTAAATCAGTAGCCTGAACTGGTCCTCTCGTCATAATCCAAGGAGCCCAGAGACCGCTTGATACAGACATGAAAATAAGAGGGTTGCGGGGGGGAGGGGGGGGGGGGTTGGGTTGTCATCAGTTCTGTAACAGTACAAGTGCATTCAGTGCCGGCTTCAAAGCTGTGTGAATGGTGCCATCGCACCTGGCACCCTCAGCATGAAAGGCTAAACAAAATAAGAGCAGCCTTGAGAGATCTTTGTGTGTACAACATTTTTTCAGGGAATAATTACACCGGTGTGGCTAATGCACCTGAGGGAGAGAGATGCGATTTTTTTACTCAGTTTTGACTCATGATAGGATAGAGGGTTAATGCTCCAATTGCAAAGCACAACATGTGGCATACAGATCAGTGATTGTATGTAGATAGCTTAGTGGTTTGTTACCTGGAGTTGATAAGTAATCCTTTTTATCCCTGTATAGTATTAGCCCATTAAGCTATGAACCGGCATCAAGGCACTGCATGTAAATTGAAAGACATAGGTTTGGAACCTTATTCCCTCAATGGTTTGTTATTCTGTTATTCTTAAAAAGGGTTCCTTTGGGTAGCAGTACTATTTTGTTGGTATTGCACTGTGTTGGACCTGTCCCTCTTTGCAGGGCCACCCCAAACATTTTGCCTTTTACGGTCTTATGACTCTATCCCCTTTCCACTGCTAACCAGTGCTAAGTGCTTGTCCTCTCTCCCTTAAAACATGGTTTAATTGGCTTACACCTGATTGGCATATTTAATTAACTTATAAGTCCCTTGTAGAGTGGTATACCATATACTCGGGCCTGTAAATTAAGTGTTGCTAGGGGGCCTGCAGCACTTATTGTGCCACCCACTTAATAGCACCTTAAAACATGTCCCAGGCCGGACGTTGCAGCCTGAATGCAGCTTTAAACTGCCAATTCGACTTTGCAATATAACCCCCTTGCAAAGCCTTAAAGTCCCCTTTTATTACCTATAAGTCAATCCTAAGGTAGCCCATAGGGCAGGGTGCATTGAAATTAAAAGGTTGGACATGTATTTTTTAAGTTTTACATGTCCTTGTACTGAAAATCTCCTAATTTTTCACTACTGTGATGCCTACCTGTCCAATAAGATAACATTGGGTTCCCTTATTATTATTAAGGTTATTTGTAATGCGCATGAATCATCCCCGAAGGGATATCTCGCCGCAGCAGAGAGAACGTCGGCAGTGGACTTTGATACTAAAACAGTTCGGTTTTCAATAGTTTCCCAAAGTGACAAAAATGAGAAGCTCGGCCTCCGGAGCGAGTTTTCTTAATTCGTGGGACAGTGAGTAGAGACTTGTTCATAGATCTTAGAGACCTTGCTGGTCAATAAGGAATGAGTTTCTCCATCAGATAACTAGGTCCCTTGCCATTAAGCGCTTTGTGCACTAAGCAGCAGATTTTGAAGATAATTCTATTTCTCACCGGCAGCCAATGAAGCGAACACAGTAAAGGAACTGAGGCAGATCATGCCGGTAGATTATGAATTGGGCGAGCTGCTGTATTCTGAACCACCTTGAGTTTATCCAAGAGGGATTCATTGACCGCGGCCAGAAGAGCCTTGCCATAGTCCAGGTGACTAATCACCAGCGCCTTATTAGATTTAATAAGTGCTAACTTTTGACTGGGGTCAGGTAACTTCATCTTTGGTATCTATGAAAAAAATCCTCTTTATTGGTAAAGTCGGATTTTACATTACAATTTAATAAATGCCACTTTTAGAAAGTGGTAATTTCTCCGCCCTTAGACTTTGGTGCCTGCAGCCTGTTTTAGGTCACATGACTGGGTGTAACATACTTTGCGAATTCCTTCTAGACAGTCACACACAAGAGGGATTAGGTGTGCCTAAATGTGCCTGCTGCTGGCAGGATCGAGGGGCAGAGCTGAGCACCTGCATCTTCTTGCATCTGAATGGGCTTTGCTCTACCTTCACACAAACAGGTTATCACCTCCACATTGTCACTGCAGCCAGCTTGGAGCCAGAGCAGGGGTGTCAGGAAATTCCTTGCATTTCAAAGAAGAAACCTTAAGAAACGTCTCCCAAACTTAAAAGGAGACACTAGGTATCAAAATAGGACTCTCAGACCCACTCTTCAGTTTACTACTGGAGCTGCGGAAGGACTTACAGAGCACTGACTGCTGCTGTGCACTCTGCTAGACTGCTTTGCTGTACTTGGAAGGATTGCTTTGCTGCCTGGAGCCTGCCTTGAACCCCCAGAGGCCAGCCCTGCTGTTTGAGCCCTACATCTTCACTTGATCCTAGGACTACCAGAGTGACTCCAAGGGCTAGTTTGCTGGCCTCCTGTTTAGAGCCAAAGGGACTTAAAAGAATCCCACCATCTTGAACTCCCACCTGGACACAGCCTGAGTCCTGAACCCCCAAGTTGTGTCCCACCAGTCCTGGACCCTTGATTGTGGTGCTAAAAGATCCCAGATAGCCAAAATCTAAAACTGAGGTCTTAGAAACTTTTTGGTCAATAAGTGCTCTGAGAACCGGGGGAAGACCAGGATTAATCTACTCGTCTATCTGCCCAAGGTGCATCGCCGGTAGGCCTGACTTTACGGCTGCTCCTGCTACGCTCTTCTCTGCAGCAGCAAATCCTGTGTTGAGTGGTCCTTCTTCAAAGGGGTAACTGGGGCCCTGGAACTGGCTTCGGCAACAGCCTCATGCCTCTTCCCGCTGGATATTTTCAACTTCCAAAAAAGAGACTTCACAATGGCTTTGCTCCTTTATTGGGGGGGGTCTGGTTTGCATCACAAAAATTATGGAAATCTTATGCAAAGAGTGGTTTGGGGGGCTTACTTTTCAGCACAAATCCTGATTTATGTTGGACAGTAGCGCCAAAGTAACAGAAACTAGCAATGTGTGCTACTTTACATCAAGGAGGCATACCATGGGTGGTACATGGACATTCCCATGTACTCTGCCATGGATTTTGATGTTTGACATCACACGAACAACCTTGCACTACGGTACGTATCACCTCCCCCACTGGTGCATTGGCACAAGGCAGCCTATGATACACCAGCACAAGAGCAACAGCATCTTATCTCTGTAGATATAGAGCTGTTATGCTCTCTCTTGCCTTTTCACACAACATTGCTTACTGTGCATCGTAGAAAAGTAGTTAATCTGCTCCTAAGTTTCTGCAGACCAAGCACTCTTAACATATAATGCCTACCAAAATGATTGACATGTGACTTCTACTCCTACACCTTGTAGTCCTCATTGTCTTATATAGCATTTCCTATACATCGATGTATACACTTGTATGACTCATTGTCTCAGTATAATATGTTTGTGATGTAAAGCGCTCTTACAGTCGAAATTGGAATTAGCAGCGCTAATAAATAAATGTGAGAGAGGGGATGCTGAGAGGCAGCGCTGGAGGGTGGTAGTTAGGGAACCCATGAAGAAGGAGGTAATGGTGGGCGCCGACAAAGAATGTTGCACTGGGCACCACCAACGCTAAAGCCGGCCCTGAGTGCACTGCTACATGTTGATACTGAGAACAACGTAAATAAAGGCACTAACCATTTACATTGCTAAGTTTTGCTGCAAAATAATAAAAATGTACTTATGACTCATGACCCCCCAATCTCACAATCACATAGCTCGCTGAAAAAATTGATTACATGAAAACTATGCTATATACACTCTGTTGGGGAAGACACCCAGTCTAAATTTAAAGTATTAAGCGTGACATGCCTCTGATAAGATGCAATTGAGAACTCTCAAACCCCCCACAAGTGCTTAATTGAGAGGTCACTTACAGTCCGGTGCGAAGGTTCTGCAGATGCAATGTGTGATTTATGTTTTAAAGGAGAAAAATTAATCCTTGACCTTGGACATGCAATCAGGTAATTGGTGCGGGAATCAGTTAAAGACTTTTTGACAAAATATGCCCGTGCATTACTGGAGAGCATCTTTTTCTGTTCAATTAGAGCCAATACATCAATGGAGCAAGAGTAATGACATTTGCAATGGGACAAATGCCAAGCACCGAAAACGGGGAGGTAAGCGGTGTCCCAGGACCTAGTTTTAGCAGCATTCTTAAAAGGTGCTTTTCTGGGATTTGGAGCTGTTTAGAATTGCTGAAGTCCCATAGTTAAGCACCATAAATTGCTGATTCAGTTGCTTTCTGTATGTTTACTTATAGACTAGCACTTAGAGAGTGACTGCCGATTTTGATTTTAAGGTGTAGGATGGAATTTGATGCACATTTTAATGTGACTGATGCCTTTTCAATATAATCACGCATGTCATATTTATAAGAACGCATTCGATCTTGAGTGGCTGTGTGCACTGCCTACTGAATAGCACCTTGGTTCGATAGTGTTAGAGTCGAGTAAATAGCTGCTGTCTTTATTACAAAAAATCAAAAAACTTTATTCGATTATAACTGAATAATCATACAAGTTGCAGCAAACTTATAAGCATCATTTGAATTAGCATAAAATTGCCATGAAGCACAACTGATTTTAAAAACAACCCTATGGCAAGACATAACCTGATCATGTTTGTAATCTGAAAGAAACGGTTAGTTATAGATTCTTTACCTTAGAATTACCCCCAGGCGTCAGACTGGATCCGGAAAGTTTGTCGTCAGCAGTACCCCTGCGTGCCGGAAGGTGGCGCCGGTTGACTCCGCGTTCGTCGTTGGCGTCTTAGTCTCCGGGATGACGTTGCGGTAGCTACATAGATGCCGCCCTCGCGCGCTGACATCAGTTATTTCTTTTTCCGCACCAGGCAGCTCAGATCCGGAGAGAGCAGTACCCCCAGTCATTTTTTGACTGACTTTTTCTCGACTTTTGTCGACTTCGTTTTTTGAGTCCATCGACTCCTGGTGCATGAGGGATGCCTGGCTTCAAGGCTTGCAGTTCCTGTAGCCGACTGATGTCGGTGACGGATCCTACCTCGTGTGCCTTTTCTGCCTGAAGTGCGACCACGACCCCAAGTCGTGCTCCGACTGCCAGACCATGAATCCGAAGTCTTTGCGGGAGCGGTCCCGAAAGCTTCTCGAGGCCCGGCAGTCGGCTCCGTGCCGATCGAGGTCCTGGTCGCGTAGGAGGTCGAGGGACCGGTCGCGGAGCCATCACCATTCTTCATCAAAGTCTTCGCACTCTGGGTCAGGTAAGTTGAAGCACAAGAAGAAGTCGAAGAAGCATCGTCGCTCTTCGACTTCTCCCCGTCCGTCGGCCGATGCGAGGAGGGATGCGGGTGGTGCCCCTCCCGGGGCTCCGCGTGCGGAGCCCGAAGGGTCAGCTCCGTGTTCCCCCCCTCCACCCCCCCCTTCCCGGGAACTGGAGCGACCCCTGCCCAGCTTCCTCAGTTTTACAAAGCGATGCACGCCATCTTTGGGCAGCCCGACTCCGCTGGCGCGCCTTCGGGCCCCGCGGCCTCGGCTGGGAGCCCTGGGCCTTCAACGCCGGCGGCTTCGGCCTCGGCACCGCAGGGTCCCCTTGGATCCAAGCCTGGATCCGGATCGGTGCCGGTCGACGTAGTTACACCTCCACCGGCGCCGCTTCCACCGGCACCACGTCCCCAGCCGATGTCGACCCTGGCCTCCACCTCGAGGTAGACACGGAGCCGGACCGGCCTCTACCTGCGGCGATGGTTGCTTTTATGCCCCTGTTCTACCCTGGCTCTTTGAGACCAGATTGGCAGCCAGAGGAGGGTGAGGAGGACTGGGAGGGGTCTGGGGACCCTTTAACTGACCAGTTAGGTTATGAACCGGTCTGGAGAGAGGAACTGGGGGAAGCCAGTGGTCTGGATACCTCACCAGACCTTGGCATGTTGTCTCCTCCTACCGTGGCTACGGAGGAGGGAGCGTCGTACGCAGTGGTGTTGCGTAGGGCTGCCAAGGCTCTCAACCTCGAGCTACCTAGGGTGGCAATCAGGACTAACCTCCTGACAGAGGTGCTTCAACCGGCAGCGAACTCTTCGGAGCCCCTGCTGCCATTTAATGAAGCCCTGACGGACATCCTTTTGGGCATATTGTCCAGGCCCAACACAGGGGCTCCTGTGGACAGGATGATTGCCCGACACCACTGCCCGGCCCCGGGTGACCCCACTTTCCTCTCCCAACACCCCACCCCTGAGAGCTTGGTGGTCCAAGCCTCCACCTCCAAGGGCGCATTCCCTAACGCTCCACCTGATGGGGAATCCAAAAAGCTTGACCATCTTGGGAAGAAGATGTTTTCTTCCTCCAGCTTGGGACTGCGGTCGGTAAACACTGCATGTCTGTTGGGCCGTTACACCCACTCCGTGTGGGATACGGTTGCGCAAGTGCTGCCTCATTGCCCGGAGGAGGCCCGGGCCGTGCTCTCGAGCAGTTGCTGAAGGGAGAGACGCAGCGAAGTTTACCATCTGCTGTGGGCTGGATGCCGCCGACTCACTATGCAGGACGATTTCCACGTCGGTAGCCTTTTGACGCTACGCCTGGTTGAGGTCGACTGGTTTTTCAGGGGATGTCCAATCCACCCTTATGGACATGCCTTTTGATGGCCGTCGCCTTTTCGGCGAAAAGGCAGACAGCGCGCTACAGCGTTTTAAGTACTCTCGCGCTATGTCCAGGTCCTTGGGCCTCTCCACCACCCGCCCTGCGCTGTCTGCCTTTCGCCCCTTTCGTGGCTACGGAAGGGGTGCCCGCCACGTCCCGCCCAGAGCCACAGGCCGGCGCAAGCTGTTCAGCCTCTGCGCGGCCGGGGACGTGGGAACTAGCGCCGTGTTTCTGGGGGCCAGCGGGCGGGCCAGTCCACCACAGCCCCCTCTGCAGCAGCCTCCAAACCCTCCTAGTCCGACCTTTCAGGGCCACCAAACGCCAGTGGGTGGCAGGATTCGCCATCACCTCCCCCACTGGCGCACCATCGCGTCGGACAGGTGGGTTCTGCAAATAGTCCGAAGGAGCTACTCCCTCCCCTTCGAGTCTACCCCTCCCTCCATGCCACCTCAGTACCATCGCATGTCGGAGGATCATCTGGCCCTTCTCCAACAGAAAGTTTTGGCACTCTTGGCCAAGGGAGCCATCGAGCGCATTCCTGTCCCAGAAATAGGCCATGGTTACTATTCCCACTACTTTCTGGTGCCCAAGAAGGACAAAGGCCTGCGTCCTATCTTGGATCTCAGGAATGTCAACCGCTTCCTCCGGAAGGAGAAGTTCAAAATGTTGACGCTCGCTCAGGTCTTGTCTGCCCTCGACCCTGGAGGCTGGATGGTAGCGTTGGACTTGCAGGATGCTTACTTTCACATCCCCGTCCTGCCGGCCCACCGGCGTTAACTGCGGTTCACTGTAGGCCACGAGCACTTTCAGTTTACCGTGCTCCCCTTTGGCCTTACCAGCTCCCCTCGGGTGTTCACGAAAGTGATGGCGGTGGTCGCAGCTCATCTGCGCAGATCAGGGGTTCCGGTCTTCCCCTATCTCGACGACTGGCTGTTGAAGGCGGGCTCGCCCCAGGCTGTCGTCTCCCACCTCCAGACTACGGCCGACCTCCTGCATTCGCTGGGGTTCTCCATCAACCTGCCGAAGTCGCACCTGACTCCCTCTCAGAAGCTCCTTTTCATCGGAGCGGTTCTAGACACGACGCAGTTTCGGGTCTATCATCCCGACCAGCGAGTCCGGGATATTCGGGCTATGATTCCGATCTTTCAGCCTCTATCCCGGGTTTCGGTCAGGATGACCCTCAGGCTCCTGGGCCTGACTGCCTCCTGCATCCTGCTGGTGGATCATGCCAGATGGCATATGTGGGCGCTGCAGTGGGACCTGAAGTTCCAGTGGGCACAACATCAGGGGAACCTGTCCGATTGCGTACAGATCTCGGAGGGCACTGCACACCAATTGCAGTGGTGGCTAACGAACCAGGATTGGGTCGACGGCAGATCACTCTCCCTTCCCCAACCAGAGTTCACAGTGGTGACTGATGCATCACTTCTGTGATGGCGCGGCCACTTGGGGGAAGGGGGAGATCAGAGGCCTCTGGTCTCTGGCGCAGTCCGGGCTCCACATCAACCTTCTGGAGCTTTGGGCGATTCATCTTGCACTCAAAGCATTCCTTCCCTCTGTCCGGGGAAGAGTAGTGCAGGTGTTCACGGACAACAACACCACCACCATGTGGTACTGCAACAAACAAGGCAGGGTGGGGTCATGGACCCTATGTCAGGTGGCCCTCCACCTCTGGACATGGCTGGAACATCAGGGCATATCCCTGGTGGTTCAACACCTGGCAGGTTCACTGAACGCCAGGGCAGACGAACTCGGACGCAGGTGCATGATGGATCACGAATGGCGTCTTCACTCGGAGGTGGTGCAAGGTCTCTTTCAGCAGTGGGGAGAGCCTTGGTTAGATCTATTCGCCACCGAAGAGAACACCCAATGTCAGCAATTCTGCGCGTTGGAATTTCCAAGGCGGCACTCGCTAGGCAACGCTTTTCGTCGCGAGGGGAGTTGCGGTCTTCTATACGCCTTTCCTCCTTTACCACCTCTGTCCAGAGTGCTTAAGAAGATCCAGCGCGACCGTGCCCAAGTCATCCTTGTGGCTCCGGATTGGGCACGAAGAGTCTGGTATCCCGAGCTGTTACACATGGCCATCGATCCTCCGATCAGACTGCCTCTTCGGGAGGATCATCTGTCGCAGCAGCAGGGGACGGTCCTCCACCCGAACCTGTCCAGCCTCCACCTCCTTGCGAGGAGATTGAGCGGCGGCAGTTGACGTTGAAGTCTGTGACGTTATCTTGGCAGCCAGGCGTCCCTCCACTAAGACGGTATACGCCTGCAGATGGAACAAATTTGTGACATGGTGCACAGCAAAGGCTGTGGATCCCCTTTCTGCCCCTCTTTCTGAGGTTCTCTTGTTCCTCCTTTCTTTGGCCCAGCAGGGCTCTGCTCTGGGCACACTAAAGGGCTACCTCTCGGCCATTTCAGCCTTCCTTAGGCTTCCTGATCAGCCTTCTCTTTTCAAGTCCCCTGCTATAAATCGCTTCCTTAAGGGCATTACTCCTCTTTTTCCTCCTGTTCCCTTTGTAATGCCCCAGTGGGACTTGAACTTAGTTCTTACATATCTTATGTGCGCTCCCTTTGAGCCGCTACATAACTGTCCTCTCAGGCTTCTAACTTTGAAAACTGTCTTTCTAGTGGCCATCACCTCTGCGTGCAGGGTGAGTGAGCTAAAAGCTCTTTCTTCCAAGCCTCCCTTTCTGGCTGTCCATCCGGACAAGGTCGTCCTCAGAACTAGACCTTCCTTTCTTCCCAAGGTGGTTACTTTTTTCCACATTGGCCAAACCATCACTTTGCCCATCTTCTTTCCGCCTCCGCATCCTTCGAAAGAGGAAGAGAGGCTCCACCGTCTGGATCCAAAACGTGCGCTTTCTTTCTACTTGGATCGCACCAAACAATTCCGGGTGGACGACCAGCTCTTTGTTGGTTACGTGGGCACTAAGAAAGGTCGGGCCGTGCACAAACAGACCATCTCCAGGTGGGTCATTCTGTGCATCAAAGCCTGCTATTCTTTGGCAAAGAAGGAGCCTCCAGTGGGGCTGCGCGCCCATTCCACCAGGGCGACGGCAGCTACCACTGCTTTGGGACGGGGAGTCCCCCTTAATGACATCTGTCAGGCAGCTACGTGGGCATCGCTGCACACGTTCACCAAACACTACTGCCTCGGCAGCCAAGTCCAGAGAGACGGCTTCTTTGGCCGTTCTGTTCTCCAGGACTTTCTGGTGTGAACTTAGTTCGCAGACCCACCTCCGGGGTTGGTATTGCTGGGTTATCTATTCTAAGGTAAGGAATCTATAACTAACTGTTTCTTTCAGATGAACAAGTTACTTACCTTCGGTAACGATATATCTGTAAGAAACATAGGTTAGTTATAGATTCCTTACCGCCCCACCCATCCTCCCCGTTCTGCGAAATTACTTCTACGGTTAAGGACTTCCTTTCAGGGCCCTAGTTCGGTGCACCAGTGGTCAGTGTCTTGCATGGCTCTGCGCTTCTGGCGTGGAAAGTCGTGTACAGAACTGACGTCAGCGCACGAGGGCGGCGTCTATGTAGCTACCGCAACGTCATCCCGGCGACTACGACATGAACGATGAACGCGGAGTCGACTGACGCCACCTTTCGACGCGCAGGGGTACTGCTGACAAAAAACTTTCCGGATCCAGTCTGACGCCTGGGGGTAATTCTAAGGTAAGGAATCTATAACTAACCTATGTTTCTTACAGATATATCGTTACCGAAGGTAAGTAACTTGTTCAATAATACAGTGCCAGTCTGCATCTGCAAAATTTGTTTTTTAGGCACTGGAATTAAAAACTTGTTGATATAAGAATAATAAAACCAGCGTCTGATCTGAAAATTCATTGCAAGAACATTGGCATTTTAGATCGTTACTGTATTAGCCCAAAAGAAAGGATAGTAAACTATGTATAGAGGCAAGTCTAAATCTAGTTAAAATAACTCTTTGCCAAATGCCAAAATACATTAAGAGATAAGGTTCAATGCCCATAGTAGTTTGAATAATAGCATAGCTCCTTACTGTGGGTTTTTGAGTCTCCTGTCCAATTTTTTTTATCCAAACTTTATCCTGTTTGCAAATAGAAGAGGATTCAGAAATAAGGACATATCTAAATACTCCATAGCAGATTTAATATAAAACAGCCAAGGGATACATTATCATATTACATGCAATTTACAGTGGTATCTTAGTTTAAGATTGTACTGGGGTTATTCCAAAAGGAAACCAATAATGAGACGAGCTTAAAAAGGTATCGTTTTAATGTCAAATGGGGGTGCGCAGCTTACAAAGTCCAGTAGCCAAATGTAGAAAAAAATAATTTCTTTATTTTAAATTGCGTAAAAAAACATCAAACATAGACACTCCAGCCAACGCGTTTCCTTCCCATACTGGGAACTTCATCAGGGCAAATGAAAAAAGTAAAAAACGGCTTGTATACACCGCCTCACACTGGCAAGCTTTTCGCGTACCGCAGTCTTAAATGAGGTAAATTCTCCCAAGGTGAATATGCGTCTTTACATGTAGACGTGATGCGTTGTAAGTTGTGACTCAATCTATAAATAGCAAATAATCAGACTAGATCTCATAACATGTAGATTTCCTTCGGCAATATTCTTAAGTTTCTATTTAACTTGGTCCCGTGTATTGCACTGGGGCCCAGCAAGTAGTGATCTTAGTAGACGTGATGCGTTGTAAGTTGTGACCCAATCGATAGATAGCAAATAATCAGACTAGATCTCATAACATGTAGATTTCCTTCGGCAATATTCTTAAGTTTCTATTTACCTTGGTCCCGTGTATTGCACTGGGGCCCAGCGCAGTAATCACAATTATGAAAACTCCTTGCAGTAGTACGAGTACTTCTCCCTCTTCAAGTTTTCATAATTGTGATTACTGTGCTGGGCCCCAGTGCAATACACGGGACCAAGGTAAATAGAAACTTAAGAATATTGCCGAAGGAAATCTACATGTTATGAGATCTAGTCTGATTATTTGCTATCTATCGATTGGGTCACAACTTACAACGCATCACGTCTACTAAGATCACTACTTGCTGGGCCCCAGTGCAATACACGGGACCAAGTTAAATAGAAACTTAAGAATATTGCCGAAGGAAATCTACATGTTATGAGATCTAGTCTGATTATTTATTGATTGGGTCACAACTTACAACGCATCACGTCTACTAAGATCACTACTAGCAATCAGTGGACAATTAGGCACATGTAAAGACTCGTATTCACCTTGGGAGAATTTACCTCATTTAAGACTGGTACTCGAAAAGCTTGCCAGTGTGAGGCGGTATATACAAGCCGTTTTTTTTACTTTTTTCATTTGCCCTGATGAAGTTCCCAGTATGGGAAGGAAACACGTTGGCTGGAGTGTCTATGTTTGTTTTTTACGCAATTTAAAATAAAGAAATTATTTTTTTCTACATTTGCCTACTGGACTTTGTAAGCTGCGCACCCCCATTTGACATTAAAACGATTCCTTGATCTGGAGCAGAGTGACGTCATGCAACGGCTGGCGTTGGGGTAGTTTGCGCGGCCAACTCATTAATTGGAACTGGCGTGAGGTGCGGAACGAGTGGTCCGCCGTTGTTCCACTGGACATTCAAGCTTAAAAAGGTATTCAACATAAGTCAGCCATGGCGCTTCAGGAAAAATAAAATTTGGGGAACTTAAAGGAATGGAAAGGAGACCGTAACAAACACTATTCTTTCCCTGGAGACAACTCATATTAGTGTAGCCCGATATCCCAACATCGTAAGAATTGATCAGGACACAGAGCATCCTATAGATCTCAAGAAATAAAGCAGTAGGTTTACATCCTAAATTTGTAGAAAGATTAAACACAGTTACAGTTGCCGAAGAGAATTGTTACACCTAACAAATACTTTAACTCCTAGTACGGAATCTTGTTAATTATCGCCTGATCAGATCTAGACCCTCTGTCTGTAGCGTCTGTTTATCTTCTGATGCTGTATATTAGATCCTCTACGAATTGTGTCTCTGGTTGTTGGTTACTCTACTATCACCCTGGATGTGTACCATTTATCTAGCGAACTCTCACCTCATATGTTCATTGCATGACTGTTTTAATGTATTCTATCAGGATCATGGGAAGCTCTCTGACACCTTCAGGTCTAGCTAGCGCTTTATAAAACTTATATAAATAAATAAATAAATAACAGTAAGACATGTTTCCAGGAGAACTGTTGACATTTCTCCAAGACTTTGCCTTTGACAAAGAGGATATGTGATCTTGAACTTTTAGATCAGCAAGACATTACATGAGATTTCATAAAATTAATCTTGAGACCGTGGTCATCCATGACAGATACAAAGGCATCAACCGAAGTCTTCAAGCCATTGGGTGTATGAGCTAGCAATTCAGCCTCATCCACATATAAAAGTGAAGAAATTTGACTGGAGGTGACAATGGCTAAGCCCTGGCCTCATTTAATCAAAAAAGAATTGCACTATGGTGCAAGGGTGACTGCGTTGGCACTAGACAGCTTCATTTAGCGCCAGTGCAAGGGAAAATGCAGGCGTGCGCCATATCTTTGTAAATACGCCACATCCCTGCGTTTTTGGAATGGCAGAGTGTGGCGTTGCATTTTGTGCTTAACGCCATGCTCTGCTATTCCCTTGTAAATATTACCCTTGGTCTCTTTGTTTACATGCAACCTTTGGTTCCTCCTAGGTATTTTTTTTATTATTTTATTTTAAAGATTTTCCGTATTTTAGCATAGCCTGGTTATGAGCTCTACAAAGGAGCTACCTCCTCCATATCCCTTGGCTTCTCAAATAGAAATCAATGGTTTTTAATTAAGAAGCTCTCACACTTTAAGTGTATGTAATACAAAAGAGACTGTTCAAGGACTGTGATTGTCATCCACCTTCTCCAACACTTCTCCAGCAAGACAGTCATTGGCCAAATTCTAGGACTCAAAAATATAGCCTATAACTGAGCTAGAACCTTGCCAAAAGAACGTGGGAGTAATCACATTGAAGCAAATATCAGTCTCAAGAGCATGAACTGAATCACTCCGTTATATATTTTGAAAGTGCCTGCCCCTGGGAATCGGAAGGAACATTAAAGTTACCCAAACTAGAGTGGGGACTAAAATTACCAAAGGACATATCTAACCTTTGTCCTTATAAAAATGTTTGACATTTTTTATGATCCAATAAACCACAAGAACTTCCTTATCACTTGTTGAATACTTGGACTCTGACCACCTTCAGTGCTCTACAAGCAATAGCTATAGTAACTTCATTTTAAATTTCGCTCTGTGTTTTTCCTAAACTGTTCTAAGGCTAGAGGGCTAACCCCTTATCCCCACACACCCCTTGTCTAGAATTAAAAAAAAAAAGGGAAAATGCACACCTAAGCTGAGTGTTTAAGAGACTGCCT
This sequence comes from Calotriton arnoldi, assembly GCA_963921515.1. NCBI lineage: Eukaryota > Metazoa > Chordata > Amphibia > Caudata > Salamandridae > Calotriton > Calotriton arnoldi. The sequence goes on from CAWUFW010002334.1 coordinate 1,624,038, forward strand.
AACCTGTTTTGTGGTTTGAAACTGTGTTTATAGAGTGTATGTAACACTTGTTTTTGACTTGAAAAGAAAGTTTTGTAAGCATATGAAAAACATTATTTAGTAGTTTTACATTTTGGCCTTACGTGCAGGGTTGAACAGGGCCTGCAAAGTGTGTATTGAAATTGTCTATATCCAAGGAGATTCTGAGCTCAGGAGCACCCCCTCCCCCACACGTACGCCAGTTTCTGCTTTACTGATTGGCTGCACCTGACCAGGACTTTGCCCTCCTCTAACACAGCCCCTTAAGTTAAAGATCACATGATCTTTATTTTTTTAAACCAAGTTTATTGTTTTATTGAAAACACAAATGAGAGTACAGTCAAAACAACCGTGTCACAGTCTACCACCTTGCATGTATAGAAGTCGATCAGTCATGCAGACCCAATCTGTGATATTCCCACCATTTGCCCCAAATTTTCATATGTTTCTGTGGGCAACGGCCGGCAGTGTAGGTAGGCTGTTCTTGTTGAGCAAACCAGTCTCACCCCTATTCCCCCCGCCCACCATGCAGCCACCGAAAGAGAGTTCTTGGAGTTCCAACCTCGGGCAATGTCCGTCTTGGCGACCAGTGTGGCAACCCCTATGAATGTACGTCAAATCTCGGTCCCCCCAAATCCTACAGCAAGCCCAGAAGGGTGACTATATGGGAGAGGTGTAAGGGCCAGTCCACGACTGACAAGAGTTCCCGTTCTATCCCCCACTAGTACTGGGTCATCACCGGGCATGACCAGACCACGTGGAAGATGTCTTGGTCCGGCGACAAACAGCTGAAGAATTGGCTTTGGCAATCTTGCCTGCCCACTGAAGCCGCTGTGGGGTCATGTAGGTTAGATGGAGATAGTTGAGTTGGATCAACCTGAGGTGTGTGGAGATGGCTAGTTTCCCAGGAGCCATCTTAGCTTACTTCCATTCTGTATCGTCCAGTTCCCCCACCAATGCCTCCCACCTCTGTTTCTGTCTTGTAAACAGTCACTTTATACTCCCTTCCAAGTGCCCAGGGCTGGGTTTGCACCACTTGGCAGGGCAATACTCGTAGCTGGCAGAGCCCAGGTGCTGTAGCATGGTGAGTGGAAGTCTTTGATGTCCCTGAGACTTCAGAACAGGGGGCACACCAGCAAACCCTTTGAGTCATTCTGGTTTCAAGTGATGTGGGTCCAGTCCTTCTCAGTCAGGTCAGAGGGTAGCAGGCAGCAGGGCAGCACAGCAGAAGAGCATTTCTTACAGAGCAGCAGTCCAGCAGCGTGTCAGTCCTTTAGCAGCACAGCAGTCCTTCCTACTGGCAGAGTCTTCACAGGTCCAGTAGTGTACTGAAGTGGTAGGGTCAGAAGTCCAGTTTTTATACCCAGTTGTGTCTTTGAAGTGGTAGAGACTTCGAAGAAGGGCTTTGAAGTGCACAGAGGTCCTCTCTCTCTCTCTCAGCCCTGGCTCCAAACTCACTACAGGAGATTATGCAGGCTTTTGTGTGGGGACCGGACCTAACGTATTCAGGTATAAGTCTGATGCTATGCCCAGCTCCTCCCTCCCATCCTGTCAGGATGCCCCATCAAGTCACACCTAAGCTCCCTTTGTGCATTCCCCCCTAGACAGCCACACACAAAGTCCAGCAGTCACACACCCTAGATGTGTAATGGAGACAGGCTGCAGGCACACAGGGCTAAAAGTAGAAAAATGACATCTTTATGAAAGTGTCATTTTTAAAAGGGTAATGATATATTTGATTTTACTAGCAAAGAGGATTTATCATTCCTATTCCAGTGATATTAAACATGACAGATCTACTCCCTCTCAATTATGAATAGCAGCTTATTAAGTGTAATAAGGAATCCCCAATGTTATCCTATGAGAGGGGTAGGCCTCACAGTAGTGTAAAACTAATTTGGGTGTTTTTTACTATCAGGACATGGAAAACTTAAAAGTACATGTCCTACCTTTTGATTACACAGCACCCTACCCTATGGGCTACCTAGGGCCTACCTTTGGGGTGACATATATGTAATAAAAGGGCAGTTTAGGGCTTGGAAAGGGGTTTTAAATGGCACGTCGACATGGCAGTGCAAACAGCACACACAGGCTCTGCAGTGGCAGGCCCGAGACATGTTTACAGGCCTGCTTGAGTGGGTGGCACAATCAGTGCTGCAGGCCCACTAGTAGCATTTAATTTACAGGCCCTGGGCACGTGGTGCACTTTACTAGGTACTTTAGAGGTAAACTAAATATTCCAATTGTGGATAAGTCAATAAAACCATGTTTAGAGGAGTGAACACCAGCATTTTAGCAATGTTCAGCAGTGGTAAAGTGACAGACTCCTAAGGCCAACAAAAAGAATTCTGCAAAATTGGAGGCAAGCAGACAAAATTATTGGGGAAAGACCGCCCTAAAGCTTACAAATCTTACACTTTCTGACTTCCAAACAGGATTCCATCCAGGAAGAGGCACAAAATCCGACCTAATTGCCATCGGTGATGACCTTAAAAACACAGTAGACCACAACAGGGTCGCCACACTACTTCTCGTGAAACTTTCAGCTGCCTTCGGCACATTTAATCATGACTCTCTAATACAAAAACTCTGCAAAGCCGGCATAGAGGGGACTGCTTTTTGACTGGATCACATGCCATCTTCAAAACAGAACAAATGTCATCCATACGCCTCCTTTCTCATCCAAACCCTACATCATAAAAGCAGGGTTTCCTCAAAGCTCTATCATCTAACCTGTGCTTTTCAACATCTACAGGAAGTCATTGCAGGCAATGATCAATGAATTTCAGCTCACTTGCTATACTTTCGCAGATGACACACCAATACTTCTTAAACTGGAAAGCCCCAAAGACATTGGAAACTCATAAATTGTCAGTTGCCTCCAAGCCGTTGATCAGTGGACGACATGGAGCCATCTCAAATTGAATGTGTCCAAAACTGACATACCTTTGGCGATTGGAAAAATTATGACCCACTCTCCACCTGGCGATCTGGGACCACCTACTAAAGTATCCAAAAAAGTAAGAAAACTTGGAATTACCATGGACTCTAAGCTATCAACGAATGCCCAAGTGGATAAGTTAGTAAGATCAAGCTTCATTACTATGAAAACCCTACGACATATCTTCCCCAACCTAGGATTTCTACTCCAGGTCAAAGCTACTATCTGTCTTGTACTGTCTAAACTTGATCCATGGTAGAGGCCATTGGCAAAATCACCTCCATCAACTATGAAAAGGCTACAACGGATTCAAACCTCTGCTGCCAGACTACTTTTTACAAATAAAGTCACAAGCCCATATCTCCCCTGGGTTAAAAGCCCAACATTGATTACCGGCTGCCAGAATATCCACTTTCAAGCTGCTTTGTATTGCCCACAAAGCAATACATGGAACAGGACCACTTAACAGAAAGAAAATCACAAAATACATACAGCAAAGAAACATGTGCTCCAGATTGGCACCCGCCTCAAAATCCCAGCATACAAGAAAAAAAACACGGGTGGAACAGCTTTCTCTGTTCAAGCAGCCAAACTATGGAATTCATTACCCCCAAACATCAATAGATAACCATCTTATCTTCAGAAGATAATTCAAGAGCTGCCCTTCCCTACATGGCCACCATATTCAAAATAGAAATGTACAGCAATGGTATGCACAATGTCTGTCTGTAAACATGTTTACTTTGATTATATGCATGTATTCGGATATGTGCATTTCTTTTTGCAAATGGACATATTACTTATGAATAAAATATATATGTGTATGTAAATATATATTATCTACTGGCGGTCGCCAGTAGATAGTTAGGACCTATTTTCCATAGGAAATCCGCGACATTCTATTTGAAATAACTCTCTTGCCGGTTGACGTATCTTCGCGAAATTTTCAAACTTTATGGCCCGCTCCGGTCCGCTCCTACCCTGAAAGTCTCGGGGTGATTCATCAAGTGGGGGCCGAGAAAAAGGGGGGTCCCAAAACGTGTTTTCCCCATTCATTTTCCCGTAGGAAACTTTAGACATGGCTACAGCCCGAACTGCTGAACGGAATTACACCAAATTTGGCAAAGAGGTAGTTCTTGGTTCAGAAAGAACCCTTTTGTTAAATGGTGTAAATCCGTTCAGTAGTTGCTGAGAAAATCAAAAGTAAAAACACATATATATCTGGGCGGAGCCTAACCACACGTCATCGTGAGATCTGATTGGCTGTCAGCACTTCATCCTGGAATTGCTGGCAGCCATCTTGAGACCAATATACATGATAGTACCCCATTGAAATGCCTTGTAGTGAATCAAAGATTTTGAGGGTTACCAAAAGGAGAACTATTAAGGGTGATAACAGACTTTAGTTACATTAGAATTCATTTGTTGATGGTACCATACTAATTTCAGGAATTGTGGTGTGTTCTAAGGTGATTTTTACCCTGTGAAAAACCTTCTGCTGGGATATCATGAATCATGTTTGAGAGAAAACTATTTTCACATGCTTGTCCCATACAGTTTTGGAAGGTGCTCCAGAAGCTAAAATGAGAGCATATTTTCTGTAAATTCACATTATCTTTCTCAGTCATGTGAGAATGAAGTCTGACATGCTCAGTAAAACATGTACATCCAACAAGGGCAGAGACTGTCAGTTGATTCCTTTGTGTTCTACTGCAGCTTCCCAGAGTGTTCTAAAGAACAACTAGAGTGCTAACAGCCTTACTTATGACAAAAGTATGGCACACCTGAAGCCATCTTGATTGGAATAAACTGGTAACACTTAAAACATTTAATTTAAAAAGGAACAAAATGATGGGGTTCATTTTGTCATAGAAATTATGGGTAGTGCTATAGAAAGAAAAATTAGGACATGTTTTAAGTGAGATCTCAAATCCTCTTCTATTTCATTAGAAAATTCTGACATGCAGACTGAAACAATCACTTTCAATACCAGCAGCAGACTTCCAGTTAACTCCCTGGTGAGCAGTAGCTTTAGTACAGTGATCTAATGAGCAACTGGAGTGCTAACATTCTGAATTTATGGCAAATGTGAGACACATCTGAATGCCTTCTTGATGGAATCAAAGTAAAAACTGAAAGCATTTCCTACTGAGGAGACTGCAGTAAATGAGGAAATTAGGAAACTTCATAACAAAGAAGTCTTCCAAGATGGCCACCAGAGAAAAAAAGAGCCCAAATGTAGCACAAATATTACCCAGATGTAGCCCACATATAACCCAATGACAAAAGTGTGCAAAACACTTTTTATTTTTAGTTTTTGCAGTTTTATGTAGTGCAGACTGGTCAGGTATTAGAGCGTTGCATCTTAAAACATGACCCCCTACACTACAAAAACACTACTGCACTACTCTAAACCCTAAAACACTACCCCAGCACGACTCCCTACACTACACAAGCACCACTGCACTATCCTAAACCCTAAAACACTACCCCCAGCATGACCCCTACACTACACAAACACCACTGCACTACCCTAAACCCTAAAACACTACCCCCAGCACGATCCCCTACACTACCCAAACACCACTGCACTACCCTAAAACATGACCCCCTACACTACACAAACACCACTGCACTACCCTAAACCCTAAAACACTACCCCCAGCACGACCCCCTACACTACACAATCACCACTGCACTACCCTAAACCCTAAAACACTACCCCAGAACGACCCCCTACACTGCCCGAACACCACTGCACTGCCCTAAACCTTGAAACACCAGCCCCAGCACGACCCCTACACTACCCAAACACCACTGCACTACCCTAAAACATGACCCCTACACTACACAAACACCACTGCACTACCCTAAACCCTAAAACACTACCCCAGCACGACCCTACACTACACAAGCACCACTGCACTACCCTAAACCCTAAAACACTACCCCAGAATGACCCCCTACACTGCCCGAACACCACTGCACTGCCCTAAACCTTGAAACACCAGCCCCTGCACGACCCCTACACTGTTCGAACACCACTGCACTGCCCTAAACCCTGAAACACCACCCCCAGCACGACCCCCTACACTGCCCGAACACCACTGCACTGCCCTAAACCCTGAAACACCACCCCCAGCACGACCCCTACACTGCCCGAACACCACTGCACTGCCCTAAACCCTGAAACACCACCCCTTCACGACCCCCTACACTGCCCGAACACCACTGCACTGCCCTAAACCCTGAAACACCACCCCCAGCACGGCCCCCTACACTGCCCAAACACCACTCCACTGCCCTAAACCCTGAAACATCACCCCCAGCAAGACCCCCTACACTGCCCGAACACCACTGCCCTAAACCCTGAAACACCACCCCCAGCACGACCCCCTACACTGCACGAACACCACTGCACTGCCCTAAACCCTGAAACACCACCTCCAGCAAAACCCCCTACACTGCCTGAACACCTTTGCTCTGCCCTAAATCCTGAAACACTAGCCCCAGCACGACCCCCTACACTGCCCGAACACCACTGCACTGCCCTAAACCCTGAAACACCACCCCCACAATGACCCCCTACACTGCCCAAACACCACTGCACTGCCCTAAACCCTGAAACACCAGCCCCAGCAAGACCCCCTACACTGCCCGAACACCACTTCACTGCCCTAGACTCTGAAACACCAGCCCCAGCAAGACCCCTACACTGCCCGAACACCACTGCACTGCCCTAAACCCTGAAACACCAGCCCCAGCATGACCCCCTACACTGCCCGAACACCACTGCACTGCCTAAACCCTGAAACACCAGCCCCAGCACGACCACCTACACTGCCCGAACACCACTGCACTGCCCTAAACCCTGAAACACCAGCCCCAGCACAACCCCCTACACTGCCCGAACACCACTGCACTGCCCTAAACCCTGAAACACCAGCCCCAGCACGACCCCCTACACTGCCCGAACACCACTGCACTGCCCTAAACCCTGAAACACCACCCGCTGCACCACCCCCTACACTGCCCGAACACCACAGCACTAAAGCCTGAAACACCACCCCCAGCAAGACCACCTACACTGGCCGAACACCACTGCACTGCCCTAAACCCTGAAACACCACCCCCTGCACGACCCCTACACTGCCCAAACACCACTGCACTGCCCTAAACCCTGAAACACCACCCCTGCACGACCCCCTACACTGGCCTAACACCACTGCACTGCCCTAAATCCTGAAACACCACCCCTCAGCACGACACCCTACACTGCCCGAACACCACTGCACTGCCCTAAACCCTGAAACACCACCCCCAGCACGACCTCCTACACTGCCGGAACACCACTGCACTGCCCTAAACCCTGAAACACCACCCCCAGCACGACCCCCTACACTGCCCGAACACCACTGCACTGCCTAAACCCTGAAACATCAACCCCAGCAAGACCCCCTACACTGCCTGAACACCACTGCCCTAAACCCTGAAACACCACCCCCTACACTGCACGAACACCACTGCACTGCCCTAAACCCTGAAACACCACCTCCAGCAAAACCCCTACACTGCCTGAACACCATTGCTCTGCCCTAAATCCTGAAACACTAGCCCCAGCACGACCCCTACACTGCCCGAACACCACTGCACTGCCCTAAACCCTGAAACACCACCCCCAGCACGACCCCCTACACTGCCCGAACACCACTGCACTGCCCTAAACCCTGAAACACCACCCCCTGCACCACCCCCTACACTGCACGAACACCACTGCACTGCCCTAAACCCTGAAACACCACCCGCTGCACCGCCCCTACACTGCCCGAACACCACTGCCCTAAACCCTGAAACACCACCCCAGCCACGACCCCCTTTACTGCTCGAACACCACTGCACTGCCCCAAACCCTGAAACACCACCCCCAGCACGACCCCCTACACTGCCCAAACACCACTGCCCTAAACCCCGAAACACCACCCCCTGCACGACCCCCTACACTGCCCGAACACCACTGCACTGCCCTAAACCCTGAAACACCACCCCTACACTGCCCGAACACCACTGCACTTCCCTAAACCCTGAAACACCACCCCCAACACGACCCCCTACACTGCCCGAACACCACTGCACTGCCCTAAACCCTAAAACACCACCCCCAGCATTACCCCCTACACTGCCCAAACACCACTGCACTGCCCTAAACCCTAGAACACTACCCCAGCACGACCCCCTACACTACCCGAACACCACTGCACTACCCTAAACCCTAAAATACTACCCCAGCACAACCCCTACACTACCCGAACACCACTGCACTGCCCTAAACCCTAAAACACTCCCCCAGCATGACCCCTACACTACCCAAACACCACTGCACTGCCCTAAACCTAAAACACTACCCCCGCATGACCCCCTACACTACCCAAACACCAATGCACTACCCTAATCCCTAAAACACTACCCCCGCATGACCCCTACACTACCCTAAACCCTAAAACACTACCCCCGCACGACTCCCTACACTACCCAAAGACCACTGCACTACCCTAAACCCTAAAACACGACCTCCTACACTACACAAACACCACTGCACTACCCTAAAACACTACCCCTACACTACCCAAACACCACTGCACTACCCTAAACCCTAAAAACTACCCCCAGCACGAACCACTACACTACCCAAACACCACTGCACTACCCTAAACCCTAAACAACTACCCCCAGCAGTACCCCTACACTACCCAAACACCACTGCACTACCCTAAACCCTAAAACACTACCCCCAGCAGTACCCCTACACTACCCAAACACCACTGCACTACCCTAAATCACTACCCCCAGCATGACCCCTACACTAACCAAACACCACTGCACTACCCTAAACCCTAAAACACTACCCCCAGCACGACCCCTACACTACCCAAACACCACTGCACTACCTAAACCCTAAAACACTCCCCAGCACGACTCCTACACTACCCAAACACCACTGCACTACCCTAAACCCTAAATCTACCCCCAGCATGACCCCTACACTACACAAACACCACTGCACTACCCTAAACCCTAAAACACTACCCCCAGCACGACCCTCTTCACTACCTAAACACAACTGCACAATTTGTTACAGGCGTTGCAACGCAGGCCTGTGGTGCTTACTGGAAGTACCTAGTGGGCTAGTTGGGCCCCAGGGACCCTCAGGATTCAAGGTGACCTAATCCCCCAACTTAAAACGCACCACGGGCGCGTTTGCACAGTGGTGAAGGGAGGGGCGGGGCCTCAGGTGACATGTGCGCAAACACGCCCTGTGGTGCGTTTTAAGTTGGGGAATTAATTCCCTTTGAATCCTGAGGGACCCTGGGGGCCAACTAGCCCACCAGGTACCTTCAGTAAGCACAACAGAGTTGCGTTGCAGAGAGGTGAAAAAGGTGCGTGGCCTCGGGACGCCTCTCTGCAACTCAGCTCTGTGGTCCTAACTGTAGGTACCTGGGGGGCTAGTTGGGCCCCAGGGACCCTCAGAATTCAAGGGGACTTAATCCCGAAACTTAAATAGCGCCACGGGATGCGTTTGCACACGTCACCTCAGGCCCCTCCTCCCTTCACCACTGTGCAAACGCGCCCTGTAGCGTGTTTTAAGAGGTAGTTTTAATCCCCCTGCCCTATTATGTACTAGGGACTTGCAGAGGAGGTCATGCTAATCACAGGGGTACCCCAACGCATAGTGTTCCCTAGTGTATGTAGGTGTTTTCACTGTATTCTAAGTGTCTTTTAGCATAGCACTGGCTCTGGTTAGTCAGTCAGTTACCACCAGTACCCGTCTGAAAAACTTGTGGGCACAGGATGATTTTGCAACAAGGCCTCTTTCTGCTCCTCTGTTGGTTCTTTCTGCACATCTTTTGCTTCTTTCTGTGCGTTTTTCTTCTTTCTTCACATGTCCTACCTCTGTAGGCATAGTTAGAAACTAGCATTTAAAAACCTTTGAAATTCACTTAAAGAATCATAGGTTTCAGGCACGTTATAGTTAGAAATTAGCATTTAAAAACCTTTGAAATTCACTGAAAAAACCATAGGTTTCAGACACGTTATAGTTAGAAATTAGCATTTAAAAAACCTTTGAAATTCACTGAAAAAACCATAGGTTTTAGGGACAGTTATAGTTAGTTGGACATTTCACTCGTACAAAACCATAGAAATTCCCCGTTATAGTTAGTTCAGCTAACTATAACTCGCGCTCGCAATGCACTGCTGATGACGTCACATATTACATCACTCATGACATGGTCAGTGACATCACTGATGACATCACTGATGACATCTCAAATGACATCACTGATGACATCATCCATGTGATAATTTCATGCATCTTCTCACACCCTAATATAACTTTTGATACACCCACTCTAAATTACAGACTGCCATTCTCAAAACCATAGACACTCCAACACCAAAAACTACATACCCACTCACTGATTCTTAGGTCTACACACACATCCACTCACTCACCCGTACAGTCACTCATACTTAGTCACTCAGTACAGGACTATCATATACACTCATACACCTATATAAACACTCACACACCGCCACTCATCCATAGAGGTACTCACACACCTAGTCAGTCATGCAAAAAACTTAATCACACACCCATTTACTCACCTATACAGTTATACACACACCAGCTCACTTACTCATACAAATACTAGCACATTCTTACGCTCTTATACAATCACTGATACAAGTACACACTCATCCATACAGCCACTCTCACAATCACACACTCTCACTTATAGCCATTTATATACTCCAACACACATATATACTGCCTTTCACATATGTAGTTACTCACACATGTACCACTGAGATATACATTCAATCACTAACACACCCATACACACACTCACCCACCCATACAGTCCATCACAGATGCACTCTTGAAACCATGCACCCAGTAAATCACCAACTCACACATCTATGCACAGAGTCACACACACCCCACCCACACAAACACTCAGGCACCCATACAGATACTCAGACAATCAATCAATAACCCATGTAGACACTCATGTAGCTATTCAGAAAGCCATGCAGCCGCTTACAAACCAACAGACAGACGGATACACACATTCACACAGTTTAGTCACTAACCCATGCATTCAGTAAGATACATTTAATCACTCACTTGTAGAGTCAGTCACTCACGTACTAAATCATCCATTCAGACACTTATACACCCACTCATTCTTCAATACGCCTTTCCCTATATATATTAAACATATTTAAACTTTACAGAAACACACAGCCACTGGATGATGTCATCATTGATGTCATCAGTGATGTCGTTTGAGATGTCATCAGTGATGTCATCAGTGATGTCACTGAGCATATCATGAGTGATGTAATATGTGACGTCATCAGCAGTGCATTGCGGGGGCGCGAGTTATAGTTAGCTGAACTAACTATAACGGGGGAATTTCTATGGTTTTGTACGAGTGAAATGTCCAACTAACTATAACTGTCCCTAAAACCTATGGTTTTTTCAGTGAATTTCAAAGGTTTTTAAATGCTAATTTCTAACTATAACGTGTCTGAAACCTATGGTTTTTTCAGTGAATATATATATATACACACACACACACACACACACACACACTTATGTTTATGCTTAACAAATATATATATATATATATATATATTACTTATGACAAAATATATACATTTCTTATATTTGTTTTAAAATGTATATAGGTCATTGTATTTGACTACATGCTTATGGGTCTCTATTATGATCACGCTTATCACAACATATAAACATGATTATACAGAAAGTATTTGAAAATGTTAACCAGTCATACTCATTTCTTGAAAAAAATACATAAATCATAAATAATAAAAACAAATAAACAATATTGGTATGCATTTCTCTCTCTATATATTTGTAGAATAAAAATACATAAATATATTTTAAAAATAAATAAATTTATAATATACATTTATGTATAACTTTATCATTATATCCATATATAGGTATATTAATACATCTATAACATAGGGGGATGAGTATATGCTCGTAGGTTTATTTTCCTATAATAACATGTCACAGTGTGTAAATATGATTATAGCAATTGTATCCACTCTGACTCATCCTTTTCCTCTTCCAAACTATCCCCTACCTCCGTTCTCTGACTCATGCCAAACCTCTTTTGCTACTATGAACTCACAAATAACCCTCTCTAAACTCTACACTCCTCTAGCCATCCTTTATCCTATACACCCAACAAATAGATTCACATGCCTACCACTCCCAATAACAATTTATATTTCCTTATACTAATTGACCTTTGTGGGTTCAGGAGTAGCGTGCTACTTGCCAAAAAAGCGCTTCAACGCCTCGTCAGGGGTAGTAAGCGCTATATAAATACAATTACAATTCATTTTCACATTTAATCTGTTTCACAACTGCCACAACCCCTTTGTTACTAGCATCAGAAGAGACAGAGCAAGACAGGCCAAGGATAAAACTACCCATACCCTGAGCCTTCCCTAAACTTACTTTGATATGCATGAGCTCCCTTACACATTGCTCATTCCACAAAAAATCAAAAACCTTCTTCAAAAGATCATGCAAGGCACATGCTCTGCTGCCAAAATTTGATACAAAACTAATAAACTCAGCCATTCCTAAAAATAATAAAAAAGTTGGTACATTCTCTTTTCTGGTCTCAACAATTCCTATATGGCATTAACAAGATCTTCCTCTAGTTTAACTCCTTTACTAGAGCAAATTCACATTTGTTTTGTTTTTTAGCCTGACCCCATTATCATACAAAATGCTCAGTACTTTTCTTGACCCTTTCTAAATGTTCCTTTTCATCACTACCAAATATCAGAATATTATCCAGAAATATAGTACTCCATCCATGTCTCCAAATATTCTCGTCATAACTCTTTGAAATAGTGAGGCAGTAGATCACTGAAAGAAGGGCATACAATTAAATCTATACCTGCCAAAGGTGTGATGAAAAAGGTCCATCATCTTGTGTTTGCTATGTTCGCTCTAAGACTTGGGTCCCTTGCTCACTGTGCCACTGGATTCAAGCTAGCCTGGCTGATATGGGGTAATACCCTGAAACCGGTCCCAGGGTGCTGGTTTCCGGTCCAGGGCAGACTTGGCCTGGCAGTTTAAGCTGGACTGTGCCCATGAGGAGCAGGGTCAAGACTGATTTGCATATGGCTGGGTCCAACCTGGGGTGGCATAGCGAGCAAAAGAACGAGGAATTCAACCCAGATCTTGACTTGGGATGAGTGGTTGAAATGTTTCAGCCCTCCATCCATCATCTTGTTGTATTTGAGAACACAATGACATCAGAGCCAAGCCATAGGTAAGGCTAATGCCACGGTCCTCTGTTTGCACCAGAGTCTAAAGATGAATTCTTTAGACTGATCTACTGTGCTCACCTTGATCACAAAGCACAGCAGGTTTTAAGGAGGACTGAATCAGCATTAACTCTTCCTCCTCATAACATTCTTTTATCAGTAAGGTATTTTCCTCCTTCCTCCAGACAATGTTTACAAAAGAAGCACTTGGATTTCTACACAGTACTCTTTTTCCATTTACTTTCTGTCCTCTGCTACCCAGTTCATGGGAGGAAACCTTATAGCAAACCCTTGTCTGTTTTTGTCTGTAGATGTGTTCCAGTTGTCCTCAATTAACATTGTAATAATACACAGCAGGGCGTGCAGATGATAACTTGTTCTTTGGTCTTCTGGTGTGCAGGAGGAAGAGGCTGGGACTCACTTCGGGCGAGAAAGCAAAAGACACGCAGATGATGGATGGAATGCAGAGGAAATCAAACATTCATCTCCAGTCAAGAGATCTGGGTTAAATCCATCATTCTTTAGCTCACCATACCGACCCAGCCATATGCAAATCAGTCCTGACCCTGTGCCTCATGGGAACAGTCCAGCACAAACTACCAAGCCAGGTCCTCCCTGGCATCACCCCTCATCAGCCAGGCTAGTTTGAATCCAGTGACACAGTGAGCCCTGGACCCACGTCTGGGAATACCTGGCGCACTTAGGGAGAGAAAACAAAAGTCACTTCTCCAACACTGAGGACAATAACCTAGAAGTCAGACAGGTGCTTAACCACGATGTCATGGTTTCCAGTATAGAAGACAATTGTAAAGTATTTTAGGTCTCTGCAGACTGCAATAGTCCAGGGTGTACTCAAGACATTGTTGGTTCTCAGTGGTATTGGGCTTTTGCTGTGTGAAAATGGCCAAAGGATAGACAAGTTTGAAGGGCATAGGGGATGCTCCCAATCGAGATCCGAGAAAAAAATTCTCTCATTTCTCTAGGAGGAGAAAATGTTTCTCATCAATGGATTACACTCTCCCTCCTAATCGGAGAGAAAATTACAGTACATGATCGATATTGTTATAATGAGGGAGTTACAAAGGAGTAAAGCAGTTGCCAGTCTTCTCCCCGATCTATGGAAGAAACTGACCTGACGGAGGTTACTTATTTGAGCCAAAGCTTGAGAAAGTTGTGAATGTAGCATTCCAGAACTGTAAATATGCATATCTTTTGCAATCCAGAAAAAAGGCGAATGCATAAATAGGATAAAAATAAACATGGAACAATGGGATCTTTGTCCATTTCTTCTTTTAAAACATTGAACCATTTGAAACTATGATTGGCTTCCTCTCCATCGAAGAGTTAGTCTTTCTTCCAACCCATGCTAAACCATAAACATACAACTTCCTGTCCAACAGCCAAGCCCAGTGGAGCTTCTGGTAGGATGACTTGAGCTTATGGTAGGATTACTTTTTCTTTGCTTTCCATTTGGGTACACCCTGTCGGATCTTTGGATTCAGAATGTAGTACCCCAAGGTTATTGCCTTGAATCCATTTTCATTCTACTAGACTTGGGAATTCAGGTTACACACCACACAAAGGATTCAGCAAAGAAAATTGATTTGGCAGAAGACGTAAAACAGTCAACGTAGGAATTGTGCCAGTTCCACCAGAAGAGATAAGCCATGGAGTTTATTCAAAAGTATTTCTAGTTTTGATTGGTCATCAGCCTGAAACAGTTGAATCCTTGGATTTGACATTTTACTTTCAATAGGACTACTCTTCAGCAAGTTGTTCTGAAGATTCTTCTGGGAGACCTTCCAATCTCTCTGGATCATAAGAATGCCTACCTCCATTTTGTTTACATCAGATTGCTTGGAAGCATGGCTGGTCAGTTGTATACAATCAGCACTTTCTATTCATTATAACGTTTTTCAGATTAAAACTTGCATCAAGGGTCTTTACCAAGGTAATGGCTCCATTAGTGGGTTTGTACATTAGGAGGGATTACATGTTTCCATAACTCGAAGATAAACTGATCCATTATCCGTTACAGTATTTGGTTCAGTCAGCATCTCTTCATGGTCTTTTGATAAACTAAAAGAAATTGCATCTGACTCAGTCACATACTTTAGCGTTTATCAGTGCACTCTTACAAGACAGTCTTTAGGAGGGTTTTACTTCCAGACTGAATGATTCCTTGGCCTCAAAGTGTATGGTTCACACCACATGTCTAACAGAAGCAGGCGAGTTCAGAGTGGTGATAGACTTAGTGGACCGGACGCTGCCCACATGAGTCACGGCTAATGTGCTCACCACCGGTCACGCCTCCCGGAAATGAAGACTGCCGGAGAGCACGAAGATGCCGAGACTATGACGGTGATGGATGGGTTCTTCGCTGGAATGAAGTAAGGTTTCCTTGTACTTCTCCGAGGTCTTTTTCTTGCCACATACAGGAAAAAAAAAAAGACGCAGCCGCAAGAACAGTTGTCGGTTGCACAGGGCTGCGTGCAATAGCAGCCGCTCTACTACCTGCTGCACTCCCAATCCCAACTGACTGCCATCGAGACAACAAAACTCCCCCCTGCTTTCTCATGGTAACCCCGCCGATGGTACTTCCGGGCCCCATTAGAGTGCAACGGAGGAATGCTCAAGTGGAAATGTTGTATGGCCTGGTGAGTCACTAGTGTATTACCGGCCGTTTTGACAATTACCAAGGCGACTTGCGGTAAGCAGCTGGGGAGACCCTCTTTTTTTTCTTCCTTTTTGAATACTGGAACTTTTCTTTCTGGAAAGGTTTTTTTATAAAGAGAGAATGGGGTGTAAGAGCCCACTTATGGTAGGAGGCCTATGTCTCAGTACATCAGCGGCCTATGGTGGTTTTGGCGACAGAGTTATATAGGTGCAGTTAACAGAGGCTGGATTGCACAATACGGGGGAGCTGAGCTTCTGCTTGCACTACTGTACTCGCCTCTTGGGAATTCGGTGCCAGCTCACCTTTGAAATTGAAAACTTCTCCCTGAGTCGCTGCTTGCAAGCTGGTACTGACTGTTAAGAGGTGAGCTGTACAAAAGTGGTACAACGAAGGGGGCAAGGAAAACCAAAGATAAAGAAATTTGAAGCATGCGCACATTTAAGTGAAAGCCTCTAACCATCAATCCTCTCCTGGTCAGTCAATCGGCCCCTGCTCAAAAGCTACAAAACAAGGGTGGGTTAGAGAAGACAGTGGAGACCTCCCGCACCTTACTTAACGCACAGCAAAGGATGGATCTGCAGGTGCAACAGCTGCTGGAAGCAGATAAGCTACAGGTCGCAGACTATCTGCTAGATACAGAAAATGGTGATGTTAATGTAAACTAAGTAAACAAAAAGTTACAGCTGGCGAGCTCCTCTGGGAAGAACCGAAGAGTCTAACAGTAATACGGAGGCTGGTGATCTCCATGTCCATATCTGAGCCTGCCGATCCCTTTTCTACCCCTACCTGCTGTAAACAGTACCCCTTGTTCTCAAAATCCCATATGGCTGTAGCAGCTGCCAACACTGTCGATCAAGCAGCAAGTTCAATGATAACATTAGTTACACCAGCCTCAGTACAACAGGTGGTAAGGCCAAAAGATACATCAACAAACATTCAATTTGTTTCTCAACCTGTTACCATCAGGATAGACGACAAGGAACTCTCCCAGGAAGCCGAGGGTGGAAAAAATTTGAATCCTTCGGTTGAGGATATGTTTGTGATTTTAGCAGAGATCAAAGAATTGTGGATGATACAGACACAAGAGATTGCCTCGCTGCATACAATATTGTCACAAATAAAGGATGCAATGGGAAGGGTCCCAGAGCGGCTAGCTGAAGCCGAGCAACGAGTTTCAAGCTTAGAGGACAAAGCGGTAACTTGCGAGCAGGAAATATTACAGATCAGACAAAATATGGAAGTATTAAAATTAAAGTTACAAGACATGGAAAACTACAATCGGTGATCAAATCTATGCCTAGTGGGGGTTCCGGAAGCAGTAGAGGGGCCACAGGTTCGGGACTGGGTCGAGCCCCTGCTGAAAAAAGCCATCCCACAACTATCAGGCGATCTAACAATCACAAGAGCCCATCGAGTACCATTCCACCACCCCATTAACGCAAAGTATCCGCGCACCATTTTGGTAAATTTGACTGACTTTCGAATTAAGGAAAAAATCCTTTCCAAGGCAATTGAAAAGAGAACTCTGTCAACTCAAGAAATCTCACAATTCAAAATATCTTCTGATATGTCCGCAATAGCAGCTAAAAGGCGGAGAGAATTCATCCGAATGATTGATTCCTTTAAGTCTAAAGGGGCGCTGGTAACCATCGTCCAAATCAAAGTTGAAGGTTCTTGCAAATGGCAAATTCCACTTAATAGACAATGTAGCAAAGGCGTAAAAACTGCTTCATCTGATATCAAACTGAAAAGTGTATTTAATTAGCTGTTAAGAATGTAGTTTCCCATGCTACAATTACATTTTCTTTTTGTTTCTTTTTCAAACTTCTTTATTTTTACAATGTGGCAAATGCGTAAGAACTGCTTCTGCTGATATTCAACTGATTAGAGAGTTTAATTAGCTGCCAAGAATGTAGTTTGCCGCGCCACAACTTAATTCCTTTTCTTCTTTATTTTTTGGGGGGGGCACTACCGGGCCCCGTAGGACATGATCACCCGGTGAAAGGTGAGGCACATCAAGGGGTGCAGCGCCATGGCACCTAGTGCATAAGCAGGGGGCTGAGAGGAGATGTGGGACATTCTCCCACAGTTTTCACAGGGTGGGGGCCTGGTCAAGGATCAGGCACTCGGGGTGGGGGAGGGCTGGCACTTGGTTAGGGAAGGGTGGATTTGCAGGATGGAAAAAGGGGATAGTTCATCTAAATGCCGATGTGTCCACATGGCACTGGTAACAATCAGGAATGTATACATTACAAGCAAGATTACCTTAACGCTTCAGGTGTCTGCATTGGTGCAGAATACTATCATGCACTTTATATGCTAATTGCACCGCCTTGTCACTTTATTTGCTTCTTACGCACAGTGAATTTAACTAGCAATGTCATGCATTGTGATTATGATAAGTGTGGTCCATGGGTTGAAAGAATGTTTAATTCTTCTGCTATTTGTATTAATGTGGAATATTTCTAAGCGCTTTTTATGCTATTTCTACCGCACTGTCACTTTATTTATCTCTTATGCACAGATACTTTTTCTAGTTAAATTATATACTGTCAGATATAAGACAAATAAGGTAAACGGGTTGAAAGAATATTTCAACTCTTCAGATAACCCTATTAATGCTCAACATCATTATGCACTTTATATGTTATTCTTACCGCATTGTCACTTTACATGCTCATTATGCATAAAACACTTCAAAAACTGGATCAGGTACGGTAGGGCCAGCATCTTAATGCATTTTAAAGTGCGGATATTTTTAGAAGCACAAGGCACTTTGAATATGATCCGTTTCCCCTGATGGCTCCCCATCAGCAGGTATCTAAGGATTCTGTAAGAATTCTTTCATTCAATGGTCTGAATAATAAAATAAAATCCCGGGCTGTAGAAGAATGGATGAAAGGTAATACCCCAGGTACAGGAAACGCATTATGTAGATAAGAGGAAATTCACATTTAATATGTTTCAGCAATATGCAGGTACTAGCCATTTTTCATCTGTAAGTACAGCACAAAGGGGGATAGCTATCTTTTTTTACCAAATTTTTCCCCTTTCAGATTTTATACTCCCAAATAGATAGAGAGGGAAGGTGGGGGTTAGTTAATGGCTCAATTAATGATATTAGACTAACCATAGCCACGATTTATGCCCCAATAGAAGACAACCCTGCATCCTTGTTGGACCTGTATCATGCATTGCTGTTACTTCTGGCATGGTAATAATAGGTGGGGACTTTAACTTCCTACAGAATCCTGTTTTAGATTCATCTTCCGGGGTACGGAAACAAAATAAACCACGCACAGCTGAGGCGCTATCGGAGTGTATGGAAAAACTAGACTTGATAGACAGTTGGCGGGCAAAATTTCCTATGAAAAAAGCATATTCGTGCTTCTCAGCCAAATATAAAACAGCTACTAGGTTGGACTATTTTTTAATTTCTAGGAGACTAAATTTTGTCAGTTGTACCTACATACAAAATAGCTTTTCTGATCATGCTTTAGTGAAACTTGAAGTGTCTGGACTCGGAAAGGATAAAAAAAAATCTCCTAAATGGACATACAATAGAGTACTTTTAGAGGATGAAGATTGGTGCAAGGAAATCCAAAGGGAAATTGAAAGCTTCTTCCATATAAACAGGAACACGGCCACAATAGAAAAAGTGTGGGAGGCTTTTAAAGCCTCTATTCGTGGACCCATAACATCTAAACAGATTGCAACTAGATGGGCTCAAAATAAAATGAGAGCGCACCTTGAAGCTGAAGTCAGGCATACTAATGAACAATATTTAAGGGAGAAAAATAGTAAGAACAAATCTGCTTTAGACCTAGCTCGTCAAGCTATGCAAGATTATTACTATACTGAAGTATATACGGCGAATTCCGCCTATCTCCAGAGAGTTTCCGAGGAGAGTCAATTCACTGGTAAATTTTTAGCCTGGCAAATAAAAGATAAACAGGCTCGGAATAGGATTCACGCCTTGACCCACAAAATTACTAAAACTCGTATTACTAACGAAGAGCAAATACAAAAGGCGTTTTTAGAACACTATGAAGCCATCTATTCAACAAGACAGGAGGTAGACAGCCTGAAACTAGAATCATTCCTTAATAGATTACAAATTACAAAATTATAGGCTAGTCAAAGCATAAGTCTGATCGATAGTGTTACATTACAAGAAATCGAAGCGGTCGTTCAATCTCTGGCCCATGGCAAAGCATGTGGGGAGGATGGCATTCCAGCTGAATTTTTAAAAAAATGTTGTGCAATTTTAAATCCGGAACTAGTTTCGTTAGCTAATTATATATTACACGATGGAGAGATACCATCTTCCTTTCGCACGGCTGTGGTGGTTAGTTTCCTGAAAAAAAAACAAAGACAAAGAGGATCTGAATTCTTACAGGCCTATTAGCCTTTTGAACACAGATTATAAAATTATAGCTAGACTACTTGCAAATAGAATGAACAGCTGCGTAAGGTCAATTATACACACAGACTAGTGCAGATTTGTTGCTGGACGACAACTATCCTTTAATACCACCTTTTTAGTTGATGCCCAGGACTATTTCATTCAAAACTAAATTCTGACCCAAATTATGTTATTAGATGCTGAAAAGGCTTTTGACCTTGTATGCTGGGAAAGTCTCTTTTACATATGAGCCGAATTTGGTTTTCCTTCCGAGCTAATATCTGTAATAACTACATTTCATAATGGGGCCACAGCACAAATAATTGTAAACACTAATAAAGTTGGTAATTGTAGAGTTGTTAGAGGAACGAGACCAGGCTGCCCCCCATCTCCCCTACTCTTTAATTGTTTTATAGAGCCCCTTGCCATAGCCATTTGCTCACTTAGCAGTTTGTCATCTCCAATGTCTGGTATGACAAACATTAAGCTCTACGCTGACGATATTGCTCTTTTTAAAACCTAATTTAGAACTTCAAAATAAATATTTAATATTTTCCAGGAATTCCAATCAATCGGAGGTTACAGAATAAATAAGTCAAAGACAGAGATACTGCTGTGCAATTGTACTTCTGATTCTTTATTGGCAGAATTGAGCCCACTAGTTAATACTAAGCCTAAGTTATCTAGCCATATATGTCACAGAAAATATTAATGACCTTAATGCCTTAAACGACATCCCTCTCTATAATAAGATAAAGGAAAAATTGATAAAATGGAAAGACCTTCCTATATCAATAATAGGTCGGGCAGCTATAATTTGTATGATGATTTTACCTTTATGCAATTTCCTCTTTTTAGCCATTCCAAACGCGGTCCAAATGACATTTTTGCAAGAAGTGCAAGGTCTGTTTTCTACATTTATCTGGGCAAATAAGGTATCAAGTAGGGGTGGGCAGAGTTGGCGTAGTGCCACTACGCGGAGTTCCACGGAGTTATGGAAAAAATCCGTGGAACAGGTGCCCACGTCCTGCGGCCAAGCGAGGGTCCGTGTGCCCGGGACGGGGGTCCCTCATGCCCGGCCAGGCTCCCAGATCCCCCCCGGCCTGGCTGGGTTGAGAAGCAGGGACCGGGCCCGGGGTCTGGGTTTCAGGCAGGGCCTGGGGTGTGGGAGCCCCCGTCCTGCAGCCTGCCAAGGGTCCGTCTGCCCGGGACAGGGGTCCCTGGTGCAGAGCCCCTGAGCCCTCCAAAGGGCAAGCGGGAGCCCTCCCCCGAAGGCTCCGGCGGGCAGATTGGCGTCCTTCGGGCCCGGCCATCTGGTCGCGCATTTCCCCTCGGCCATCTGGTCGTGCGCAATGCTTTCCAATGGGGTGACCAGATGGCTGGGCTGCCCTGGAAGTCCAGATGAGGGCTCGTTCGCCTCTCCGATCCCAGCCAGGGCTCCAGGAGGTCGGGCGGCCCGTGCCCTGTGTCCTCTCCGACACTCGGTGCGCAGGGGTTACCAGCAAGAAGGGTAGCTTCCCTCCGGATTACTAGGGGCAGGGTATGCCGGAACAACCCCCCGGGCTGGCGGTTCTCAGCCGGGGACCAGATAGGCTAGGCCCGGGCAACACCTCCCCACTGCCCGGGGCTCCCTCCTCCGGCCCGCCGCGCGGCAAAGTGCCCGGGACGGGCTCCATCGGTCCTGGGCAGTCCTCCCCCGGACGTCCGGGCCCGAGAGCTCTGGCCGGGTGCTCCTACCCCGGGACCGTCACACGCCACGGGCCCGGGCAGGCCTTCCCCAGCTTGGCTGGGTTCTTGAGCATAGGCCCGGGGCCCTTGGTGACCCGACGCAGGCCTCCCCCGTGCAGCCTGGCCCGGGACCGCCGGGCGGGCCCTGGGATGGGTTAAGCTCTGCCATGGGCCCAGATCGGAGGTCTGCCGGGGACCCCCCACTCCCAGCCCCGGGCATGAGGCCTAGCTGGGGTCTCCGAGCCCCCTTGGACGCAGAGCCCCCGAGCCCTGCATGGGCAGGCGGGAGCCCTCCGTCAAAGGCTCGGGGCGGGCAGATTGGCGTCCTTCGGGCCCGGCCATCTGGTCGTGCGCAATGCTTTCCAATGGGGCGACCAGATGGCCGGGCCAGCCTGGAAGTCCCGATGAGGGCTCACCCGCCTCCCCGATCCCAGCCAGGGCTCCAGGAGGTCGGGCGCCCCACCCTGGGTCCCCTCTGTCACTCGGTGCGCACAGGTTCCCAGAAAGAGGGGTAGCTTTCCTCCGGATTACTTGGGGCAAGGTGTGCCGGAACCCCTCTCGGGCTGGTGGTTTTCAGCCGGAGACCAGATGGGCTGGGACCGGATAGGCTGGGACCGGGCACCACCTTCCCCCCTGTCCGGGGCTCCATCCTCCGCCACGGCAAAGTGCCCAGGACGGGCTCCATCGGTCCTGGGCAGTCCTCCCCGGGCGTCCTTTCCCGAGAGCTCTGGCCAGGTGCTCCCACCCTGGGCTCCGTCCCACACCCCGGGCGGGCCTTCCCCAGCTTGGCTGGGTTCTTGAGCATAGGCCCGGGGGCCTTGGTGGCCCGACGCAGGCCTCCGCCGGGCGGGCCCAGGGATGGGTTAAGCTCTGCCATGGGCCCAGGTCGGAGGTCCGCCAGGGACCCCCATTCTCAGCCCTGGGCATGAGGCCCAGCTGGGGTCTCAGAGCCCCCGAGCCCTGCATTGGCAGGCGGGAGCCCTTCGGCGAAGGCTCGGGGCGGGCAGATGGTCATCCTTCGGTCCCGGCCATCTGGCCGCGCATTTCCCCTTGGCCATCTGGTCGCATGCATTGCTTTCCAATGGGGCGACCAGATGGCCGGGCCGGCCTGGAAGTCCCGATGAGGGCTCGCCTGCATCCCCGATCCCAGCTAGGGCTCCAGCAGGTCGGGCGCCTCCGCGCCCTGGGTCCCCTCCATCACTCGGTGCGCACGGGTTCCCTGAAAGAGGGGTAGCTTTCCTTCGGATTACTAGGGGCAAGGTGTGCCGGAACCCCTCTTGGGCTGGCGGTTCTCAGCTGGGGACCAGATGGGCT